>CM055118.1:710561484-711071484 GCA_029206835.1 Rana muscosa
CGTGAGGCAGGGAGTTGATGAGACCAGCTGAAGCTTGTCAGCTCATTTAGGCCTCTATAAGAACTCCCAGATTCATTAGGTGTTGGCTCATGCCTGGAACCAGACCTGTGTGGACTGTCTAGGGAGAGTGAACCCCTGTGCGGTGAGGCAAAGCCTGTGTGGCTATTTGTTTGGACTTTTACTAAACCAGGGACTTAGGGACTAGGACAGCACCAGGCTGATCCCAGTTGTTAGTTTAGGAAACCTGCATGTTTAGTCAGAGGTCAAACTGACCAGGATTTATTTTGTTTATGTTTCTTTTTGGCTTTGCTGTGTTTTTGTCACTGTACATAGAGAAATAAACCGCACCTTTTGATTTTGAAAACCACAACCTCCGTCTGCTGGCCCTGTTTTTGTGTGGGGAGCCCAACCAGGGGGTCACACACACCCGCTACCGAGTTAACCCCCTCACAATAGATAAGACAGATATGAAATCACATAGGGCTTTATATATATATGAACGCAAATTCCAGTTAAAAGTATTCAATCATCAAGTGCCCCCTTACATTATCGTATTCACTCCCCCCTTACATCAGTGACCCCCCTCAGGTGCACCGTGCCTTTGCGGTGCTGTCACTGACCCCCTCTCAGGTGCGCCGTGCATGGCTCAGTCAGTCGGCTCCAGCTCGGTGGCTCTGGTTTTATCCTATATAGTCTCTACAGTCCACACACATCTGACTTCTCCCATGACCCTCATCCCGGCAGTGCTCCCAGTCTTGACTCCTCTCCAGACTCTCTCAGAGACTGCAGACATGATACAGGAGATGGTCAGAGGCTGCAGACACAAAAGCTCAATGCAGCCTCACCAGTGCCCATCAAATGCAGCCTCACCAGTGCCCATCAAATGCAGCCTCACCAGTGCCCATCAAATGCAGCCTCACCAGTGCCCATCAAATGCAGCCTCACCAGTGCCCATCAAATGCAGCCTTACCAGTGCCCATCAAATGCAGCCTCACTGTGCCCATCAAATGCAGTCTCACTGTGCCCATCAAATGCAGCCTCACTGTGCCCATCAAATGCAGCCTCACTGTGCCCATCAATGCAGCCTCACTGTGCCCATCAATGCAGCCTCACTGTGCCCATCAATGCAGCCTCACTGTGCCCATCAATGCAGCCTCACTGTGCCCATCAATGCAGCCTCACTGTGCCCACCATTGCAGCCTCACTGTGCCCACCATTGCAGCCTCACTGTGCCCACCATTGCAGCCTCACTGTGCCCACCATTGCAGCCTCACTGTGCCCACCATTTCAGCCTCACTGTGCCCACCATTTCAGCCTCACTGTGCCCACCATTTCAGCCTCACTGTGCCCACCATTGCAGCCTCACTGTGCCCATCATTGCAGCCTCACTGTGCCAATCATTGCAGCCTCACTGTGCCAATCATTGCAGCCTCACTGTGCCAATCATTGCAGCCTCACTGTGCCCATCATTGCAGCCTCACTGTGCCCATCATTGCAGCCTCACTGTGCCCATCATTGCAGCCTCACTGTGCTCATCAAATGCAGCCTCACTGTGCTCATCAAATGCAGCTTTACTGTGCCCATGAATGCAGCCTCACTGTGCCCATCATTGCAGCCTCACTGTGCCCACCATTGCAGCCTCACTGTGCCCACCATTGTAGCCTCACTGTGCCCACCATTGCAGCCTCACCGTGCCCACCATTGCAGCCTCACCGTGCCCACCATTGCAGCCTCACCGTGCCCACCATTGCAGCCTCACTGTGCCCACCATTGCAGCCTCACTGTGCCCACCGTTGCAGCCTCACTGTGCCCACCGTTGCAGCCTCACTGTGCCCACCGTTGCAGCCTCACTGTGCCCACCGTTGCAGCCTCACTGTGCCCACCGTTGTAGCCTCACTGTGCCCACCGTTGCAGCCTCACTGTGCCCACCGTTGCAGCCTCACTGTGCCCACCGTTGCAGCCTTACTGTGCCCACCGTTGCAGCCTCACTGTGCCCATCAATGCAGCATCACTGTGCCCATCAAATGCAGCTTTACTGTGCCCATGAATGCAGTCTCACTGTACCCACAAATTCAGCCTCACTGTGCCCATCATTGCAGCCCCTCCTATTCCCCATGTCCCAGTCTGCAGTCCCTGTCTGTGGGAAGGTGTGTTGTTGATGCTCGGTATGGTACCTTCTATGCCAGCAGGATATCCATGATCGCCATCAGCAGGCAGGGTCTGTTCTAGTTTTGGATGGGGACAGTGCTCCTTCCAGAGGATCTGTTTGCTGTGAGATGGAGTGGTCCCTGGCCACCTTCACCTTCAGCTGTCCTCATTTCCTGCCCCCAGACAGCCTGTCCTCTGGTCCTGGGGAAGTGAGAGCACTGGGTGGGAGCTGGAGAGAAGGGGGAGCGGAGAGCACTGGCGGGGTTGGAGAGCACATGGGTGGGGGCAAAGAGCAGGGGGAGTGGAGATCACAGGGGTGGGGAGCGGAGAGCGCTGGGGGGGGCTTGAGAGCACTGGGGGGGAGCCAAAAAGAACAGGGGTGGAGAGCATGGGAGGCTGAGAGGGGGGGCTGGAGAGCACTGAAGGGGCTAAGAGTGTGGGGGGTAAAGATCACTGGGGGGATCTTGAGAGCACTGGGGGGGGGGCAGGAAGAACAGGGGTGGAGAGCACGGGGGCTGGAGAGCACTGGGGGGTACAAAGAGCAGGGGGAGTGGAAAGCACTGGGGAGGAGTGGAGAGGACTGGGGGGAGCTTGAGAGCACCAGTGGGGGCCTGAAAAAACAGGGGTGGAAAGTACGGGGGCTGGAGAGCACTATGGTGGGCGGAGAGCACTGGCGGGGTTGGAGAGCACATGGGTGGGGCAAAATGCAGGGGGGAGTGGAGAGAGCACTGGCGAGGGTTGGAGAGCATGTGGGTGGGGCAAAATGCAGGGGGGAGTGGAGAGTAGTACAGGGGTGGGGAGCGGAGAGTGCTGGGGGGGAGCTTGAGAGCAATGGAGGGGGAGCCAAAAAGAACAGGGGTGGAGAGCACGGGGGGCTGGAGAGCGATGGGTGGAGCTTGAGAGCACTGGGGGGGCAGAAAGAACAGGGTTGAGGAGCATGGGGGGCTGGAGAGCACTGTGGGGGGCAGAAAGCACTGGGGAGGGGGCTGGGAGTGATGGGGAGAGCACTGGGGGGGGGAAGAACAGGAGTGGAGAGCACTGGGGGGTGGGAACAGGGGTGAAGAGCACTGGGGGGGTGGGAGAACAGCGGTGGAGAGCACTGGGGGGGAGAACAGGGGTGGAGAGCACTGGGGGGGGAGAACAGGGGTGGAGAGCACTGGGGGGAGAACTGGGGGGGGAACAGGGGTGGGAGAGCACTGGGGGGGGAGAACAGGGGTGGAGAGCACTGGGGGGGAGAACAGGGGTGGAGAGCATTGAGGGGGTGAAGAACAGTGGTGGAGAGCACTGGGGGGGGGAAGAACAGGGGTGGAGAGCACTGGGGGGGGGGAAACAGGGGTGGAAAGCACTGGGGGGGGGAAGAACAGGGGTGGAGAGCACTGGGGGGGGAAAGAACAGGGGTGGAGAGCACTGGGGGGGGGAAACAGGGGTGGAGAGCACTGGGGGGGGGACAGCAAAAGTAGTTGGATAGGAGGAGAAGCAGGGCGGCTACATATAGAGGAATTGAGCTTTCTATTGTCCTCCATACAGCCGCGGAATGCTTGATTCTCCTCCTCTCCCTCCTGCAAGCATTCAGCGGCTGCATGGAGGACAATAGAAAGCTCAATTCCTCTATATGCGGCCACCCTGCCGAATCCGATCCTCCTATCCAGGCACATAGGGCCTGGATAGGAGCTGGCTGAGTCTGTGTGTGTTCGGCGGTGGGCGGCACTGTAACGCGGTCCCGCCCCCCCTAGACCGGCTTGTGTGATAGGCTGAACACTGATTCTATCTACTATCACACAAGCCAGTCTAGGGGGGGTGGGACCGCGTTACAGTGCCGCCCGCCGCCGAACACAGACCCAGCCAGCTCCGTAATGCACAGGAGCAGGAGAGAGGGGACAGGGAGCACTGCAGCAACTGAAACCGGCCCCAGGACAGGCAGCCTACCGGGAAATCTCCCGATATCCCGGTACGCCAGTCCGGCCCTGCCCGTGTGTGTGCGCGGAGGACCGATCACATCCCATGTCAACGATCTACTGAAAGGATACTGGACTGCTCAGGAGATTTACTGCTCTGGCCTGTCTATTACTCTAGTCTGTCTATTTACTACCCTAGCCTGTCCATATACTGCCCAGCCTGTCTACGCACTGCCCTAGCCTGTCTATATACTACCCTAGCCTATTTATTTACTACCCTAGCCTGTCTATATACTACCCTAGCCTGTCTATTTACTACCCTAACCTATCAATGTACTACCCTAGCCTATTGATGTACTACCCTAGCCTATTGATGTACTACCCTAGCCTATTGATGTACTACCCTAGCCTGTCCATGTACAACCTTAGTCTGTCCATGTACAACCTTAGTCTGTCCATGTACAACCTTAGTCTGTCCATGTACAACCTTAGTCTGTCCATGTACAACCTTAGTCTGTCCATGTACAACCTTAGTCTGTCCATGTACAACCTTAGTCTGTCCATGTACAACCTTAGTCTGTCCATGTACAACCTTAGTCTGTCCATGTACAACCTTAGCCTGTCCATGTACAACCTTAGCCTGTCCATGTACAACCTTAGTGTACAGAATAATTCCGCGCTGCCCTTATAGATAAGCCGCTAACACAACAATAAGACAAATAGCAGAAAAAATGGGAACAGAAAGTGTAGCGCTAATCAAAATAAATGAATACCAGAAACCATAAATTAATATAGTGCTCAAATCTTAAATGTGACAAAGGAAAAATGATGAATGAATGAATGTCCACATAAATGCAAATTAAATGTCCATATGTAGAAGATTCAAAAAGTGCAAAAATTACACAAATGTCTATCCTTAGAGTGATCAAACTTGAGTATTGACACAATCCAAAACTTAATGATAAATTCAAGATTGAAGTGCTGAAAGTGAACAATTATTGAAGTGACTTGAAGTGAAAAAAAAACACCACCGATAGGTAAGGGGCTTACCAGAATGTTTGAACCCAGGAAAGCATACGCTCAAATGGGTCAAACAGGCTTTATGTGGTGGAACCACGATGGAACCAGGACAATCCTGTGTGTTTCTCCAATTGCTGTATCGAGAGTGACCAAACGCCAGCAGGATGGAATATGCCACAGAAGAAGATAGCCAATTAACAATCTTGAATTTATCATTAAGTTTTGGATTGTGTCAATACTCAAGTTTGATCACTCGAAGGATAGACATTTGTGTAATTTTTGCACTTTTTGAATCTTCTACATATGGACATTTAATTTGCATTTATGTGGACATTCATTCATCATTTTTCCTTTGTCACATTTGAGCACTATATTAATTTATGGTTTCTGGTATTAATTTATTTTGATTAGCGCTACACTTTCTGTTCCCATATACAACCTTAGCCTGTCCATATACAACCCTAGCCTGTCCATATACAACCCTAGCCTGTCCATATACAACCCTAGCCTGTCCATATACAACCCTAGCCTGTCTATATACTACCCTAGCCTGTCTATATACTACCCTAGCCTGTCTATATACTACCCTAGCCTGTCTATATACTACCCTAGCCTGTCTATATACTACCCTAGCCTGTCCATATACTACCCTAGCCTGTCCATATACTACCCTAGCCTGTCCATATACTACCCTAGCCTGTCCATATACTACCCTAGCCTGTCCATATACTACCCTAGCCTGTCCATATACTACCCTAGCCTGTCCATATACTACCCTAGCCTGTCCATATACCTACGGACCACGGCTGGCATGAGGAAGCCAGCCGGTGCCGCCACTATTTATCTTTAGGCTGGGTCCAGAGACGCAGGTGCGGGTTTGCAGACCACAGCTGAAGAAATAAGTAAAGAGGCGCCGCAAAAATTTTCATCACCTCCACCGTATACATGGGCAGAGCAAAGGGTGTTGAGGTCAGGGGCGGCAAAATGAGATTTTGCCTAGGATGTCAAAGATCTTTGCACCAGCCCTGTCTGCTACTGACCACCTCCATGCCAAAATCCCACCCCTGTCCTTCCCCAACCTATCAACTTCTGTCTACAAGACTCTTGAGTGCCTGTGGCATAAGACTAAAGCCTCGTACACACGGGCGAGAATCTCATCGTAAAAAACACGTCGTTTTTTTCGACGAGATCCTTGGACAAGAAACTTGTCCCGGCCGAGTGTACACACGCTCATTTCAAAGAACCCGCAGTTCTTTGAATGGAGCGAACGTGGTGACGTAATCGAATACGACGAGCATGCGCTCGTCACATTCGATGCCGTCGCCGCCATCTTGGTACACCCTATCCTATGCCTAGGAAGCTACCGCGCATGCGTCGAAGTCATTTCGAGCATGCGCGGGCTTCCCGGAGGACAGGTAAGTGTACACACACACAATTTTCTCGTCGAGAAACAGGCTGACGAGAATCTCGACGAGAAAATAGAGAGCAGGTTCTCTATTTTCTCGTCGAGATTCTTGGCGCTTTTCTTGACGAGAAACCATACACACGAACGAATTTCTCGGCAAGAAATCTCTGCCAGCAAGTTTCTTGCTGGTTCTTGCCGAGAAACTCGGTCGTGTGTACGAGGCTTTAGTCTCAAAGATTTCAACCAATATAAGTCGGCTTTGACACCATGACATTGACGCTCTATGCGTCACGGATGACGCACCACGTCACACCTGTGCATGCGCAATACGCACCCTGAATTCAGCAGTAACCATCTTGGCTGAGGTATTCGGACGATGGCCCAGAGGGCCTTAACACGCCATAAGTGTGTATAGCTGCAGCTCCAGCGAGGCTCCCAGGATTCCGTACGGCAATAGAGCACTTCAGATGAAAAGACTCCAAACACAATATGGTTCCTCTACATTGTAGTGAACTTCTCGGAGATCCCTGGAACAGATGTCTAAACTCTGAGACTCTTGCCTAAAATGGTCGGGTGAACAGACCATTGGTCCTTTGACTTTGCTTTCCTCTGCCTTATATGCCTGCTTGGTCCTGCAGTCAACTTGTAATTACTGCTATACAATAATGGTTAATCCCCTGTGAGTTAGCCCTGCTTTAACGGTCTACCTTCATCTGGCTATTTGGACTAATCACCGCCTTCTATACAAGCTATAATACCAGTTTACAACTTAGCCAACTCATTAAAGCGGAGCTCCGCCGGAAAAAAAAAAATTAAAAGCCAGCAGCTACAGCTACAGCAGCTGCTGGCTTTTAATATTTGGACACTTACCTGTCCTGGAGTCCAGCGACGTCCGCAGCAGAGGACGAGCGACCGCTCGTCGCTCTGCTGCTCCCTCCGCCATCCTCGCTGAGGGAACCAGGAAGTGAAGCCCTGCGGCTTCATGCCCGGTTCTCTACGGCGCATTCGCGAGTCGTGCTGCGCCATTCTGATTGGTGCTCCTGTGTTCTGGGAGCCGAGTGTCTCCCAGAACACTACGGGAAGTCTGCGGGAAGTGACGTCACTCCCGCAGATTCCCGGAGAGAGGACTCCCGGATGTGGGTGAAAATACCTGTCTTAGACAGGTATCTTCACCCCCCTCCCCCCTGAAAGGTGTCAATTGTGACACCGGAGGGGGGGAGGAATCCGAGTAGCAGCATTTAAAAATTAGGGTGGAGCTCCACTTTAAGCAGTAGCATATTGGCTTTTTGGATGACTTTTAAGTGAGCTGATTACAACATCATACCCATATATCCTCCAGTTAGGGATATACTTATGAATAGTGACAGGATGAACACATGCTCTATGGTGAATGTCACCGGGATTTGTAGTCCATCTCATTGTCACTTTCTGCACTTTATTGTGTACTATGTTTGGGCAACTAATGTATGCTTGCTTGTATGCGTGACGCAGCTGCTTTTACACAGACAACGTTGTCTCCTTTTCAAATATATTCATCCTGGTGTTGGTGGTGGGTACCTAGCTTTTGCAGTTTTTTTGTATTACTTATAGTGTGCAAATAAAATACTCTTTATTAAGCAGCTTGGTCCGCCCGTGACTCTTCTCAGGGGGTTCTTTCCTTCCTGTATATTTTTTATTAAAAATAAAACCTATGTGGCTCACGGCCAAAGTTAAAAAAAGCTATAAATAATAAGAAAATACCTTTTTAAAAATCTAAAAATGAAGGAACACTATCATCGTTTATATGTTACAAATCAAAGACCCGAAAATTCAAAACGCAAGACAGGATATCGGGGAGCTGGAGAAAGTGCAGAGAAGGGCAACCAAACTGATGAGGCATGAAGGAGCTCAGCTATAAGGAAAGATTAGGGGAACTGAATTTATTCTCTCTTGAGAAGAGGAGATTAGGGGGGGGGGTGTATGATCACAATATACAAATACATAAGGGGTCCGGGTCCATATAGTGACTTTGGTGTTAAGTTATTCACTTTAAGGTTATCACAGAGGACAAGGGGGCACTCTTTACATCTAGAGGAAAAGAGGTTTTATCTTCAAATACAGAAAGGTTTCTTCACAGCAAGAGGTGCGAAAATGTGGAATAGACTCCCCCCAGTTGTTCTGGGGAGCTCAGTGGATTGCTTTTAAAAAGGCCTCGATTCTTTCCTAAATATACATAGTATAACTGGGTACTAACATTTATAGGTAAAGTTGATCCAGGGAATATCCGATTGTCTCTGGGGGGATCAGGAAGGATTTTTTTTCCCCTGCTATAAGCAAATTGGATCATGCTTTGCTGGGGTTTTTCACTTTCCTCTGGATCAACTGTGGGCATAGGATTATGTATATTGGATTGTATGATTTTTTTTTTTTTTTTTTTTTTTTTTTATTGGTTGAACTAGGACTATTTTTTTTTCAATCTGACTAACTATGTAAAAATGTATTATATAACAAAAATATTCTTGAACAGTATTGCACTATTACATGGTAATAGTTTAATTTTGTTTTTTACTATCTGTTTATTTTCTATTGCTTAGGACACGAACTGCATTTGAGATTAAACTGCAGAGAACAAGTAAATCTACAGACCTCCGGATTCCATCCTCAGTATGCACTATGTTTAATGTGTTGGTGGATGCTAAAAAACAGTGTACGAAACTATGTGTTTTGGATGGTGGGCAAGAGGTAAATGTCCAAAGTGTATTTTCTTTGCTCAGGTCCAGTTGCAATACTTGTATAAATAGTAATATAAATTACACTAATGGCATTTTTTGTTAAATTCTGGAACATTTAATTGAGCATGTCCTTTGTCATAGTATTTTAGGGTATAAAATTATTTTGTAAGAACATTAATCCTTTTACTGCCACCAACATATGTCATACATTGGGGGTGGGAGGAAGGTTACACACACACACACACTCCCAACTGCTACAGCAACGGGGGGAGTGTGTATACTCCACAAGCCGACTGTCCACTTTCTGTGGCCCCTGGGACTGTACCCCCATCCACGCCATGCTTCCTAGGCTCCATTGCACACCTGAGGGTATGGAAACCTGCCTTGTGAGTGTCCAGGGTAGAGGGGAAGGTAGACCAGCACACATTAATTTGCTAATCCCCCCCCCCCCAGCTGTAAAGAACTCAGAAGCAACGTATACAATATCTCTTCCCGTTTCTGCTGTCACATTCCCCTAGCTGCTTTTGCCAGGAAATAAGCTAATGGAACATGATCTGCACTCCCATTTGCTTCAGATAGCCATGTGTATTCATATGCGGGAACCCCAGAGGGTGTTCCCGGCAATTAGTTGTGGCAGGCTTCCCCACTGAAAACAATGGGAGTCTATCAGCTCTGGCAGCTAACCGCCACCGCTCGCATGTTATCATTCATGGAGTGGTTACCTGCGCGTGATTGGCCCTGGATAAAGGCAGTCTGCATCCAGGGGAGATCACTCGCAGGTTATCACTCCATGAGTGACTACATGTGAGTGGCCACAATAAGCTGTGGGAGCTGTCAGCCTCCTATTGCTTTTAATGGGGCTACCCCCCACAACTAGTTGCAGAAAAACCCCACTGGGGTTCCCACATATGATTGCACATGGCCCCATTCTCAAGTGTACAGTTTTTTTTTTTTTACTTTGCTGCTCAAAGATCTTCACTGTGTGGTTTGTTCAGCACTGGACAGCTTTTTCTTCAAATTTTCCACCAATTATCTGAAGGTTCATACTGGTCTAGAAAATGAAAAAATTAAGAGGCTTGAGTGGTGCCAAGCAGGCTGCACAGTGAGGAACTGAAAAGGACAAGGATAGATGAGAATAAACTGTGGAGGGGAAAAGGGGACGCTGGGGACAGGCACTGGAGTCCAATAAATGTAATTTTAGTAAAAGTACGGTTACATTTTAAACCTGTGTACACCCATTGTCTGTCATAATGTGTTCTCTGTTTATTTTTTCTCTCATTATTATCAGTTACTTATTGTTATATCCTCTTGTCATATTTTATTTCCATGTACATTTTTTTCTGGATCATTCCATTATATCACTCAGTCTTCTAAGCAGTGGGTAAGTGTTTATTTACACATATATAAATTCACAAAAAAAAAGTTGGTTTCTATAGCTATAGTTATGGTGTGGATGTCCCATTGTGAGTGAAGGACCCACCCTGACATTTTCTTATTTTGCAGTAGAAATTCTGATAGCTTTGTTAATAATGGCAGTAGGCAAGATGCATTAGGCAGTGTGAGACAGACTTCAGTTAACTGGAGTATTGCATTGGGTTACTGCATTTTGTCTTATTGGGGACATTATAGAGGTATCGTATTCAAAAGTTTCTATAACAAATCTGAATTGGCATTAGACAGAATGTTGTCTATATATCGCCAAAACTGTTCTCTTTTATATTTACCATTTTTACTCCAGTGACAAGTTGAAATTCCATAAGCCTGAGGGAGAAATTTTGTTCCAAGGAGGATAACTATAGACATAAACCCTTAGCTTTGCAATATAAATGTTTATACAGGCCTGTGTCTGTGACTAGCTTCCAAAGAATGGGGCAGAGAAGGCAGGAGTAAAGTTAGTTCTGCAATTTTTTTTCACTAAATATATAAGGATCTAATGGGTTTTAAAAGTACACTTGTCCTTTCAAAATAATGCAAATAAACTGGGTAAACACAGTATACTCTCCAGTCTTTTTTTTTTACAAGCCCGGTTATTGCTTTATGCTGGCTGTGACAGACATATGCAATCTTGCTTTGACTGATTTTTTCTGTTCAAATTTGTTATTGGTAACATATCACAGAGAAACAAGGAGCATACATTGGTGTCAAAAGACCAATACAGTGTATACAATGATCAAGGAATACAAATGAAACATTGTTATCAGGGGTACGAAAGTTTAAAACATGCTCTGTGTACTTCTTAGGAGTATGGGCTGCCATTTCTCCTCCAGCCACTAGAGTGCACAGGGGCCTATTTCTATCTAGGCAGTAAGTAGAGGGGTGGCCATGTTCGCCATGTGCTCGGCAGATTCAGCTAGGCCTCTTGAAACCTAATGGCAGCCCATGGATACTAGTGAAGTGTGAGTACTTACTATGGGAGAACTGTGTGGCTAGACAAGTCATGATTATATACTGCATACTTACTGCTTAATAACGGGGGGCCTGTACAACTGTAAGCCGATACACCCCTAGCAGTGCACTTTAAAGTGTTGTGTCTCCAGAATACTGTTCACTTGGCACAAAAATTGTATGGGGCTTGGTGCCATTGAACAGGTGCCTTCTTGAAAACTTCAGAATAATGTGCATTTGGTCTGCAGGAGCTTACCTTTAGGCTGATCAGAAGCAGAAAAAGGCTGCATGGCATGCATATTTGCTAAACTAGTAAAAACTGGTATGGGGTCATGTACAGTTGGGCAGGTGAAGCATAGTATACATGCTTGCAAGCTTGTTGCCTAAACGCTTGTTTGAATAAACACGTTTTGCATAGATGTTGCATACATTCATGTGACATAAACACATGTTTGGAAGAACAGGGGCATTGGTGCACTTGAAGGGGTTGTGTCTCCAGAATAGCATGCATTGGGTCTGCAGGAGCATAGTTTTGGGCTCCTTCTCACACTTGTGCGACTTGAGTGTCGTGCTATTTTATCATGACATTGATGCGATTTTGCAGCAACGTGAAGCAGTGCCTGTGTAATCTTGAGGTCTATGGACCTCAAGTCGTGTCAGTCAGACCGGGGTAATGCAGGGGCTGCTTTTGAAGTCATTGCAACTTGAAGATGCACAGATGTGAAGGGTAATCATTGGATTTTATGGGGTATGACTTATAAGGCGACCTTCCAGTCCCAAGTTACAGGACGGGTTGCACAGATGTGGAAGAGGCCTTAGGCTGTTAAAGCAGCATAGAGGCTGCATTGGATGCCTATGTACTTGGCTAATCTGGACTATAACTAGTATGGGCCCAGGTGCAGTTGAGCAGGTGCAGCATAGTATACATGTTTCATAATGCTTTCTTACTTGCATAGGCACATGTTTGCATAGACACGTGCTTGCTTGAATAAACACAAGCTTGCATAGGCACATGTTTGCAGAGGGCCCCGGCCCACTCGCCCTGTGGCCCCGTGTTCCTGAAAAGTGGGCGGCGCCCTTTACGCGCAGCAAGCAGCCCCCCAAGGCTGGCCGCGATGGCACGTTTGCGTGGACGTGTGTTGCGTAGACGCAGGTTTTTATAAGCATGTGTTTGTATAGTCCTGTGGACATAAGTGTGTATGCATGTTGCATAGATATACGTGTTTGCGTGGACGCATGTTTGCGTAGATACATGTTGTATAATATATCTTGCATAAACACGTTTTATAAATGCATGCTTATTCCGTAAAAGCATGTCTCCATGGGCACGTATTGCGTAAGTGCGTGTTTGCATGGACACACGCTTTCTTGGTTTGCCCAAACGCATATTTACATAAGCACAAACCTACTTGCTTCCGTAAACGCATGCCTGGATAAATGCATATTGCTTAAACTGCTGTCCAGCTGAATGGACGTGTGTGTGTAAAGAGCTCCTGCCATCTAGGATACATCCACGGTTTCCATGATTCTCTCCCCCAGCAGGCGTTGCCTGGCTGTCTACTGCTCCCCATAGACCCGGATCTCCCCCAGCCCAGCTCACCAGCGTCCCGCCCGAAGCCGCCATCTGGGCGTCTCTCTGGACCTGCAGCTGCCGGCAGGATAGACCGCGACTGCGGCCTAGCTCCAGCCATCCGGGAATATTTTTCTCTACATCTCTCCCTCCAGCGGGCCCGCCTTGCTGTCTCCCACTTCGGAGCTCCCCCCAGCCTGTCAGCGGGCCTCCCGAAGCCGCAACTGCAGCTGCCTTGTCCTTTAGGACAGACTGCGGCTCTGGCCTAGCTCCGGCCGCGGTGGCCATCTTGGTCCACCCAGCCTCGGCCTCAGCACTTTCTCCTGACCCCCCTGAGTGAGTGAGAACTTGTATAGCGCTGCAATTGCGAACTAAATCGCCTCAAGGCGCTTGCCATCCAGTGTCGTTGAGATCCTTAGAAGAGATGGGTCTTTAGTTTTTTCCGGAAGGCCCGATGGTTTTCTTCCATTCGGATGTTCGTGGTTAGCGCATTCCATAGCCTTGGTCCTTGGACAGCAAACCTTTGTTCTCCCTTGGCTTTGTAGCGCGTCTTGGGGATATGAAGGAGGTTTTGGTTGGTTGATCGAAGGTCGCAAGTAGTGGTGTAGTGTTTTATTTTCTCGCATAGATATTGAGGTGCCTTTCCTTGTGCACATTTGTGGGTGAGGCAAAGGGTCTTGAATGTGACCCGATCCTTTACGGATAGCCAGTGGAGGCTTCTCAGGGACGGTGTGATTGATTCCCAGGGTTTTTTCCCTGTTACCAGTCTGGCCACTGTGTTTTGGATGACTTGTAGACGTGCAATCTGGTATTTGGGCAGTCCTAGGTAAAGGGAGTTAGCGTAGTCAAGCCGGGAATTGATGATTGTTCCGACTATTACTGCTCTGTCTTTTTCCGGGATGAAGGGGATAAGTCTTCGTAGCAGGCGGAGAAGGTGGTGAGATCCGCTGACTACTGATCCTATTTGTGCGTCCATAGTCATGTCTGAGTTAAAGATGACTCCCAAGCTTTTAACTTTGGTGCTTGGGGTTATATTTTGTCCAAGGATGGTGGGGGGCGTCCATGTGGTCCTGGTGTTTTCCTTTCGGTTAGTGTGGAAAATGAGCAGCTCTGTTTTGGTTCCATTAAGCTTGAGGGAGCTCTCTGTCATCCAATTGTTGATCAATGTAAGGCATTTTTCCAGTCCGTAATATTGATCTTTTTTGTTGTTGATGCGAAAGTAAAGTTGGGTGTCATCTGCATAGGAGTGATAGCGTAGATCCTGTTCACTGATGATTTTGAGGAGTGGCCGAAGGTAGATGTTGAAGAGTTCCCGGTGACAGGGGTGATCCTTGAGGGACTCCGCATGTATTTATGCGTGGTGCCGAGGTGAAGGCTCCCAGTTTCACTGTCTGGGATCGGTTTTCCAAAAAGGATGTGAACCATGGTAGGTCCTCATCTGCGACTCCTGCTACTTCTGTGAGGCGCGTAAGTAGAATTTTGTGATCTACTGTATCAAAGGCTGCACTGAGGTCCAGCAGCACCAGGAGACTCGATTCTCCGTCGTCTGCTGCTTCTAATGCGTCGTCCCATATCTTGAGAAGTGCCGTTTCTGTCCCATGGCCTGGGCGGAACCCCGATTGAAGTGGAACCAGGAGTTTGTAGGTATCCAAATAAAAGTTGTAGCTGTTGTGTTACAACTTTCTCGATGATCTTGGAGATGGTGTTCAGGCTTGTTACCGGTCTTCTAAAATGTGGGTCATTCGGGTCAAGGTTGGGTTTCTTTAGGAGGGGTTTGATTATTCCTTGTTTAAGGGAAGTCGGCATAATACCTTCTTTGAACGATTGGTTGATGAAGAGTGTTATGAGTGGTGCCAAAATGTCGGTACATTCTTTCAGCAGTTTTGCCAGAATGATGTAGTTTGGTGAAGTGCTTTCTCGGAGGCTTCTAATGATGTTTTTAGTAGTGTCGATTGTAATTGGGACCAGAGTAAATTTCTTTGGTTGCAGATTATTTATCTGGTTCTTTTCTTCCTTTGGCCTTGTGGGGTGGTTTGATTTTTCCTGCTGAATTATTTTCCTAATGTTATCGATTTTGTTGATAAAAAAATTGGACAGTTCATTGCAGAATTCCTGTGTTTCGTTTGCTGAAGACTCCAAACAGGTGGGATTCATGGTCTGGGACACTAGTTTAAAGAGTTCGCGGGGGGGGCGGTTTAGGGCTTTTGAGATGGTGTTTGCGAAATGGTATTTTTTTGCCTTGAAGATTGCTTTATGATATTTCCTGGTGAGTGCCCTCAGACAATTCCGCCGGAAAAAAAACCCACAGGACTTCACCTGCCGACTGCCTGTAACCCCCACTGGGTCACTCACAATCATCAGCCTGAAGAACGAACTATGGATCCGGCCTGGTAAGTAGCGGCCATCTTGGTACACCCGAGCTTTCTCACTACCAGTACTCTGACATCCAAAAAAAAAAGAAAAAAAACTCTTTTAAAACCTTTAACTTTCTTTTCCAACTTTCTACTGAAATCTCCTCCCCCACGTACCGGGCTGCCCCTGTCTGCAACACCAATCACCACTACTCCGATTATCTTTTTCACAATCTTAATGAGAAAAACTTTTTCAAACATCATCATCCTCCTCATCCCCCTTATCCTCCTCATCCTCCTCTCATCACATCAGCTCATCTCACCATCCTCATCATCATCAGCTCATCATCCTCAGCCTCATCCTCATCATCTCAGCATCATCATCGTCATCTCATTCTGGACTTGTGTCTTTTTTTCAACCTTACTATGTAACTATAACTGGGTACTAACATTTATAGGCAAAGTTGATCCAGGGAAAATCCGATTGCCTCTCGGGGGATCAGGAAGGAATTTTTTCCCCTGCGGTAGCAAATTAGATCATGCTCTGCTGGGGTTTTTCGCCTTCCTCTGGATCAACTGTGGGTGTATATTGGGTATATGGGATTGTATGATATTATTTAGTTTTTGTTTGTGTTTTTTATGGTTGAACTGGATGGACTTGTGTCTTTTTTCAACCTGACTAACTATGTAACCATCTCGTCATCATCGTTTAATCATCATCATCAGCTCATCTTCATCAACATCATCTCATCATCATCATCGCATCTCATTGTCGTCGTCGTCATCATCGTCTCATCATCTCATCATCGTTTCATCATCATCCTCATCTCAACATCAACATCATCATCGCACATCGTCATAGTCATCACCATCTCATCTCATCATCATCATCTCATCATCCCATCACCATCAGCATTCTCCCACCATGTTCAACATCAAATACTCAGCTGACACCCTCCGCAGCCTAATAAATACCGCCTCAGGTACTCCCGATGGACAGGTACTTTGTTGAGGTGGTGGGTACTTTGGTGAGGCGGCGGGTATTCTGGTGAGGTGGCAGGTACTCCTGATGGACAGGTACTCCTGATGGACAGGTACTCTGGTGGCAGGTACTAGATGACAGGTACTCTTTATTTAGGGAGGGGGCAATCTGGGCACAGTGGTACATATGTAGTGTATAACATGTGTAACTCACTGTTAGCTGATCTCCTCCTCACACTGGATCGGTGTGTGAAGAGGAGAACCCAGCAACAGTAAGGTACACACATCAGTGTGTTTTGTTTACATTTAGTGACCGGCTGTGATTGGACGCAGCCGGTCACGTGGTAAAGAGCCAATTTCATTGGCTCTTTACTCTGATCGGGGCTGGGCTGTATCCAAGGGAAAAGCCTCAGCCCCGATCACCGCGCTGCGCGCCGTGCACGCCTCTGCGCAGCTCTGCATCATCGAATCTGGTAAGTAATACCGGAATCTCCGCCGCCACATATTTCCCATCGGGGATTGGCTGTGTCCAGAGGGACACACCGGATCCCCGATTGCCGCGCTGCGCGCCCCCGGGGGCGCCCCCCGGGGCGCGCGCGGTGCACGCCGCTGCTGCAGCTCTGCATATAGGAGCCGGTAAGCCGCACGGGAAGCTCCTCTGCCCGCCGCCGCTGCTCCGCCGCCACTCCATTACCCCCATCGGGGAACGGCTGTGTCCTAAGGGACACAACGGTACCCCGATCGCCGCTCTGCGGGCCCCTGGGGGCCCGCAGTAGCGGCGGAAGCCTGAGGACGTCATATGACGTCCACCCAGGATGGGAGATCCCATCTGTGGATGTCATTTGACTATGGCTGGGTAAGGAAGTGGTTAAAAAGTGACAGAAAAGGTGTTAAAAAATCTGCAAGGAAAAACCCCAAAAAGAACCTAAAAATGCAACACAGCAATCACCAGCAGTCAAAAGAAAAACTTGTTCACACTCTCCACTCAAGGATCCCACTGTTCAGCTTCCAACCAGCAAGTCTGGCGCTTCCAACCAGCAAAGCGCTTTATCTCCGAAATTGGCTTTTTTTTTGGTGGCTACCACTTTACCAAGTGGATTGTCAGAGTTAGCGCCTCTTTCATGCAAGGAGACATTCTTGGTCTCACATCATAAGGTGATGTTGCGTCCTCATCCATTTTTTGCCTAGAAGTTTTCACTTGAATCAAGACCATGTCTTGCCTTCTTTTCTGATCCTCAGTTGGCAGGAGTTAGATCACTGCATACTCTGGAGGTAGTTCTGGCGGTCAGAATTACTTGATTTGTCGTTACAGGTCAGGAATCCTGGTTTGTGCTGCCAGAAGAGCCCAGGATGGGCAGGGGGCATCCAAGTTAACTATTTTCATTGGATTTGCCAGCTAATTATTCAAACCTATGGCTTGAAAGGGCAAGGTCCCCCACTCCTTTTTTGGTAAAAGTGCTCGCTACCAGGTGTGTGGAGGCATCTTGGGCCATCTGCCATATGGAGTCAGTGGCTTAGGGTTTTAAGGCCATTACATGGTCTTTTGTTCATACATTCACAATATTTTACTAGATGGATTTCAAAGCCACGGAGGATACTGCTTTGGCCACAGTATGTTTTGGGCGGCAAAAGAAGTCCTTCTTAGTGTAGCGGCCTCACCCTCTCTCTCTTCTTTAGCGGTTACTTTGGCTCCGGTCTAGGGGTACCTTGAAGGGGAGAGCGAGGTGCGCTACGGCCCATGTCCTCTAGATTACAGCATGTAGAGGTGAAGGCCAGAATCAGATTACCTTCGGGCTGTGTATACGCTCAGAGCCAAGTCTGTTCTGCTGATAACCCCCTTTGCTCCCAGTAATTGGAGTACCACACACTGAAAAGGTCCAACACTTATTTATTCCATAACGGCAGACAGTTTGAGACCCATAGAACAGTTCAGTATTGGTGGGGAGTAGGTCAAGGCACAATCCTCAAAGAAACTAAACCGTTGAGGTTTCACCAACGGTTGCTAAGCACAGTGACTGTAAAACATACTTTTTGGCTTCAGAGTCTCTTCCAGCGACTCTAGTGAACAGGAACTCGAGTTACCTTTGCTACGTTGCAGCCCCTGTCAGGGGGAAGACATCCCTCCAAGAGAGTTACCAGAGGCCCTGCCGTCACCGGATTAATGCTGTACCGGGCTATTCGGAAGGGTTACACTCCCCGGCCTCCTCACCTCAGATATGGGTGCCAACACCTTAGGGCCCCTCGGACTCCTCTACCCTCGCGGAACCCAGTCGAAGTTACTGGGCCCCAGGCCTTGGTCATAGTACCTCACCCCAGGCTTAAGGTGCCTGGGATGGAATCCATCCCTCGCTCCAGCCAGGTCGAGGGCACCTGGGCCCGGAAAGCTAGCACCCAGGCTGAAGGTGTCTGGGCGCGTCCGCGTTCTCCAACTCTAAACCCAGAGGTCAGGGCGTCCGCCCCTTTTATCTCCTCTCCCTTTTCGTCACAGCGGGTTCCCCGCCCCGCTGTACCAGCGCCAGGAAAGGACAAAAGGGAACCGTCTTGCGGTGCAGGTTCAACTCCGGCCCAGGGCGGCAATGCCACCTGCAGGCCACAGGGAACCTTGCACCACCAGAGTCTTCCAAGAACCACAAAAGAGATTCTCAGACTCCCTAACAATTAGTACATCTGGGTTGAATAACCCAGATGCTCCCCCCCCCCCAAATTTAAATGCCCGCTACATTAGGTTGCAGTGTCTGTGATTGTGTCTCCCTTTCTTTTCAAGTTCATTTCTTTAGGACATCCCATATAGTCATTAATATGGTTGCTCTGTGTCCTGTGATGTACGATAAAGAAAATAGGATTTTTTCATCATACCTGCCTATAAAATCTTTTCTTGAAGTACATCACGGGACACAGAGGTCCCTCCCATCTTTCTTGGGATATTCATTGCTTTGCTGCAAAACTGAGGTCCTTCCTGTGTAGGAGGGGTTATATAGAGGAGGACTTCCTGTTTGAAACACTGTTACTGCCTTGCGCTGGTCTGGTGACATTGGGACTTGTGTAGTGGTAATCAGAAACATTGTTGCTGACTGCTGTGGTCTGGTGACACTGGGGCTTGTGTGGCAGTTATCAGGAACACTGGTGCTGGCTGCACTGGTCTGGTGATACAGGTACTAGTGTGGTGGTGATCGGGAACATGGTTTCTGGCTTACACTGGCCTTGTTAAACTGCACAGGTTTGTCAGGTATCAGGAACACTGTTGCTGGCATGCAATGGTCTGATGACAGTGGGACCTGTGTGGCAGTGATCAGAAACACAGTTTATGGATACACTGGACTGGTGAAACTGTGATTGATGTGGGACTAGCTGTACTGGTATTGTGACATGGTGTATTTGTGTTGCAGTGATAAAGGGCACACTGACTTGCTGCACTAGTGACGAAACATTGTACTGCTAGTGATAAGAGATGCTGACTGGCTGCACTGGCATACAGTTTCACCAGAGCAGCCAGCCAGTATCTCTGATCACTAGCCACAGCAGTACAATGTTGCCGTAGTGACACTGTACCGCTCTTGTGACTGTGATTGTTTTTCTTTCTTTTTTTTCCCAATGCACTGTAGGAAACGCTCTGCTCTCTCTGTGATCTTAGAGTGTGCCACTGCACCTCCTAGAGGGCACACGTGAGCAGCACAAAGACATTTTAATACACCCGTCTCCAGGAAGCAGCCGCCCATGCATTTATATAAAGCTCTCAGATGGCAAGTGGTTAAATCAGAACTACACTACATAAGAGCACCACAAACTAAAAAAATGCTATTTAATAAATGTTTATTGAATTACCATTTATGGTTGTGGCCATCTTAGTATTAACTTCCTGAAATTCATCTGCCCTTAGCTCTGGCATGCAGGCAGAAGTGTGCTTAGTTGAGAAAACCCCTCCTGAAGACACCTTCCCAGAATTGCAAGACCTGCACCTGGTCAGCTGTTCACATGTTTTCAGAATTCTACCAGGTGGATGTTCAGGCCTCAGCTGATGTGAGCTTTTGCCGCAAGGTACTTCAAGCTGTTTAACCCTTGCTTTCTGTGGGCCTGCTGGCAGTAATGTTTGCTATGTTGTTGCCCACCCCTTAGTTTATTGCTTTGGGTAAATCCCATGGTCTTGGAATACAAGCCCTGTACTGGGCAATTAGGATAATAGGGATTGTGATTTACTTGTAATTACCTTATTTTGAAGTAAAGTACAGGATATAGATTCCCCCCCCCCCCCCCCCCGTGTCTTGATCCTTCCTTTTTGCTGAAAAAAAGACGAAGCTATAATGAATGGGTTGGCTTTTATGGAACTGTCTGTGAGTGGCCCTAGCAAGCCTTGTTTGTCAGTCCAATCGCCTAAAGGTACAGCATATAGCCTATGGTCTAAGAATACATCCTTTGTTCTGTACTAAACTCCAAGAATTTACAGCCAAGTCAAAATTCCTATTCTTTAGGAGCCTGTAACAAGTTGGGAAATTTGTAGCTAAATGGTAGCACCAAATAGTGTGTTTATTCCACGCCAAAAGTATGTTTCATGGCTTTTTATGACCATTTTTGTTTAAAACAAAACAAAAAGTTCACACTTGAATAGTTTCCCAAGCAAGGGTTTCTTACCATCAATGCAAGAAAACATAAAATTCAACCTCTTGGCTCCCCTTGTAGCTTCACTGCTTAGGCCTCTTGCCTTGGTCCTCCAGACTGTCAAACACATTCCTAGTGCTCGTGCACAAAACACTGTAACTTTGTCAGCTTAATTGCTCCTCCTGCAGATCCCAGCTGCTACATCCTCACAAGCTTGGGCCTTTTGTCTGTCCTGAGCTGGACAGTATTGTGTGATGTGCATCTCACAGCTCCCTTCACACACTAGCTCTAACATAATCCAAGCACACACTTGCATCATTAATGTACCTGTTTCCTGCAAAATCTGGCCTAGAGGGCCATTTTAGGTAGTGGCACAAGCTCGACCTGTCACAGAGGCATTGAAATTTCTTAAAGGAGAAGTCCACCCTAAGCTCGTTTGGCTGGGCATCTCCTCTGAGTCACAGGAGCGCAATTCGTTTTGCACTCCTGTGACCCGTTTTCAGCAGAGAGCGAACTGAAGTCCGCTCTCTTCTGACGTCACAGGAATCAGTCCAGGCACCGTGTCATCGCGACAAAGTCTGGATCCACCGGGTGCTTGGACTGATGCCTGTCTAAGCCTCTCAGCGAGCCGCTGAGAGCCTGAGGTGGCTATTCCCTGCCCCTCCACAGCTCAGCGATCCAGTGAGTGTGGAGGAGCAGAGTGGAGAGCTGTTGATTGACAGTCAGCAGCTCTCTGCTCTGGGAGCTGTGAGAACCGAGCCATTGGCGATGTTCGATGGCTCGGTTCTCTGTGTAGAGGGCCGGGGGACGGATGCAGCATCAGACCGATGCTGCATCCACCTAGGTAAGTATGATGAGGTAAAAAAAAAAACATACATCTCTTTTAAATCAAATTTTTTAATGCAAAGTATGTATTGCATATATTTTGTAAATATTGTTAACCCCTTCCCGACCATCCATCGCAGTTGTACTGCGTCAGGTTGGCTTCCCTGGGCGAAACAACGTTGCCTTACGACGGTTCGCCTTTTGACCACTAGGGGGCGCGTGCGTGACGCCAGAGCCGATGCGCGTGCCCGGCCATCGCGATGACCATGGGCACCCACGATCGCTCGACATAGACAGAACGGAGATCTGTCAATGTAAACTGACAGATCTCCGTGCTGTCAGGGATGAGGAGAGCCATCTGTTGTTTATACTAAGTATGAACAACGATTGGTCTCCTCACTCAGGCAGTCCCATCCCCCCCACAGTTAAAATCACTCCCTAGGACACACAATTAACCCCTTGATCGCCCCCTACTGTTAACCCCTTCCCTGCCAGTGACATTTACACAGTAATCAATGCTTTTTCAGCACTGATCGCTGTATAAATGCCAATGGTCCCAAAACTGTGCCAAAAGTGTCCGATCTGTATGCCATAATGTCGCAGTCCCGATAACAATCGCTGATCACCGCCATAAATCTTTCCCCTATTTTGTAGATGCTGTAACTTTTGCGCAAACCAATCACTATACGCTTATTGCGATTTATTTATTTATTATTTATTTTTTACCAAAAATATGTAGAACAACACATATCGGCCTGAACTGAGGAAAGAATTTGCTTTTTTTTTTTTAAATGGGGATATTTATTATAGCAAAAAGTAAAAAATATTGTGTTTTTTTTCAAAATTGTCGCTCTTTTTTTGTTTATAGTGCAAAAAATAAAAACCGCAGAGATGGTCAAATACCACCAAAAGGAAGCTCTATTTGTGGGGAAAAAAGGGCATCAATTTTGTTTGGGTACAACGTCACACATCCGCGCAATTGTCAGATAAAGCGACGCAGTGCCGTATAGCAAAAAATGGCCTGGTCATTGAGCAGCCAAATCTTCTGGGACTGAAGTGGTTAACCACTTCCCGCCCGGCCAATAGCAGATTGACGGCCGGGAAGTGGTTCTGTTATCCTGACTGGGCCTCATATGACATCCAGCAGGAAAACATGCCGGCGCGATCGGAGATGCAGTCTGACACGCCGCATCTCCGATTGTGATAAGAAGCCTCTGACAGAGCAGTTACAGCTGATCATCGCATGAACCAGGAAGTGCCGGTAAACGTCATTCCTCGGTTTGCGCTGAAAGGGAGAGCCGATGGGCGGCTCTCCCTGTCAGAGGGGGGGGTCTGTGCTGATAATCAGCACATTGATTATCAGCACAGGCCCATCAGATGTGCCACCACAGATGCCAAAAAGGTACCCATCAGCTACCAGTCAGTGCCCCCTCAGGATCGTCTGTCAGTGCTCAATAAAGTGCCAGTCAGTGCCCACCACAGTGCCCGTCAGTGCCCATCACATTGCCAGTCAGTGCCCTACAGTAACACCTGTCAAAACCTCATCAGTATCTCATCATCAGTGCCACCTGTCAGTGCCCATCACAGCCGCCTGTCAGTGTCCCTCAGTGCCACCTATCAGTGCCCACCAGTGCTGCATATCAGTACCGCCTATTGGTGCCAAACAGTGCCCATCAATTCTACATATCAGTGCCCGTCATTGAAGGAGAAAACTAAATTTTAGAACCGAATCTAAGAAAAACTTTTAGTTTGTTTAGGAAAAAATAACCCCAGTGGTGATCAAATACCACCAAAAGAAAGCTCTATTTGTGGGAAGAAAATTATAAAAATTTAGTTTGGGTACAGGGTGGCATAACCACGCAATTGTCATTCAAAGTGCGACAGCGCTGAAAGCTGAAAATTGTTCTGGGCAGGAAGGGGCGAAAGTGCCTGGTATTGAAGTGGTTAAACACATGCAGCAGTATTTTTTGTATTATTTCAGCACTGCAACATCTTTTTTCATTTTTCTTTGTTTTCCTTTAAATTTTTTTTTTTTTTTTCAGTGTTCTTGCCATACAGCAACATATTTGTGTAATTTTCTTTATATTTCTTTTCATTTTCTTTTTGTTTAATACATCAAATCAGTTAATTGTGTATATTCGGGAGCATTGTAAATAACTGTAACTTGCATGTATATTGCCCCTGTTTCTATTCACTTTTTTTATGCTTTTTGAGAGGGTTCTAATGAAGTTAACAATTGGAATGTTGATTTTATTTGAAGTGGCTTTCTCAAAAGAAAAGAAATTGCAACATTATCTAATTGAGTTTCTGTTTATCTGCAATAAATGTGTTACATATGTTGAGACAAACCAGAGCAAGAGAAAAAAATACAATACAAGCTGAGAATTGGATATGCTAGTTGTCGGGTCTGTAGATTTTCCATTCATTTGTGTGTGTTGATGAAATTTCTATTCTGTACTACCTTGAATATATTGTGAAAAATACAACGCTTCCATCGCAGCATGGAAAAAAGGCTTTTCTCATGTGGATAAATGGAAGCTCATTTCTTTTTAAAGCACGTTTAGCTAAACTTATGAATGCAAGTTGTCAGACATGCAATGTCGTATTAATTGAATCTTTTTCTAGTCTTTTTGGTTTTCTATCCAGAGCAACTCTTTAGAAAAATGCATGGCTACCTTAATTGTAGGAGACAAAACTTATCCTTCACATTCCTTCTCTTGAATGAGAATGGCAAATCAATTCATCTGAATAATAACCCCATTAGCTGCTTAACTTAGCATCGAACATGGGAAAATGTACCAGATAGAATAAGAGGAACTGTTGATTAGATGGATCATTTTCAAGGTTTTGTTCTACTAATGTGTACTGAAAATGAAATTATATTTTATCTACTGAGAGATATCTACTATTGTATTGATTGTGTTTTTATTCTCACATTATAGCAACAGTACCATTCCAAAATAGATGACTTAATCGAGGAAACGGTTACTGAAATTATATCACTTCTTGTTTTGAAGGTAAATTTATTTTTATGTGTTTATAATAATTGCTTATTTTTTTTATTTTTTTTCTGTATCTTCTTGTGTTTTATTTTGTGGGAAGACTAGTCCCTCAACAATTTGCATATGCATGTTGTGAAGGTCACACTATTCTGTGTTTAAAGTATAACTAAAGACAAAACTTTGAGTGGAGAGGGATTAGAACACCTGTCAGGTTTTTTTTTTTGCTGTCTGTGCTCCCATTAGAGAGATTGATGCTGACCATATTCATCGAAAGTGAAGGTAAAAGAAAAAACAAATCCCACATTTTGGGTTGTCCCCAGAATAGCAAGAAATAGGGAATCTTGCAATGGGGACTTCAGACCTGGCAACTCTGGTGACAACCAGGAATTCCTTTACTTTGAAGGTATTTCCTCTCACCTCCTGTTTTATCCACCCAAATACCTGATCAGCAACTGGCTCAGCCTCTCAGCTCCCATCCTCTCCACAGTGTGGCGCTGACAGTCACCACTGTGTTCTCAAAGGGGACCCGAGAACTGAGCGATCAGTGGCCTTTGTTCACTCAGTTCTTAGTGTAGAGGCGGAAGGAGACAGATGGAGCATCAGATCAATGAAGCATCTACATAGGTAATATGATTGTTTATTTTTTTTCGAATCCCACACTCCTCTCTAAGCATGTAAATGTTGTCTGCCCGCTAAATTCTACAGTGATTAGCTCAAGGTATTTTATATAGAATCAAAGGTGTTGACTGGCCAGGATGCTGGAGGTTTGTAGTACAGTATCTGTGCTGCCAACATTTGATTCGCTACAGGGAGACTTATTGCTTTTCTAGTTCTTATTCAAATTTTCTAGTAATTATGTGCTACTTTTACATCTGTTTGTCTGCCGGCCAACATGCTTTATAAATCTGTTCTGAAAGCATTTGTGCCTCGTGTACACAGAGCTTAAAAACTGCTGCTTATACAGGCATTCAGCGTATTTTTTATTAGCCTGTAAAAGCACCTCTATGTTGGTCTATGTGGCTATGCACACATAGGCATTTACAGGAGTATTTGAAGAGGAGTGTTTACAGGCAAGAAAAAAACCCACCAAAGGGGGGTTCTGAGAGGAGCCTTTGAACAGAAAAAAAAGCAAATTAATGTGTTTAAAATTTGTGCTTATGTGTGTAAATTTATTACAATGGGCAGAAAAAATATATTGTAACATTAGAGGTGTTTTTTGTGCCAAATTCTGGCAGAAAAAAATGTTGCTGAGGCCTCGTAAACAAAACGAGATGAATGATCGTCGTGTTTTACCAAAAAATACTCCAGTATCCAGTTGGGCTTTCCTAAGTTTGGTTTTATCTTAAAGCGAAGGTCCACACAAAAAGTGAACTTCCACTTTTCGGAACCCCCCCCCCCCTCCGGTGTCACATTTGGCACCTTTCAGGGGGGAGGGGGTGCAGATACCTGTATAATACAACTATTTGCACCCACTTCCGGGAATGACTCCCACGGGAGTCACTCCACTTCCCTTCCCCCCCTGCTGTCTTCTGGGAAACACACAGTTCCCAGGATACAGCGGGGACCATTGAGGGCGCGCTGTGCGGCTCGCGCATGCGGAGTAGGGAACCGGGCAGTGAAGCTGCAACGCTTCACTTCCTGATTCCCTCACCGAGGATGGCGGCGGGGGCAGCCGAGAGACGAGCGATTGCTCGGCCTTGGCTGCTGGCATCGCGGGCGCGCTGGACAGGTAAGTGTCCATTTATTAAAAGTCAGCAGCTGCAGTATTTGTAGCTGCTGGCTTTTTAAAAAAAAAATGCATCTGGACCTCCGCTTTAACAATCATTCTGCAGGGGTGCTAGGAATTCTGTTTGACATACAAGGTGGACCTACAAAGCTGTGTGTTGAAATCTAATTTTAAAAATATGGCCTGGCACTTCGCTCCTACAAAAATCATATTTTTTTTTCTAGAAAATCCCCTAAACATTATATATGTTTTTAGTAGAGACCCTAGGGAATAAAATGGTGGCCGTTTTTATGTCGGACGGTATTTACGCATCGATTTAAAAAAAAAATAAAAAAAAAATAGTTTAATCAATTTAAAAAAATAAACAGTAAAGTTAGCCCAATTTGTTTGTATAATGTGAAAGATGATGTTACACTGAGTAAATGGAGGCCTAACATGTCACGCTTTAAAATTGCGCACACTCGTGGAATAGTGCCAAACTTTGTTACTTAAAAATCTCCATAGGCGACACTTAATTTTTTTTTACAGGTTACAGAGGAGGTCTTGAGCTAGAATTGTTGCTCTCGCTCTAACGTTCACAGCGATACCTCACATGTGGTTTAAATGCCGTTTACATATGTGGGCGTGACGTACGTATGCTTTTCGCTTCTGTGTGCGTGGGGACGGGGGCACTTTAAAAAAAAAAATTATTGTTTATTTTATTAGAATTTTTTTATTTTTACACTTTCTCTTTAAAAATACATTTTTGATCACTTTTATTCCTATTACAAGGAATTTAAACACCCCTTAATAGGAATAGTGCGTGACAGGTCCTATTTTTGGAGAGATGTGGGGTCTATAAGACCCCATACTGTATCTCTCCTCCAGGCAGGAAAGACCGAGATCAAAAGGAAAAATAAACAATCTCGGCCTTTCCAGCCAAGTCCCCGGCAATGTTTACTTCCACCGGGCCAGACGTGACGTCATAATGTCGCACCCAGGTCTCCGAAGGTCATAGAAATTGCCAGGGACCATCTGTCCCTTGGAAATCTTTATGCTCAACTTCCGGCGCCAGTGGATTCCTTCTCAGGCTTGCCCGTGCGGTAGAAGCACCGGAGGGCAGCGGAAGGGGTGGTGTCCCTTCCCTCCGCCTGTAAGAACGACCAAGTAGCTGAACTGCCACTATGATTGTTCTTACAGTGCAGAGAATCGCCAGCCAAAATAGAGGCTATCTGGATGATGCCTGTAGCTGCAGACATCATTTGGATATCCCCACTCAAAGTCCAGGACGTCATATGACTTACTTGGGCGGGAAGTGGTTAAATACATGAAAATAATAATCCAAAGATTCCCTGTATTTCATATGCAGTTTATCTGAAGTCCCTAATATTTGTTAACCTAATAATTGTTTTCTAGATTGGCATTTTGATTCAAGTTTATTTACAACCTTTTTATTTATTTTTTGGATAGAGTATAGAATGGTTAAAAAACCCTGTTAATCTTTTGTCATTTTTGTTCACTTGGGAATTTTTCCCTTCAGTTCCTCAGTTCCTTTCCAGGAGACAAAAAAAAAGATAGTTATGGAAATTCTTGGTTAGATGTGTGTCTTCAATGGAACACTTCTCTTTAAGTGCTAGCTTTTTACAGTGATGATCTGACCTGGTCAGAGTGTCATTTAGCTTTATTCTACTTTTCATTTGTTAACCACTACATTATATACATATATATATATATATACACAGTGGGGAGAACAAGTATTTGATACACTGCCAATTTTGCAGGTTTTCCTACTTACAAAGCATGTAGAGGTCTGTAATTTTTATCATAGGTACTCTTCAACTGCGAGAGACGGAATCTAAAACAAAAATCCAGACAATCACATTGTATGATTTTTAAGTAATTAATTTATTTTTTATTGCATTACATAAGTATTTGATGCATCAGAAAAGCAGAACTTAATATTTGGTACAGAAACCTTTGTTTGCAATTACAGAGATCATACATTTCCTGTAGTTCTTGACCAGGTTTGCACACACTACAGCAGGGATTTTGGCCCACTCCTCTATACAGAGCTTCTCCAGGTCCTTCAGATTTCGGGGCTGTCGCTGGGCCTTCAACTCCCTCCAAAGATTTTCTATTTGGTTCAGGTCTGGAGACTGGCTAGAACACTCCTGGACCTTGAGATGCTTCTTACGGAGCCACTCCTTAGGTGCCCTGGCTGTGTGTTTAGGGTCATTGTCATGCTGGAAGACCCAGCCACGACCCATCTTCAATGCTCTTACTGAGGGAAGGAGGTTGTTGGCCAAGATCTTGCAATACATGGCCCCATCCATCCTCCCCTCAATACAGAGCAGTCATCCTGTCCCCTTTGCAGAAAAGCATCCCTAAAGAATGATGTTTCCACCTTCATGCTTTACGGTTGGGATGGTATTCTTGGGGTTGTACTCATCTTTCTTCTTCCTCCTCCATACACGGCGAGTGGAGATTAGACCAAAAAGCTTTATTTTTTGTCTCCTCAGACCACATGACCTTCTCCCACTCCTCCTCTGGATCATCCATATGGTCATTGGCAAACTTCAGATGGGCCTGGACATGCGCTGTCTTGAGCAAGGGGACCTTGTGTGCGCTGCATTATTTTAATCCATGACGGCGTAGTGTGTTACTAATGGTTTTCTTTAATACTGTTGTCCCAACTCTCTTCAGGTCATTGTCCAGGTCCTGCCGTGTAGTTCTGGGCTGATCCCTCACCTTCCTCATGATCATTGATGCTCCACGTGGTGAGATCTTGCATGGAGCCCCAGACCGATAGAGATTGACCGTCATCTTGAACTTCTTCCATTTTCTAATAATTGCGCCAACAGTTGTTGCCTTCTCACCAAGCTGCTTGCCTATTGTCCTGTAGCCCATCCCAGCCTTGTGCAGGTCTACAATTGTATCACTGATGTCCTTACACAGCTCTCTGGTCTTGGCCATTGTGGAGAGGTTGGAGTCTGTTTGAGTGTGTGGACAGGTGTCTTTTATACAGGTAACGAGTTCAATCAGGTGCAGTTAATACAGGTAATGAGTGGAGAACAGGAGGGCTTCTTAAATAAAAAATAACAGGTCTGTGAGAGCCGGAATACTTACTGGTTGGTATGTGATCAAATACTTATGTCATGCAATAAAATGCAAATTAATTATTTAAAAATCATACAATGTGATTTTCTGGATTTTTGTTTTAGATTCCGTCTCTCTATGAAAAAAATTACAGACCTCTACATGCTTTGTAAGTAGGAAAACCTGCAAAATCGGCAGTGTATCAAATACTTGTTCTCCCCACTGTATGTGTGTGTGTATATATATATATATATATATATACTGTGTATATATACACACAGTGGGGCAAAAAAGTATTTAGTCAGCCACAGCTCTCATTTGTTTTTGAAAATGAAGAAAGAAAATATATATATATTTTTTTTTCAATTTTCAAAACTTTGTGACAAAAAGCGAGATCTGCAAAATACTCACCATACCTCTCAGCAAATAGCTTGGGGTGTCTACTTTCCAAAATTGGGTCATGTGGGGGGTTTTTGTGCCATCTGGGCATTCCATGGCCTCCGAAACTGTGATAGGCAGTGAGGAGTGAAATCAAAAATTTACACCCTTAGAAAGCCTGAAGGAGGTGCTTGGTTTTGGGGTCCCGTACACGGCTAGGCTCCCAAAAAGTCTCACACATGTGGTATCCCCGTACTCAGGAGAAGCAACAGAATGTATTTTGGGGTGTAATTCCACATATGCCCATGGCATGTTTGAGCAATATATCATTTAGTGACAACTTTGTGCAAAAAAAATAAAAATAAAAAATAAATTGTCTTTTTTCCGCAACTTGTGTCAACATATAAAATATTCCATGGACTCGACATGCCTCTCAGTATATAGCTTGGGGTGTCTACTTTCCAAAATGGGGTCACTTGGGGGGGGTTTGAACTGTTCTGGCATTTTATACACAACATTAGGAAGCTTACATCCACTCTTCTAATCACTTGAAGACAAAGCCCTTTTTGACACTTTTTGTTTACATGAAAACATTTTTTTTTTTGCAAGAAAATTATGTTCAACCCCCAAACATTATATATATTTTTAAAGCAAAGGCCCTACAGATTAAAATGGTGGGTGTTGCATTTTTTTTTTCTACACAGTATTTGCGCAGCAATTTTTCAAACGCATTTTTTGGGGAAAAAATACACTTTTTTTAATTTTAATGCACTAAAACACACTATATTGCCCAAATGTTTGATGAAATAAAAAAGATGATCTTAGGCCGAGTACATAGATACCAAACACGACATGCTTTAAAATTTCGCACAAACGCGCATTGGTGACAAACTACATACATTTTTTAAAAGCCTTTACAGGTGACGCCGTTAGATTTACAGAGGAGGTCTACTGCTAAAATTACTGCCCTCGATCTGACCTTTGCGGTGATACCTCACATGCATGGTGCAATTGCTGTTTACATATGACGCCAGACTGACGCTTGCGTTCGCCATTGGGCAAGAGCAGGGCAGGACATGGGTGCTTTTTTTTAATTTTTTTTATTATTAATTTTGCTTTTTTATTTTATTTTTAAACTGTTGCTTCCATATTTTTTTTTTTTTTTTTTATCATTTTTATTGTTATCTTAGGGAAAGTAAATATCCCCTATGATAGCAATAGGTAGTGACAGGTACTCTTTTTTTGAAAAAACTGGGGTCTATTGGACCCTAGATCTTTCCTCTGCCCTCAAAGCATCTGACCACACCAAGATCGGTGTGATAAAATGCTTTCCCAATGGCGCTTTTTATATCCGGGGGGGACATTCCTTCCCACTGCTTGTAAAAGCAGTCCAGAGGCTAATTAGCCACTAGGATTGCTTTTACATGAAAGCCGGCCGCTGGCTGAAAAGAATGATACCAAGATGATACCTAAACCCGCAGGCATCATTCTGGTATAACCATTCAAAGTCCAGCAACATACCAGTACGTTGTTGGTCCTTGTTGGACATGTATTGTAATGTTTTTTTTCATGCAGCCTGTTGGCTGAACGAAAAAAAAAGATTGATCGGTGGGTATGCCCACCATTAGAATACCGCCCTTCATCCACCCACTTCTAATGATGGGCATACATGCACCATTTATATATGCCGAAGCATGGGGGCATCTTCCCGCAAAAGTTATGCCGCGTACACATGGTCAGACTTTTCCACGGGCAAGCCTCTGTCGGAATTTCGACCGTATGTATGCGGCATTAGGAGCAAAATCGCTCCTCTGCTCCTCCGCCCCTGCTGCCCCAATGCTTCGGCATATATGCTTTTTTTTTTTTAACTGTGGTGGTGAAATCACCTCCTACAGCACTGGAGTCGCAGGGATCAGGCCTGTCTCTGCGAACGCTGCAGTTATGTGTGTTGTGTTTTGCAAGTGACAGTGATCGATCGATACTGCACTTGGGTGGCCTGGGCTGGACGGAGGGGCAAAACGCAGGTGCTAGCAGGTATCTGGGCTGATCCCGCTAACACTGCGTTTTTGGGAACCCTAAACTGCTGGGGACGCTAGTATAGATCTGATCAGATCAGATATTGATCTGTTCAGATACTATACCACTAAGGGAGGTGTATGCTTCACGCGTGGGTGTTAGCGTTACTGGCACTAACCTGACGCTGCCTGGGGTGTGACGCAGACCCTCTCTGACGCTAAAACCTAATTGATATCACCCGCCGGGCGATCAGGGGGTTAAACCTTTATTGGGTTATATACGGCGGGTGCCCTGACACTATAAAAAGCAAACTAACTAACCAGCTTCACCCGTAACACTTATATGGTGATCACTGGTGAAAGGGTTAACTAGGGGCAATTAGGGGGTTAAAACCTTTATTAGGTAATATATGGGGGTACCTGACGCTATATAAAAACCTGACGGCGAACCCAAAAAAAATTACTGGCTACCTATCGGTATCACCGACACTAAGACAGCGATCAGAAAAACGATCGCTTTGCGACAGTGGTGATAGGGGGTGAAAGGGTTACCTGGGGAGCGATCAAGGGGGTTAAACCTTTATTAGATAATATATGGGGGTACCTGACGCTATAAAAACCTGTGGCGAACCTAAACAAATTACTGGCTACCGATCGGCATCACCGACACTAAGACAGCTATCAGAAAAACGATCGCTTAGCGACAGTGGTGATGGGGGGTGAAAGGGTTACCTGGGGGGAGATCAAGGGGGTTAAACCTTTATTAGATAATATATGGGGGTACCTGACGCTATAAAAACCTGCGGCGAACCTAAAAAAAATAACTGGCTACCGATCAGCATCACCGATGCTAAGACAGCGATCAGAAAAATTATCGCTTAGCAACAGTGGTGATAGGGGTGAAAGGGTTATCTGGGGGGCGATCAAGGGGGTTAAACCTTTATTAGGTAATATATGGGGGTACCCGACGCTATAAAAACCTGCGGCGAACCTAAAAAAAATAACTGGCTACCGATCGGCATCACCGACGCTAAGACAGCGATCAGAAAAATTATCGCTTAGCGACAGTGGTGATAGGGGGTGAAAGGGTTATCTGGGGGGCGATCAGGGGGTTAAACCTTTATTAGGGGGGGTTAGGGGGCTACACTGGACCTAAAACTAACTTTAGTGACACTTTTACAGTCACAAATGTCACTGATTGCAGTGACCATTTATTTACTGATCACTGCAATCAGTGACACTGTGACTGGGGGGTGATCTGGGGGGGGGCGATTTATGTGCCTATGTGTCCTGGTGTCAGTGTAGTGTTTTGTGCACTAACCTGGCATCTTCTCTTGTGCCGCGCTCGGTATATGTGAGCGCCGCAGGAGAGATGACATCACTTCCTCTGCCTGTGTAAACATTACACAGGCAGGGAAGCTTTCTCATTCGCCGGGAGCGATCGCGAGGGGGTGGCCGGAATCGAACGGCCGTCCCCTCATCCCGGATCGCTCCCGAACACTTAACCACCACTCACTGTAAAGAAGGGGGGTCCGATCGGACCCCCCAACTATACAAAGGCGATCACGTAGATATACGTGATTCTGCCTGTCGGTGCCATTCTGCCGATGTATTTTTACAGTGGGCGGTCGTTAAGTGGTTAAAAGATGAGAGAGGCCTGTATTTGTCATCATAGATATACCTCAACTGTGAGAGACAAAATGTGGAAGCAAATCCAGACAATCACATTGTCTGATTTGGAAATAATTTATTTGCAGATTATGGTGGAAAATAAGTATTTGGTCAATGTCAAAAGTTCATCTCAATACTTTTTTTATATATCCTTTGTTGGCAATGACAGAGGTCAAAGTTTTTCTGTAAGTCTTCACAAGGTTGTCACAGACTGTTGCTGGTATGTTGGCCTATTCCTCCATGCAGATCTCCTTTAGAGCAGTGATGTTTTGGGGCTGTCGCTGGGCAACACAGACTTTCAACTCCCTCCAAAGGTTTTCTATGGGGTTGAGATCTGGAGACTGGCTAGGACACTCCAGGACCTTGAAATGCTTCTTACGAAGCCACTCCTTCGTTGCCTGGGCGGTGTGTTTGGGATCATTGTCATGCTGAAAGACCCAGCCACGTTTCATCTTCAATGCCCTTGCTGATGGGAGGAGGTTTGCACTCAAAATCTCACGATACATTCTTTCATGTACACTGATCAGTCGTCCTGTTCCCTTTGCAGAGAAACAGCCCCAAAGCATGATGTTGCCACCCCCATGCTTCACAGTAGGTATGGTGTTCTTTGGCTGCAACTCAGCATTCTCTCTCCTCCAAACACGACGAGTTGTGTTTCTACCAAACAGTTCTACTTTGGTTTCATCTGACCATATGACATTCTCCCAATCCTCTTCTGGATCATCCAAATGCTCTTTAGCAAACCTCAGACGGGCCCGGACATGTACTGGCTTAAGCAGGGGGACATGTCTGGCACTGCAGGATCTGAGTCCCTGGCGGCGTAGTGTGTTACTGATGGTAGCCTTTGTTACGTTGGTCCCAGCTCTCTGCAGGTCATTCACTAGGTCCCCCTGTGTGGTTCTGGGATTTTTTCTTACCGTTCTTGTGATAATTTTGACCCCACGGGGTGAGATCTTGCATGGAGCCCCAGATCGAGGGAGATTATCAGTGGTCTTGTATGTCTTCCATTTTCTAATTATTGCTCCCACAGTTGATTTCTTCACACCAAGCTGCTTGCCTATTGCAGATTCAGTCTTCCCAGCCTGGTGCAGGTCTACAATTTTGTTTCTGGTGTCCTTCGACAGCTCTTTGGTCTTCACCATAGTGAAGTTTGGAGTGTGACTGTTTGAGGTTGTGGACAGGTGTCTTTTATACTGATAACAAGTTCAAACAGGTGCCATTAATACAGGTAATGAGTGGAGGACAGAGGAGCCTCTTAAAGAAGAAGATACAGGTCTGTGAGAGCCAGAAATCTTGCTTGTATGTAGGTGACCAATTACTTATTTTCCACCATAATTTGCAAATAAATTCTTTCCAAATCAGACAATGTGATTGTCTGGATTTGTTTCCACATTTTGTCTCTCATAGTTGAGGTATATCTATGATGACAATTACAGGGCTCTCTCATCTTTTTAAGTGGGAGGACTTGCACAATTGGTGGCTGACTAAATACTTTTTTGTCCCACTGTGTGTGTATGTATATATATTGTGACAGCAGGAAGGTAAAGTCACCTGGTTGCATCCAGGGGGGTAGATATATTTCGCCCAGATTCAGGCTTTACGCCGACTTATACAACTAGGTGGAGAGTTTTATAAGGCTAGTGGGCTCATGGATGACTCATACCTCTAGGGAGAGTGTGGGGCGTCGTGCAGACAGAGATGAGGAGACCAGCTGAACCTTGTCAGCTCATTTAGGCCTCTATAAGAACTCCCAGCTTCATTAGATGTTAGCTCATGCCTGGAACCAGACCTGTGTGGACTGTCTAGGGAGAGTGAACCCCTGTGCGGTGAGGCAAAGCCTGTGTGGCTATTTGTTTGGACTTTTACTAAACCAGGGACTTAGGGACTAGGACAGCACTAGGCTGATCCCAGTTGTTAGTTAGGAAACCTGTATGTTTAGTCAGAGGTCAACTTGACCAGGATTTATTTTGGTTATGTTTCTTTTGCTTTGCTGTGTTTTGTCACTGTAAATAGAAAATAAACCGCACCTTTTTTTGATTTTGAAAACCACAACCTCCGTTTGCTGGGCCTGTTTTGTGTGGGGAGCCCATCCCGGGGGTCACACACACCCGCTGCCGAGCTAACCCCCTCACAGTTGGTGGAGAATGCGGGCAGTTTTTTTTAAGCCAGCATGGAGGAGATACTGAAGCAGCTGGCTCTAGCAAATGCCAATCAACAGCAGACAAATGCAGGTTTGCAAAGGAGCCTTGCAGCCCAGCAGCAGACAAACGCAACTTTGCAACAGAGTCTGGAGGCTCAGCAACGAGCCCAGCAGCAATCTGAGGCCCGCTTCATAGACCTGTTGCAGAAGCAAGAGCAGAGACTACAACAACAGATGGAAGCAGTAATGCAGCAACGTCCGCAGACCAGTGAGGATAGCCGTCCCACTAATACCGTGTCCTTTGGGGTGAGTCGTTTATTGACAAAAATGACTGGAGAGGATGATCCAGAGGTATTTTTGACCACATTTGAAAGGACCGCTGAAAGAGAAAAGTGGCCTGAGGAGCAGTGGGCTGGACTGGTGGCTCCTCTGTTAACTGGTGAATCGCAGAAAGCTTACTATGACCTAGAGCCTAACCAAGCAAAAGACTATGTGATGCTAAAAGCTGAAATATTGGCAAGGCTGGGTGTCACCCAGGCTGTCCGGGCTCAGCGTGTGCATAACTGGACTTTCCAGCTTGGAAAACCCCCCAGGTCTCAAATGTATGATCTCATTCACCTGAGCAGAAAGTGGCTACAGCCAGAGACTTTGTCCGCACCAAAGATTGTGGAACGTGTTGTAATGGATCGGTTTTTGAGAGCTCTTCCTACTGCCATCCAAAAGTGGGTAAGCCATGGAGACCCAGAGACGGCCGATGGTCTTGTGGATCGTGTGGAGAAATACTTGGCTACAGAGAACCTGACGGCCTCTTCCAGAGACACTCGGACTTTCCACCCTAAGACCAGACCATCCCCAGGGGCGGATAAGAGGATTCCAAGGGGTGAGGGTGGAGAGAGTGAGAGGGTGGGAGCTCTACCCCAAGTTTGGCGAGAACAGCCTGGGAAATCAGCGGCTCAAGAGGCGGCAAGAAGGATCGTTTGCTACCGCTGCCGGCAAGCGGGACATATTGCAGCCAATTGCCCGGTTGTGGAGGAACCCATGCAGTGTGACTTTCTGACGGGCAGACGTCAGTCGCTGTGTGCGACAGTCGCATGCACTGCCATTCGAGGAACTGAGAAACATTTATGCAAAATGTGTGTTAATGGTAGAAATGTTGTGGTATTGCTGGATTCAGGTAGCCTTGTGACCCTGATAAAGGCTGAGTTAGTTAAAACAGAGGTCTCTGGGAATAGCAAGGTAGCTGTTATTTGTGTGCATGGGGACACCCGAGAGTATCCAGTGACTACAGTGTGTTTCGAGACCCCCAAAGGTACCCTCTCTCATCCAGTGGGCTTAGTATCTCAGTTACCGCATGACGCCATTGTGGGAAGGGATTTTCCGAAGTTCTGGGAACTGTAGGATGATCCTGAGCCCCTCACTGGTGCCCCTATGTACCAGGAATGTGATAGCCAGAACTCCCCTGAGAGTGGTGAGGACTCTCCGGAATTTCCCTTATCAGTATTGGCAGGGGAGACTCAAGAAACTGGAGAGGAGCCCACCTCCTCAGACGAAAACCTACCGTCTGTGGAGTTTTCTGATCTTGAGGTTCACAGGGAAAACTTTGCCACAGAACAGTTGAAAGACCCCGCCCTAATAAAGGCACGGGAAAACGTAGTGAAAATAGATGGTGAGTTAGTGAACCCAGATAATACCTGCACTTACCCATACTTCAGCGTAGAGAAGGACCTACTGTATCGGGTGGCAAAAAGGGCAGAAGAAACCGTTGAGCAGCTTGTGGTGCCCAAACCTTACAGGAAGTTGGTGTTGGAGTTGGCCCATGGGCACATTCTTGGAGGTCATCTGGGGACAGAGAAAACCCGAGAGAGGGTATTACAGAAATTCTATTGGCCGGGGGTGATGAAGGACGTAGAAAATTATTGTTCCTCCTGCCCTGTGTGTCAGAGGTTGGCCCCGATGCCACATTTCCGTAGCCCGCTGGTCCCTCTACCCATCATTGAGGTCCCGTTTGAGAGGATCGCCATGGATTTGGTAGGTCCTATAATCAAGTCCGCTAGGGGGCACCAGTACATATTAGTTATAATGGACTATGCCACCCGTTATCCAGAAGCGATCCCTCTCCGAAATACCTCGGCCAAAACCATAGCCAAAGAGCTATCTCTTGTTTTTAGCCGGGTGGGTATTTGTAAAGAACTGCTTACGGACCAAGGTACACCCTTTATGTCCCGGGTTATGAAAGAGCTGTGTAAATTGTTCAAAGTGACGCAATTGCGTAATTCTGTGTATCACCCCCAAACCGATGGGCTGGTTGAAAGATTCAACAAAACCCTAAAACAAATGTTGAAGAAAGTGGTGGATAGAGATGGAAAGGATTGGGACTGTTTACTTCCTTATTTGATGTTTGCTATTAGGGAGGTGCCCCAATCCTCTACGGGATTCTCCCCCTTTGAGTTACTGTATGGGAGACACCCAAGAGGGCTGTTGGATATTGCCAAGGAAACTTGGGAAAGTGAGAGTTCTCCCCACAGGAGTGTGATTGAGCATGTCGCCCTGATGCAAGATCGAATTGCACAGGTAATGCCCATCGTGAAGGAACATTTGGCCCAAGCGCAGTTGGCACAGCAGAGAGTGTACAACCGTGGAGCCAAGACCCGTACCTTTTCCCCGGGGGATAGGATATTGGTACTTGTCCCTACGGTTGAAAGTAAATTCCTTGCCAAATGGCAAGGCCCCTACGAGATAATGGAAAAAGTGAGCGAAGTGAATTACAAGGTCAGACAACCAGGAAGGCGAAAGCCCGAACAGATCTATCACGTTAATCTGTTGAAAGCCTGGAGGGATAGAGAGTCCCTAGTCGCAGACACTTGGTCACCAGCTCAAACTGGTTGCGTGATTCCTGAGGTTGGAATAGCAGCCACCTTGTCACAACCCCAACAACAGGAGGTTAAGGAGTTTGTGCTTCGCAACAAGGAGGTATTCTCTGAGCTGCCGGGACAAACATCTGGGGTAGAGCATGACATCATTACCCCGCCCGGTGAAAGGGTGAAGTTAAAACCCTATCGGATCCCAGAGGCTCGACGGGAGGCAATACGGGAGGAAGTACAGAAAATGCTGAACTTAGGGGTGATAGAGGAGTCCCAAAGTGATTGGTCTAGTCCCATCGTGTTGGTGCCTAAACCGGATGGGAGCTGGCGATTTTGTAACGATTTTCGTCAGTTGAACAAAGTTACAAAATTTGACACCTACCCCATGCCACGTATAGATGAGTTGATCGACCGGCTGGGAACAGCCCGATACATGACGACTCTTGACCTCACAAAAGGGTATTGGCAAATCCCCCTGGCCAAGTCGGCCAAAGAGAAAACCGCATTTGTAACCCCAGACGGGGCGTTCCAATATAAAAGAATGCCGTTCGGGTTACAGAATGCGCCGGCCACATTCCAGCGGAAAATGGACCAGATGCTGAGGCCCCATCGGAAGTATGCTGCGGCTTACCTGGATGACGTAATTGTCCATAGCACAGATTGGGCCTCACATCTGCCAAAAGTGCAAGCAGTCCTGGACTCTGTTCGGGAAGCGGGGTTTACGGCTAACCCCAAGAAGTGTACCATTGGGCAGGAGGAGGCCAAATATCTTGGGTACACCATTGGGAGGGGAGTAATAAAACCCCAACTCAACAAAGTCGAGGCCATCCAGAGTTGGCCACGTCCCAACAGCAAGAAGCAGGTACGAGCCTTTCTGGGAATCGCTGGGTATTATCGGCGATTCATTCCCCACTTTGCTTCTAAGGCTGTGCCCCTAACCAACCTGACGAAGGGGAAAGGGTCGGTCATGATTAAATGGACCCCCGAGGCTGAGGCAGCATTCCAATTCTTGAAACAAGCCTTATGTAGCCAGCCAGTGTTGTACTCACCCGACTTCTCTAAAGACTTTGTCGTACAAAGTGATGCGTCAGATGTGGGGTTAGGAGCAGTATTGTCCCAGGTCTGGAACGGGGAAGAGCACCCAGTCATTTACCTCAGCAGGAAGTTGAAGTCCCATGAGGTAAATTACGCCACCGTTGAAAAGGAGTGTTTAGCGGTGAAGTGGGCTCTAGATTCCCTTCGGTACTACCTGCTAGGTAGGCACTTTGACATGGTTACGGATCACGCTCCGTTAAAGTGGATGGCTCAAAACAAGGAAACAAATAGAAGAGTGAATAGGTGGTTCCTGGCCCTCCAGGAATTCAACTTCACAGTAAAGCATCGCCCTGGCGTTCAAATGGGGAATGTGGATGCTTTGTCTCGAGTACATGAATGCCTGATTGCTGGTGTTCCAACCCCGAGGTTAAAACAAGAGGGGGGGGGTATGTGACAGCAGGAAGGTAAAGTCACCTGGTTGCATCCAGGGGGGTAGATATATTTCGCCCAGATTCAGGCTTTACGCCGACTTATACAACTAGGTGGAGAGTTGTATAAGGCTAGTGGGCTCATGGATGACTCATACCTCTAGGGAGAGTGTGGGGCGTCGTGCAGACAGAGATGAGGAGACCAGCTGAACCTTGTCAGCTCATTTAGGCCTCTATAAGAACTCCCAGCTTCATTAGATGTTAGCTCATGCCTGGAACCAGACCTGTGTGGACTGTCTAGGGAGAGTGAACCCCTGTGCGGTGAGGCAAAGCCTGTGTGGCTATTTGTTTGGACTTTTACTAAACCAGGGACTTAGGGACTAGGACAGCACTAGGCTGATCCCAGTTGTTAGTTAGGAAACCTGTATGTTTAGTCAGAGGTCAACTTGACCAGGATTTATTTTGGTTATGTTTCTTTTGCTTTGCTGTGTTTTGTCACTGTAAATAGAAAATAAACCGCACCTTTTTTTGATTTTGAAAACCACAACCTCCGTTTGCTGGGCCTGTTTTGTGTGGGGAGCCCATCCCGGGGGTCACACACACCCGCTGCCGAGCTAACCCCCTCACAGTATATATATATATATATAAACAGTGTATATATATAATATATGTGTGTGTGTGTGTGTGTGTGTGTATATATACATATCACAGTTAACATGATTTAATAATGTATCAATGAAGTATCAGTTTTGAATATTACTCCTAATCTTACTTGCAGGTTTGGGTGTAGATGCTGTAAGATATCCTCTATTGCTGTTATTTCAGACACTTTGATAAATGATCACTTAAAAAAAAAAAGGAAAAAACAATTGTATGAGGTAATGGTATATCCAAATATCTAGTTCATACAGTAGAGTCAGTAGATGCTAAAGCACCACTATAGGCATGCTGCTAAATGCACTGTTGAAATACATACCGTATTTATTGGCGTATAACTTTAAGAGGGATGTTTGAGGGAAAAAACTTTCCACAGCCCCCTGCGTATAACATGCAGGCACAGTTTACTCTTTATTTTCAGGGTAAAAAGGTGAGTGTTATACGCCAATAATTACAGTATTTGTGAGCTGTATTATGACTAAGATTTGTAATTTTGTTTAGCTGCTTTAAAGATTCACTCACGGTTTTTAGACAGCAAAGCCAGGTCTTGAGCCTCACCATATCATAACAAATTAACATGTTTTAGGCCCTTTATCAAGGCTTGACACTGTTTAACAGAGAATGCACTAGAGTTATAAAATTAGAGGGATCTCTAAGCTTAAATAGTATGATCTCTGCAGATGCCAGTGAAGTGAACATACTAATTTCACCCAGGATCCCTTTAATTTTATTAGTCCAGTACATGCTTTGTTCAACAGTAACAAGCCTTGATGAACAGAGGACACTTTGAACCCACAAAACGCATTTAATTTAAAAAAATAATAATTTTATGATATAAGAAGCTGAAAAAAAAATTGATTTAGCCTGTTATAAGTTCTGCTTTTGGCATTTTCTTTTGAGCAAAATGCCAACATTTGACCACCACTCATTGGAGAACTGCTTAAGGATATTAATTTCTTCTGCGCTATTTAGGACCTGACTAAGAATACCTGTTGCTTTGAGATCCATCACCCCCACACCTTTCCTCTAAAATGTAAAAAAAATAAATCACTGGGAACTTTGCTGATCAGAGGAACCAACATAATGAATGCGTCAGCGAAGCCTCCTTTTATGTTTGTTTAATTTATACTGAAAGTCTAGGTTGGAAGGCTTTTGAGTCCATTTTCTTCCTTCCCCCTCCTCTGTAACAAAGGGATAAAGAGTAAGGGAACTGTCAACGTTTTGTTGCCCTTTTGCCTTCTTTTCCCCCAAGCTCCAAACATAAGTTCCCATAATGTTTGAAGACGCTGACACAAAGGATGAAAACATGGAGGCAGTCCTCAACAATGAAAACTTGGCAAGTACGGTTCTTTGAGAGTGTGGGCTACATCAGCTCAGGTGTGTGAGGGCAAAAGGGTAATAGGACTTTGAACTATTCCTTATCCTTTAAATAAAATTGTATTTGTGCAGTATTCCCATTTAAGCCTTCTGGCATGCTGCTTGTGAAAGTAATGATAACAAGCACAAGAAATTAATAAGCAGTTTCTTATTCATTGAGAGACACAGGATTCATAGTCTTTAGGACTGTAGTGCAGCCTACAGAAGTATTTGTACATTGGCAAACAAAAAAACAGTGATCAGCCTGGTATAACCCCTCCCACTTCTGGCATTCCACAGTATTTTGCTAGTGTCCTAGAAGGATGGATGCTCTTTTTGTATTGAGAATCGTTGAAATGTTTTACTAGCCATTTTTTCTTGGTGGCTCAATCAGATAATCATTCAAGCTTATAGTTTTAAGGATTGGGATCCACCCTTTCCTGTCATGGCAGTCTACTGTAAGTTCTTTTTGGCATAAGGTATCTGTTTCACTTGCAAGGCTACCACCTAGTCTTCTGTTCACTTGTCCTGTAAGTTTCACCAGGGGGATATTCAAGTTTCTTCTGATGTTATCTTGGGTGTAACTTCCTTCAAGTGGCTCTTTGAGCTGCCATGGTTTCCTAGTTTGTTTATAGCTGGGCTTGTTAGTGCTTTGTTTGCTGGATTGCCATCCTTCATTTGTACTGTTTTTGGACATTACAAACTGGATTTTTGTACTTGCCGAAAAAACTATTCTTCTCCTTTTTTTTTTTTTTTTTTCATTGAGGAACATAGGTCCCACCCATCTGTGTTTATTGCCTTACTTTTGCCATTGTTTGTTAAAAATCTGAAACATGTTGGGAGGAGAAAGGGTAATATCAGGCTGGCCACTGTTTTTTTTTTTTTTTTCTTGTTTGCAAGTGTCCAAACCTTCATGTAGGTGGCAGTAGGGTGGCAGTAAAACCAAAATGTCTCTGAATTGTGTCCCTCAATGAACAGGAATAAAAGGATTTTTACAGTGAGTAGAAAAATCCTATATTACCGGTACTTGGCTCAGTACAATGGCATTTTGTTACATCAGTTTCAGCATCAGTCCAGTAAGACCTCCTGATCACATGCGTGTGCCATACAGTATAATTCCCCAGTCAGTGGTCAAATAACTCTCTCCTTTAAGTCCACTTATGAGGCTACCAACAAAGGGTAGTGACTTGACTTTATACAATGTCAGAAAATTGTATACTTATAGCTCTAGGCATAAACATAAAAGGGTAGTAACGGGTCCTGTTAAGGTATATCCACAAAGATATATTGATTGTAATCACCCTTAGACCACTCCCCACAGTCGGGTACTGTTACCATAGCCAAACCAAACTAAACATACAAGAAAAAAACCCAGGTACCGGCTACCTGGGTAAGAAATCGGCTACTGAGGCAACAGAGGGTCTTAGTCAGGGCTAATCATAAAAGTACAGAATCCGGATATAGTGCTCCAACAAGTTCTCATACCAGGGCAACGCTATCTTCAGATCATTTCCAATTTTTAACCTCCCATCGGAAATTAATCCAGTCATAGTTTGTATTGTCTCAGCATCAGCTAGGTCAGCGAGTGACTTCAATTCCCTGGGGGCCCTTCACATAACGACTGTCAGCAAATATTGACAAGTTTATTCACGCAACCAAGCAATAATTATCGCACGACTATCTTATGGGAATGATATTTGGCGTCCAGACATTTGTTTTTGTGTAATGTCATGTGTGTGTTTTGTCTCCTGTCAACTTCTATTCTTCACTTCTCAGTGTTTCAAACGTTTGAACCAATATGTGTGAAGTTGCAATGATACGGCTTTCCACATTGTGCACCTTTTTAGCTGGTAATTTTTGGACTTAATAAATATTGTACTTTTATGATTAGCCCTCTGTTGACTCAGTAGCCCCTTTCTTACCTGGCTAGCCTATATGTAGTTCTTTTCTTGTATGTTTACTAATATCTTTAACTGAAGACGTGATAGTTCTACTATATGATAAAATGCATTATTTTTTTTAGAAAGCTTTTAGAAAATGTATATTGACTGGACTTATCCGCTCCAAATTGTATGTATAACATTTAGGTTGTTATGCTACAGCAGTCTGTAAATTACTTCTGCTACAAAGCTTCAGATTAACATCTACACTGCATACTCCAAAGATCATGGAAATGAACATTAGGCTTACTAATAAAATGGGAGTTTTTTTTTTCCTGGTTCACATCTGCACAGTTCTGGGGAGAGAAGGGTCCACAAGTGTGTTTTTTTTTTTTTGGTTTGTTTTTTCTTGTGCCTGACTTGCTTTTAAGTGTGTGACTAGTTTGTATGTATCTGTTCAGTACTTGTATTTGATATGGTTTTATAAAGCTCTAGAAATGGCTAAATACCATAAGAGCTAGTACCAGAAGGTTTGGGAGATCACAGTATTATAATGAAGGAAACGATTCCTAGAAAATTTGCACTTTTAATTTGTAATTTCTAACTGCTTTATTATAAACCTCACAAAGCAATGTATACATGATTGTAAAATATTTGAATGTCTATGCTCTTTGTACAGAAATAATTTTAATGATACAATTTTTAGGAAAAAATGATATTTTAATTGCCTGTGCAGTCACTGAGCAAATATTAATACGCTGTGTTTTTCAATTACTTTTGTGTCACCCCTTCTAACACAACATCTAACTAATGCACCTACTCAAAGTTTCTTTCAGTGCTGGAAGGGGTTCTGTCTAAATTGTCACGATATGATGAAGGCACGTTCTTTTCATCTATTCTGTCTTTTACTGTAAGTATACGTCATTTAGTATTTCACAATTACATTTTACTATTCCATTCTTTATAGTGATCAACTTTAAAAGAAAACTTAGTAAAGTAAATGTAGGTTAAAGATATTGTGTTAAGGCTATTTTTTTACTGGCTCTCACAATGATTTGACATACTTGCATGTAATGGTCCCTGATAGATGTAGGAGACAAATCGAAGAAAGGTTTAAAGTTTTAAACACGTTTCAACCTGATGGTAAATGTTGGTGCCAGAATTAAACATAAAATGTTCAATTTTCCCAGACAAAAAAGCAACAATGATTCTTACTCTTTCGTCCATGGACCGACACAGCTTCTCTATTGACAAAGTGGGTATTATCCGTTAATTAGGAGTGACTAGGCAGAAAAATTTGTAAAAAGTGTTGCATCACATCTTCTACAGTACCGCCCAGGGGGCAGACCCTCTGGGTATAACCTCTCAGTCTGCATCTCGCAGATCAGTTTTTTTCTGTCTAGCAAGGAGTAGGACATGGCTCCCTTCGGGCCCATTGGTCCTGGGAAAAAAAAAAATATATATATATATTTTTTTCATTTGTTGTTTCCTGCGATCTTCGATCAACTGCCGACTGGGTGACAGGCTGGATCCTCGATCCTTGTAGTCTCCCCAGTTTCGGCCGTGTGCCGACCCTAGCTACGCGCTGGGTTTTCCACGACATGCCCGTCGCTCCACGGGTGGCCGGTGAGCCTACGCTCCAGGGCCTGCATCAGACCGCTCAGCTTCGGCTGACCTTACGGCCGAGTCGCAGCAGCCTGGCCGGTGAGCTTACGCTCCAAGGCTTGCATCGGACCGCTCAGCTTCGGCTGACCTTACGGCCGAGTTGCAGCAGCCTGTCCGGTGAGCGTCACGCTCCAGGGCATACATATGATCGTCCCTTTTGGGTCCAATCACAGCATGCCTGGCCAACAGTCACCTTCCGTGCACGGACGATGATCTGTTTGGAATGTCTTCCAGCATAATACATGCAGGATAGGTAAGTAAAACTCCCCTGCCTCGGCTGGGTGATTTAGCTGGACATTCCTGGAGAGATCAAGTAAGTGGTTGTGGCCCCTTTCTTCCCTCTCTCCCTGCCTTTCCCTCCTCCCTGGGCTTCTAGCTAAAGGTTGCTGGGTGCTGGGGGTCACCTAAGGGGTTCCACTGAAGCGGGGCTGGCTGTAACTGACATTTAAAAGAAATGTCATTTCTGCTTACCTGTGTTTGTGTGCTTCCTCCTCCATGCTGTCGGCGGCCATTTTGAGGTGGTCCATGCCAAGTTTGGCCTCTTGTGACTGCCCGGCGGCCATCTTCCTGTGGTTCGGCCACACCCACTGGCCCCTATCAGGTGATCGGCGGCCATGTTTGTCCAACCTGTATGTATAGATTGCCATTCGGCGGCCATCTTTTTGTGGGCTACGGCTGCTTGACCTCTATCTTCGGCTCCGCGGCCATTTTTTTGGAGCCCACATTATCTTCCATACAGACGTTTTTGGCAGCTATTTTGCAAGAGCCTCTAGGGTGCATTACACTGCCGCGAAAATTCACACAGGAAGTGCTGATAAAAGAAGCAGACTGACACAGCAGCAGGGGGACAGCATCACAGGCGCAGCACACGGCAGCATAGCAGTACCTATCCAGGGTGGTGAGTCCTCTGGGTGACCCAGCCTCTCTGCAGCACAGGAGGGTGGCCTATTGATATCTTGCCTGGAGCCCTGTGGGTGTCAGCGTGTGGTCAGCATGGCATCTGAGCCAGATGTCTTCTCCCCTGAAACACCAGATTTAGCAGCTGGTGTCCCTGAGGTGTCTGTGGACGCTATGTTGGCAATCCTAGAGGCGTTTGCTGCCAGGGTGGAAGCAGCACACGGGAATACAGGGGGTAATAAACGCCCCCATCCCCTGCAATCTTCCGGGGATATTTCTGATGAAGAACCAGGTCCAGCTACGGCTCATGGCCCAGATTCTGATGCATCAGAGACTGCAGACCGTGACCGATCGGACAGTGAGGAGGACTCCAAGTCCAGGTCAGTACGCGAGATGGCTTTGGTATCTGACCTTATTACTGCAGTGCGGGATACGCTAAAGTTGAAAAATACTGCAGAAGTAGCAGATACTCCAGTCCCCTTTGGTTTTCGTAAACCTGCCCGCACTGCTAAGGTGTTCCCTTGTGTGTCTTATTTTGACAAACTCTTATACAAGGAATGGGAGAACCCACTGAGGGTCTTTACAGCCCCAAAGAGGTTTGTAGTACGGTACCCCTTTGAGGAGAGTTTTCTGAAAATATGGACCTCTCCCCCTATAGTGGACCCTTCGGTGTCCAGACTTAATAGAGCTACCACTATTCCAGTAGAAGGGGCTCCTGTTTTCAAGGACCCTGTGGATAAGAAGGCTGAAGCACTCGCTCGCTACCTATACTCAGTGGTAGGCTCGGCAGTACGCCCGGCATTGGCCCTAGTGTCTCAGACACTTACTGAATGGGCAAAATTGCTACTCCAGGGGTTAAAGGAGCGAGATGCTCCTCCTAATGAGATAACTTTGGCCGACCAGTTGGTCCAGGGCCTTAAGCTTGTCTGCGAGTCAGACATGGATACTATTCCCCTGCTGTGAAGAGCTTCGGTTTATGCATTAGCAATACGCCGCCTGATCTGGCTAAAGGGCTGGTCTGCGGACCAGACTTCCAAGAAAGCCCTGTTGGATCTGCCTTTTAAGGGCGACAGACTTTTTGGGGCTTCTCTGGATGACATCATCAAGGATGCCACAGGAGGTAAAAGCACTTTGCTTCCGCAAACTAGCAAGGGTAAGGGGCCACGGCAAGGGCCCTCCTTTACTGCACGCAAGCGTTTTTTTCGCCCCCTTAAGGCGACAGGGAAAAGACCCCAGGCCGATAAAGCGCCTGCCCAAGGACAAAAGCGTCCTTGGTCCCGCAGACCCAACAAGCCTGCGGACAAATCTGCGTCCACGTGAAGGTCCGCCCCCACCCAGCTCTCGGGTGGGGGGACGTCTTCGCAAATTCGCGACTCAGTGGACTGCTCTAGTCTCCGACAGGTGGGTTTGCAAAGTAATCTCCTCAGGCTACAAGATAGAATTTCTCTCTTGTCCACCGGACAGATTCATCACCTCCAATCTCCAGCTACTACCGACCCGTCGGGAGGCCCTGTATGGGGCGGTCCAGGGTCTACTGGAACGCGGGGTAGTTATTCCAGTTCCAGAACAGGAACGGGGTCAGTGTTTTTACTCAAATCTGTTCATTGTGCCAAAGAAGGAGGGGGTTCGGCCAATCTTGGATCTCAGAGCCCTCAATTGCTTTGTGAAAGTACAAAGATTTCGGATGGAGTCGGTTCGATCTGTAGTCACGGCTCTCCATCCGGGGGACTTTCTGGCCTCCTTGGACATCAAGGACGCATACCTGCATGTCCCCATATACTCCAGACACCAGAGGTTTCTGCGATTTTGCTATCGGGAAGAACCACTACCAGTTTGTGGCCCTCCCGTTTGGCCTTGCCTCAGCACCCAGGACGTTCACCAAGGTGCTCGCTCCGATTCTGGCACTTCTAAGACAGCGGGGTATCGCTATCGCAGGTTACTTGGACAACCTTCTGCTGAAGGCCCCTTCAAGCTCAGAATTAGAGGTAAGCGTGTCCATTACCTGTCAGACTCTTCGAGACTGTGGTTGGATACTAAACACGCAAAAGTCAGTATTGGTGCCCACTCAACGCCTAGTGTACCTGGGGTTGATTCTGAATTCCTCAGAGGCAAAGGTATTCCTCCCTGTGGAGAAGTTGCAGACCCTCCGGGCTGCAGTACGGCAGCTGACTTCCAGGAATTGGTCGTCACTCCGTTTTTGCATGCGAGTGTTGGGCCTCATGGTAGCCTCCTTCGAGGCGGTCCCATATGCTCAATACCACACTCGAGTGTTACAGAAGGAGGTTCTGTCCAGATGGAACAGATGTCTATCATCTCTGGATTATCAAATCCGAGTGAGCCACCTAGTCAGGAGATCCCTGGTATTGTGGCTGACAGCACCGGCTCTAATGGCCGGGAAGTCATTTCTTCCGGTTTACTGGATAGTGATCACGACGGACGCCAGCCTTACAGGTTGGGGGGGAGTCTGGGGTGTCCAGTCGGCGCAAGGTCGCCGTGTACATTCCGGGTGTGGAAAACTGGCAGGCGGACTCCCTGAGCCGCCAGATGCTGGACCAGGGAGAATGGTCCTTACACCCGGAGGTGTTCCAACTCCTCTGCCAAAGATGGGGCACACCAGACGTAGATCTTCTGGCTTCCCGACTCAATCGGAAGGTATTGAGATTTGTGGCCCGGTCAAGAGACCCATGGGCAGACGCAACGGACGCGTTGGTAGCATCGTGGGGTCAGTATCGGCTAATCTATGCCTTCCCTCCCTTAAGGCTTCTTCCTCTTCTGCTCCACAGAGTGGAGGCAGAGGGAATTCCAATGATCCTAATCGCTCCAGATTGGCCTCAGCGTCCTTGGTACGCCGATCTAGTACGTCTGGTAGCAGATGTCCCCTGGCGCCTACCACTACGGAAGGACCTGCTATCGCAAGGTCCCATATTCCATCCTGCTTTACAGTCATTGGCTTTAACAGCATGGCTGTTGAGAACCAGGTACTGAGAGACCGGGGCCTGTCAGACTCAGTAATCTCTACTATGAGAAGTGCTCGAAAACCGTCCTCTAGGAAGGTTTATCACCGCACTTGGAAGGCCTACATCTCCATGTGTGAGGAAATGAAATGGCATCCGCGTACCTATTTGGTTTCCAGAATCCTGCTGTTTTTACAGCATGGGGTGGACCAAAGGCTTGCCCTAAGTACGATTAAGGGACAGATATCTGCCCTGGCTGTCTTTTTTCAGCGACCGCTGGCGACTCACTCTCTCGTGAGTACATTTGTGCAAGGGGTTCGACATGTGGCCCCTCCGGTCCGTCCCCCGTTACCTCCGTGGGACTTGAACCTGGTCCTCTCGGTGCTTCAGAAGGCACCATTTGAGAAGATTAGCGATATTCCCCTGTTGACACTTTCTCAGAAAGTGGTCTTTTTGGTGGCTGTTACGTCAGTTAGACGAGTCTCTGAGCTGGCAGCCTTGTCCTGCAAGGCTCCCTATTTGATTTTCCACAAGGATAAGGTGGTGCTGCGGCCGCAGCCTTCCTTTCTTCCGAAAGTCGTTTCGGCTTTTCATCTCAATGAAGACATTGTACTTCCATCCTTGTGTCCTCAGCCGTCGAATCCTAAGGAGTCGGCGTTGCATTCCTTGGACGTTGTCCGAGCTTTGAGAGTATACCCATCTGCTACTTCCCTGTTCCGGAAGTCAGACTCACTGTTTGTTTCGGTGGCTGGTCCCAAGAAGGGCCAAGCAGTCTCATCGGCCACCATCTCTAGGTGGATCCGACAGATAGTAATCCAGGCTTACGCCTTAAAGGGTCAGGCGCCCCCCTTTCCTGTCATGGCGCATTCGACCAGGGCAATAGGTGCCTCTTGGGCTTTCCGACATCAAGCGTCTGTTTCCCAACTATGTAAAACGGCGACTTGGTCGTCCGCTCACACTTTCACAAAATTCTACAAAGTTGATGTAGGTGCATCTTCGGATGCCTCTTTCGGCCGCAAGGTTTTGCAAGCGGCTGTTTAGAGTTGCAACTCCTCTGTTGGAGGAGTGCTGTTTTGTGTTTTGGGGTGAAGTTTGTTTTTATGCTGTTACCACCCCTCGTTTTTTTCTCTGACACTGCTTTGGGACGTCCCACTTTGTCAATAGAGAAGCTGTGACGGTCCATGGACGAAAGAGTAAATAGGATTTTTTACTCACCGTAAAATCATTTTCTCTGAGTCCATGGACCGGCACAGCACCCACCCCTCCTTTTAAGTTTGTACTGCTTTTTGACGAACTGATCTGCGAGATGCAGACTGAGAGGTTATACCCAGAGGGTCCGCCCCCTGGGCGGTACTGTAGAAGGTGTGATGCAACACTTTTTACAAGTTTTTCTGCCTAGTCACTCCTAATTAACGGATAATACCCACTTTGTCAATAGAGAAGCTGTGTCAGTCCATGAACTCAGAGAAAAGGATTTTACGGTGAGTAAAAAATCCTATTTTTGTTGTTTTTGGGTCAAGAGGAAAAGGTGGCCTAATTTCTGAGCAACTCACATTTGACATGCAGTAGATAATAAGTTAGGTTTTTAAGTAGTATTCATTTTTGGCTCATTTAGAGCTCAATATTATGCTACAATCTTAAATTGAAGGGGAAGATTAGGAATAGTACAGTTTTTGTCCAGGTTTTTGTGTGATCCAAGCACGCTTCACAGACAGTCTAGCCAGGTCAAAAACCTAACTTTTCTCTAATGCCTTGTACACACGATTGGATTTCCGTTGGAGTAAAGTCCGATGGACTTTTTTCCATTGGAGTAAAAAAATAGAACATGTTTTAAATTTTTCCAATGGGAAATTCCGATCGTTTGTGTGGAATTTTATCGGAGAAAAATCCATGCATGCTGATAATCAAGTCGACGCATGCTCGGAAGCATTGAATTTAATTTTTCTCGGCTCGTCGTAGTGTTTTACGTCACCGCGTTTTGGACGGTCGGAATTTAGTCTGACAGTGTGTATGCAAGACTGATGGAAGTCAGCTTCATTAGAATTCAGACGGAAAATTCCATCGGATTTTATTCCATCGGAAATCCGATCGTGTGTACAAGGCATTACAGTTAGGTAATACAGCTTTGTCACCAGCTTGCCTTAGACTGCTGTTTGGACAGTGAGAAGCAGTTTTGTAGTTTTCATTCATTGACAGACACAGGGTCCGAGAAAGTTGGATTATACTTCCGCCTACTGAAAGACTTGGACACTGTCATACAAAAACAGTGACCAGCCTTGTATTGTACCTCCTAGTCCTAGCATGCCTAATTTTTTGCTAGTGTCCTAGGAGGATGGACATCTTTTCTCCTGCACTATCATTTAGATGGCTTAGTGGCTGTCTCCCATCTTATTTCATGTATGAGTCTTCATATGGAGAACTCTTCAGTTTAAATTGTGGGGCTATGGAGCAGGCATGCCAAAAAAACATTTTATGCACGTGCACTTTGAGGGACAATATCTCCTCAGAGCTGCCTTGAACACCCACATCAAGGATGTTATTGGGGTTAAGAGTACTCTCCAACCCCCCCCCCCCAGCAAAATAAGTCTAGGCCTTCATCTGTGAAGAATCACCACCTTCTGAGGACAAGAAATGTTTCTTTCTTTACTCCCAGTCCTGCCAAACTCAACCCAGGAGTCCAGTTTCACCACAATATCTGGGCCTCTCACTTCCCCAAACCTGCAGATAAGTTTTCTGTAGACACTTGGACAGACAGCATCTCAGGTACCTGGGTACAGGACATGGTTTCAGTGTGCTAAAAACAAGCATTTCGCTCCCAAACTCGCTTCATGCATTACAATCTTCCTGGGTCCATGCTCAAATTAGCAGACCTACATGTAGCCCTTGCAAGTCTTATAAAACAAGGGGTTATCACCGCTGTTGCTGTATCAGAAAGGTTTCAGGAATTCTATTCCATCTTTATCACAGTTTCAAAGCCGGAAAGGGGTATCTGCCCCATCAGAATGTCTTTATAAGGTCCCAAGAATTCTGTATAGAATCCACCAGGTCTGTCATAGCCTCTCATCATCCAGGAGACTTTCTGGTTTCTGTAGACATCAAGGACATACATGCATGTCTCTATTATATTTAGCACATCACCATTTTTTTTTCCGCTTTGCTATGGGTCTCCAGCACATTCAGCTCTGACCCTTCTATTCAGCCAGTCTTCTATACCCTGTGCAAGCACTAAGGTTCTAGCCCCTGTGCTTGCCTTATTTCTCTTTCATTCATTGATGGACACAGCACCTTTAATCTTGACCTTGGGGTTATATCGCCACCTTCAGGAGAGTACTAGGCAGAACATGTAAAAACAGCAAAACTGCACAGTACCGCCCAGGAGGTGGTCCTACTGGCTATAACCCCTCACACTGCATCCAGCAGCTCAGTTTTTTTCTGCCTAGTGTAGGAGAAGCACCTAGCTCCCGGTGAGCACCATTGGTCCTGGAGATTTTGTTTTTTTCTGCTTTTTGATTCCTGTGATCTACAATCAACCGCCGGGCTGGGTGACAGGCTGGATAATATAGATCCTTGTAGTCTCCCCAGCCTGGCCATCGAGCGTGAGCAGGCCTTAGCTACGCGCTGAGTCGGCCACGACATGCCCCGCCTGATCCAGGGGTGGCCGGCGAGCTATATGCTTCGGGGGAAGCATATGACCGGGCTACTGCTGTCCGGGTCACAGTGTGCCATGGCCGACAGCCACCCCGTACTGCTCGGGTGATGGGTCTGTCCATGGAATGTGTCCAGCAGTCCCTGCAGGAGGGGTAAGTATGGTTCCACCTGTCTCGGCAGGATGGAGCATCTGGGCATTTCTTGGGAGGTCGACTAGGGTGTCTCTCACTCTCCCTTTCTTCTCTCCCCGTCCTTTCCCTCCTCCCCATGCTATGGGCCGCTGTGTAACTGGAGCACGTACCTGGCCGGGGGTCCTCCGGGGGGGCTCCGAGTCCTGTCAGGGGGCTGCGCTGGGTGTTGGTGGTCCGCTCGTCTTGTCCCTATTTCTTGGATGATGGTGGGGTGTTTTACGATGTACACCTTGTGGGGAGGCCGCTGTGCGGCACGCGGCCTCCCTCCGGAGGTCGTGGCCATTCTTCTGTAGCCTCAGTCAGTTTTTATTTTTTTATTTTATTTCGCCCATTTTCTGGAAGTCCGGCGGCCATTTTTCCGGCGCCCTCGGATGTTTTTTGCTGAGGCGGCCATTTTCTAGTAGTCTCAGCTTGTTTTGCCTCTAGCGCTGGGGGACTATTCTTCTGGAAAGGCGCAAATTTACACAACACCTGGCTGGCACAGGGGAGAGTGGACAGCGGCAGCACAGCGCAGTACCTGGGTCAGGGTGGTGAGTCCTGCGGGGGGCCCCTCAGTCTGTGGCAGCTAGGAGGGTGGACTTTTGTGTGACTTGCCTTCGGTCCCTAACGGGTCTCAGGCGAGTGTGGGTCAAACAGGAAAAGGATTTGGCTAATCTTTGATCAGTGTGTCGTGATGTGCAGTGTATGCTTTGGAATCCTGGACTTTTGAAATAAAGGCTTTTTATTTTGGAGTGCTGCTATCCAGAAAAATAATTTTCCTGTTTTGCTCATACTTGCATTGCTTGCACCCTTGGTTGCTGGGAGGAGGTTGTTTGGAGGATATCTACACCTGAGCGGCTCCCTTTCTCTGCGAGTGTGGGTCAGCATGGCATTAGAAGCTGGCGCTTATTCTCCAGACATCCCTGTTGTGGCAACCGGTTCCCCTGCACCTGCGGGGCCTATGGACGCTTTGTCGGTGGTCCTGGAGTCTTTTGTTGCCAGGGTGGAAGCGGCGTGCGGGCGCAAGGGGGGTAAAAAAACGCCCCCTCCCCCACCGTCTTCTGGGGAAAGCTCTGATTCAGACTCGGGCCCTGCTGTGGCAAATGGCTCCTGTTCTGAAGTTTCAGAGGATGCGGACCAGGACCGTTCGGACAGTGAGGATGACTCAGTCCGGGTCAGCGCAGGAAAGGGCGCTTGTAGGAGCACTTATCACAGCGGTGCGGGATACCCTAAAGATGGAGGATACGGTGGGGGCATCTACTGAGGTGTCAGTCCCTTTTGGGTCCAACAAGCCAGCCCGCACAGCTAAGGTGTTTCCCTACCTAACCTATTTTGATAAGTTTATCTACAAGGAATGGGAATGCCTGCAGCGGGCCTTTTCGGTCCCGAAAAGCATGACGGTACATTACCCCTTTGAGGAGAGTTTCCTGAAGAAATGGACATCTCCCCCGATTGTGGACCCCTCGGTATCCAGGTTAAATAAGGTAACCACGATTCTGGTGGAGGGGACCCCTGGTTTTAAGGACCCTGCCGACAGGAGGGCCGAGGCGGTTGCCCGGTCCATGTTTACAGTGGTGGAGTCAGCATTGCGGCCAGTGTTGGCCATGGCCCTGGTGTCCCAGATGCTTACTGAGAGAGCTAAATTGTTACACTGTGAGTTGGAGAAACAATAGGCTTCCCCGGTCTGTGTGGAACTAGCAGATCAGTTGGTGCATGGCCTTAAATATGTCTGCGATGCGGCCTTGGATACAGCCCCCTTGCTTTCTAGAGCCTCAGTATCAGCTGTGGTGCTACATCGCCTAAATTGGCTAAAATGCTGGTCTGCGGACCAGGCATCTAAGAAGGCACTGGCGGATTTGCCCTTCTAGGGAGAGAGGCTATTTGGAGCCTCGCTGGATGACATTATTAAGAATGTTACTGGGGGTAAGAGTACGTTGCTCCCACAATCCAGGAAAGGTAAGGAGCCATGCCATAGTCAAGGGCCCTTCTTTTCCACTCAGAAGCGGATTTTTCGTCCGCCCAGGTCGGCAGGTAAGCGTTCCCAGACCGACAAGGTGTCCGCTGAGGGACAAAAGCGTCCCTGGTTTCGCAAGCCAAACAAGCCTGCGAGCAAATCTGTGGCAGCATGAAGGTTTGTCCCCACCCGACTCTCGGGTGGGGGGTCGCCTTCGGGAGTTTGCAGCTTGGTGGACCTCCCTACTTTCCAACCAGTGGGTCTGCGAACTGGTTTCCTCAGGAATTCAAGATAGTTTCTTTCTTGTCCGCCAAACAGGTTTTCTCTTTTGTTTATTTAGGAGTGACTAGGCAGAAAAACTTGTAAAAAGTGTTGCATCACACCTTCTACAGTACTGCCCAGGGGGCGGACCCTCTTGGTAAATCCCCTTCCTCTGCATCTCTCAGATCAGTTTTTTTCTGTCTAGCAAGGAGTAGGACATGGCTCCCTTCGGGCCCATTGGTCCAGGGAAAAGATTTGTATTTTTTTTTTTAGTTCCTGCGATCTTCGTTCAACTGCCGACTGGATGACAGGCTGGGTCCCTCGATCCTTGTAGTTCCCCCAGTTCGGCCATCGAGCGTGTGCCGACCCTAGCTACGCGCTGGGTTTTCCACGACATGCCCGTCGCTCTACGGGTGGCTGGTGAGCCTACGTTCCAGGGCCTGCATCGGACCGCTCAGCTTCGGTTGACGTTGCGGCCGAGTCGCAGTAGCCTGTCCGGTGAGCTAGCACTCCAGGGCATGCATATGATCGTTCCCTAGGGTCCAATCGCAGCATGCCTGGCCAACAGTCACCTCCGTGCGCGGATGATGATCTGTCCGGAATGTCTTCCAGCACGATCTACGCAGGAAAGGTAAGTAGCTCCTCTGCCTCGGCAGGGTGACTTGGCTGGACATCCCTGGAAGAGATCAAGTAAGTGGTTGTGGCCCCTTTCTTTCCTCTCTCCCTGCCTTCCCTCCTCCCTGGGCTCTGAGCTAAGGTTGCTGGGTGCTGGGGGTCCCCTGGGGGGGGTCCATCTGGAGCGAGGCTGCGCTGTGTTGTCATTTAAAAAATTTCATTTCGCTTACCTGTGTGTGTCTCTCTCTCTTCCTCCTTGCTGTCGGCGGCCATTTTGCTGTGGTCCATGCCTGTTTTGGCCTCTAATGACTCACGCCTATATGTGTGTATCGCCACTCGGCGGCCATTTTCTTGTGGTTCGCACCCGCTTTGGCCTCTGTCGACTGCCCGGCGGCCATGTTTCCTACGATTCATGCCTGTAGATAGATACCGCCCCTCGGCGGCCATCTTTTTGGGGCCCGCGGCCGTTTTAGCCTCTATATTCGGCTCGGCTGCCATTTTCTTAGAGGCCACATGGTTTTCAATACAGCGCTTGGCGGCCATCTTGCGGTAGTCTCCGGCCTCTAGGGTGCACTTTCATTGGCGCGAATTAACACAGGAAACGCTAATAGGAATCAGACTGACACAGCAGCGGTGGGAGAGTATCACAGGCGGAACACACGGCAGCAGTAGCAGTAACGTTCCAAGGGTGGGTGAGTCCTCTGGGAGAAACCCTGTATCAGCTAGGAGGGTGGCCTATTGATACCTTGCCTGGAGCCCTGTGGGCCTCAGCAAGTGGGTCAGCATGGCATCTGAAGCAGATGTTTTTTTTCCCTGAAACACCTGATTTGGCAGTTGGTGCCCCTGATGTATCTATGGACGCTATGTCGGCAATCCTAGAGGCCTTTGTTGCCAGGGTGGATGCAGCACACGGGAACACGGGGGTAGCAAACGCCCCCATCCCCTGCAATCTTCCGGGGATAATTCTGATGCTGAACCAGGCCCAGCTACGGCTCATGGTCCAGATTCTGAGGCTTCAGAGACTGCAGACCGTGACTGACCGGACAGTGAGAATGACTCCAAGTCCAGGTCAGTACGCGATAAGGCTTTGGTATCTGACCTTATTACGGCAGTGCGGGATACGCTAAAATTGTGGTAGGCTCAGCAAAGCGCCTGGCATTGGCTGAAGTGGGGCCTTAGTGTCTCAGACACTGAATGGGCAAAATTGCTACGCCAGGGGTTAAAGGAGCGAGATGTTCCTCCTGATGAAATAACTTTGGCCGACCAGTTGGTACAGGGCCTTAAGTTTGTCTGCGAGTCAGACATGGATACTATTCCCTTGCTGTCTAAAGCTTCGGTTTATGCGGTAGCAATACGCCGCCTGATCTGGCTAAAAGGCTGGTCTGCGGACCAGGCTTCCAAGAAGGCCCTGTTGGGTCTGCCCTTTAAGGGCGACAGACTTTTTGGGGTCTCTCTGGATGACATCAAGGATACCACAGGAGGTAAGAGCACTTTGCTTTCTCAAACCAAGAAGGGTAAGGGGCCACGCCAAGGGCAAGGGCCCTCCTTTACTGAACGTAAGCGTTTTTTTCGTCCGCCCAGGGCGAAAGGGAAAAGACCCCAGGCCAACAAAGCGCCTGCTCAAGGACAAAAGCATCCTTGGTCCCGCAAACCCAACAAGCCTGTGGACAATTCTGCATCCGCATGAAGGTCCGCCCCCACCCAGCTCTCGGGTGGGGGGACGTCTTCGCGAATTCGCGACTCAGTGGACATCTCTGATCTCCGACCGGTGGGTTTGCGAAGTGATCTCCTCAGGCTACAAGATAGAATTTCTCTCTTGTCCACCGGACAGATTTGTTCCCTCCAACCTCCAGCTACACACGACCAATCGGGAGGCCCTGTACGGGGGCGGTCCAGGGTCTGCTGGAACGCGGGGTGTTCATTCCAGTTCCAGAACAGGAACGATTTCAGGGTTTTTACTCGAATCTGTTCATAGTGCCAAAGAAGGAGGGGGTCCGTCCTATCCTGGATCTCAGGGCCCTCAATTGCTTTGTGATGATACAAAGATTCCAGATGGAGTCGGTTCGATCTGTAGTCACTGCTCTCCATCCAGGGGATTTTCTGGCCTCCTTGTACATCAAGGATGCATACCTCCATGTCCCCATATACTCCAGACACCAAAGGTTTCTGCGAATTGCAATCGGGGACAACCACTATCAGTTTAGGGCCCTCCCGTTTGGCCTGGCTTCGTCACCCAGGACATTCACCAAGGTGCTCACCCCAATTCTGGCCCTCCTAAGACAGCGGGGCATCGCTATCGTGGGCTACTTGGACGACCTTCTTCTGAAGGCCCCTTCAAGCTCAGAATTGGAGAGAAGCGTGTCCATAACCTGTCAGACTCTCCGAGACTGTGGTTGGGTACTAAACACGCAAAAATCAGTATTGGTGCCGACTCAACGCCTAGTGTATCTGGGGTTGATTCTGGATACCTCAGAGGCAAGAGAATTCCTCCCTGTGGAGAAGTTGCAGACCCTTCGGGCTGCAGTGCGGCAGCTGACTTCCAAGAGTTGGTCGTCACTCCGTTTTTGCATGCAAGTTTTGGGTCTCATGGTAGCCTCTTTCGAGGCGGTCCCATATGCTCAATATCACACTCGTGTGTTCCAGAATTAGGTTCTGTCCAGATGGAACAGATGCCCATCATCTCTGGATTATCAAATCCGGGTAAGCCACCTAGTTAGGAGATCCCTGGTATGGTGGCTGACATCACCGGCTCTGCTGGCCAGGAAGTCATTCCTTCCTGTTCATTGGATAGTGATCATGACGGACGCCGGCCTTACAGGTTGGGGGGGAGTCTGGGGTGTTCAGTCGACGCAGGGTCGCTGGACCCCGGAGGAATCTCGCCTGCGGATCAATGTCCTGGAACTCCGGGCGATCAGGCTGTGCCTCTTCAAATGGTCTCAGAGGCTGCAGGGGCGTCCAGTCAGGATCCAGTCAGAAAACGCCACAGCGGTGGCATATGTCAATCATCAAGGAGGAACAAGAAGTTCAGCTGCAGCATCAGAGGTTGCTTACATCCTGAGGTGGGCAGAAAAGAGCGTACCGGCATTGTCGGCCGTGTACATTCCGGGTGTAGAGAATTGGCAGGCGGACTACCTGAGTCGCCAAATGCTGGACCAGGGAGAATGGTCCTTACACCCGGATGTGTTCCAGCTCCTCTGCCAAAGATGAGGCACGCCAGACGTAGATCTTCTGGCGTCCCGACTCAATCGGAAGGTGTTGAGGTTTGTGGCCCGGTCAAAGGACCCATGGGCAGACGCAATGGACGCGTTGGTAACATCGTGGGGTCAGTATCGGCTAATCTATGCCTTCCCTCCCATGAGGCTCCTTCCTCATCTGCTTCGCAGAGTGGAGGCAGAGGGAATTCCAATGATTCTGATCGCTCCAGATTGGCCTCAGCGTCCTTGGTATGCCGATCTAGTACGTCTGGTAGCAGACGTCACCTGGCGCCTACCACTACGGAAGGACCTGCTATCGCAAGGTCCCATACTCCACCCTGCTTTACAGTCACTGGCTTTAATGGCATGGCTATTGAGAACCAGGTACTGAGAGACCGGGGCCTGTCAGATTCAGTAATCTCTACTATGAGAAATGCTCGGAAGCTGTCCTCTAGGAGTGTTTATCACCGCACTTGGAAGGCTTACATTTCCATGTGTGAGGAAATGAAATGGCATCCGCGTACTTATTTGGTCTCCAGAATCCTACTGTTTCTACAACGTGGGGTGGACCAAAGGCTTTCCCTAAGTACGGTTAAGGGACAGATATCTGCCCTGGCTGTCTTTTTTCGGCGACCCCTGGCGACTCACACTCTTGTGAGTACATTTGTACAGGGGGTTCGACATGTGGCTCCTCCGGTCCGTCCCCCGCTACCTCCCTGGGACTTGAACCTGGTCCTCTCGGTGCTTCAGAAGTCACCGTTTGAGAATATTAGGGATATTCCCTTGTTGACACTTTCTCAAAAAGTGGTCTTTTTGGTGGCTGTTACGTCAGTTAGACGAGTTTCTGAACTGGCAGCCTTGTCATGCAAGGCTCCCTATTTGATTTTCCACAAGGACAAGGCGGTGCTGCGGCCGCAGCCTTCCTTTTTTCCGAAAGTCGTTTCGGCCTTTCATCTCAATGAAGAGATTGTACTTCCATCCCTATGTCCTCATCCGTCGAATCCTAAGGAGTCGGCGTTGCATTCCTTGGACGTTGTCTGAGCTCTGAGAGTATACCTATCTGCTACTTCCTTGTTCAGGAAGTCAGACTCGCTGTTTGTTTCGGTGGCTGGTCCCAAGAAGGGCCTAGCGGTCTCGTTGGCCACGCCTTAAAGGGTCAAGCTTCCCCCTTTCCTGTCACGGCGCATTCGACCAGGGCAATAGGTGCCTCTTGGGCTTTCCGACATCAAGCGTCTGTCTCCCAATTATGTAAAGCGGCGACTTGGTCGTCCGCTCACACTTTCACCAAATTCTACAAAGTTGATGTAGGTGCATCTTCGGATGCCTCTTTCAGCCGCAAAGTTTTGCAGGCGGCTGTTTAGAATTGCAACTCCTCCGTTGGAGGAGTGCTGTTTTGTTTTTGGGGTGAAGTTTACTTTTATGCTGTTACCACCCCTCATATATTTTTTTACACAGCTTTGGGATGTCCCACTATGTCAATAGGAAGCTGTGTCGGTCCATGAATGAAAGAGAAAAGAGGATTTTTGGACCGACACAGCACCCACCTCTCCTTTTTGATTAAGTTTGTACTGCTTTTGATGAACTGATCTGCGAGATGCAGAGAAAGGGGATATACCCAGAGGGTCCGCCCCCTGGGCGGTACTGTAGAAGGTGTGATGCAACACTTTTTACAAGTTTTTCTGCCTAGTCACTCCTAAATAACGGATAATACCCACTATGTCAATAGGAAGCTGTGTCGGTCCATGAACTCCGAGAAAAGGATTTTACGGTGAGTAAAAAATTCTCTTTTTTCCCTCCAACCTTCATCTTCTTCTGGCTCATCTGGAAGCCTTGTTCAGGGCAGTACAGGACCTGCTGCTGCGTGGGGTGATAGTGCCTGTGCCGTCGCTGGAAAGGTTTCAGGGATTCTACTCCAATTTGTTTGTAGTCCCAAAGAAGGAAGGGGTCCATCCAATCCTGGATCTCAAGGCCCTCAACAGCTTTGTAAAAGTACAAAGGTTCAGGATGGAATCCGTTCGCTCTGTGGTCACTGCACTCCATCAGGGGGATTTTCTGGCGTCCTTGGACATCAAGGACGCATACTTGCATGTCCCCATATGCGTCAGTCATCAGAGTTTTCTGCGGTTTGCGGTCGGGGACGAGCACTACCAATTTGTAGCTCTCCCCTTTGGCCTGACATCGGCACCAAGGGTTTTCACCAAGGTGCTCGCCCCGATTCTGGCTTTGCTGAGGCAGCGAGGGATCGCAATCGTGGGCTACCTGGACGACCTCCTCCTGAGAGCAGCTTCTGCCTCAGAATTAAGGGAGGATGTGGCCATCACCAGACAGACTCTTCGGGAGTTTGGGTGCTGAACCTCCAGAAGTAAGTGTTGGTGCGGACTCAACGCCTGGAGTACCTGGGCTTGATTCTGGATCCCTCAGAGGTGAGAGTTTTTCTCCCTTCGAACAAGCTACAGACTCTTCATGCTGCGGTGAAGCTGTTGGCGTCCCGCAGGTGGTCGTCACTGTGTTTTTGCATGCGAGTCCTGGGTCTCATGGTAGCCACTTACGAGGCGGTACCGTATGCTCAATTCCACACTTGAGTCTTGCAAAAGGAGATCCTGTCCAAATGGGACAAATCGCCGTTGTCTCTGGATTGTCAAATTCGGGTGAGCCAGCTAGTCAGGGATTCTTTGATCTGGTGGCGGAGGTCTCCGGCCCTTCGGTCCGGGAAGTCGTTCCTTCCTTTTCATTGGACGGTGATCACGATAGATGCCAGCCTGACCGGTTGGGCGGGAGTTTGGGGCGTTCAGTCGGTACAGGGTTGCTGGACGCAGGAAGAATCCCGCCTGCCGATCAACGTGCTGAAACTTCGGGCGATCAGGCAGTGCCTCTCCACATGGTCGCGGAGGCTGCAGGGACGCCCAGTCAGGATCCAGTCGGACAACGCCACGGCTGTGGCGTATGTGAACCATCAAGGAGGAACAAGGAGTTTGGCTGCAGCATTGGAGGTCGCTCAGATCCTGCGATGGGCAGAGCGGCTCTATCGGCCGTGTACATTCCGGGTGTAGAAAACTGGCAAGCGGACTACCTAAGTCATCAGATGCTGGACCAAGGGGAATGGTCGCTAAATCCGGAGGTATTTTGACTCCTTTGCCTAAGATGGGGCACGCCAAATGTGGATCTTCTGGCTTCTCGACTCAATCGGAAGGTACTGAGGTTTGTGGCCAGGTCCAAAGATCCCTGGGCGGACACGGCAGACGTGTTGGTGGCTCCATGGGGGCATTATTGGCTTATTTATGCCTTCCCCCCCACTCAAACTTCTACCTCGTCTGCTTGGCAGAGAGGAGACCGAGGGGATTCCAGTGATTCTAATTGCCCCAGATTGGCCTCGGCGTCCCTGGTACGCTGACATAGTACGAATGGTGGCGGATGTTCCTTGGCGACTGCCGGTGCGAGAGGACCTTCTGTCGCATGGTCCTATACTTCATGCTGCTTTACAGTCGCTGGCTTTAACGGCATGGCTGTTGAAAATCAGGTGCTAATGGACTGAGGTCTGTCGGATTCGGTAATCTCCACTATGCTGAGGGCGCGGAAGTCATCTTCTCGGAAGATTTATCATCACACATGGAAGGCCAACATCTCTGTGTGAGGAGATGGGGTGGCGTCCGCGTACATATTACGTTTCCAGGAGTGGATCAGAACCTTGCCTTAAGCACCATTAAGGGGCGGATATCAGCCTTGGCTGTCTTTTTTTCAGCGACCTATGGCGACTCATTCATTGGTGAGTACGTTTGTGCAGGGGGTTCGACATGTGGCCCCTCCGGTTCGACCACCGCTGCCTCCATGGGATTTGAATCTGGTGCTCTCGGTACTTCAGAAACCGCCGTTTGAAAACATTAGGGAGATCCCCCCTATTGACACTCTCTCAGAAAGTAACCTTTCTGGTGGCTATTACATCTGCCAGGAGGGTTTCTGAGTTGGCGGCCTGGTCTTGCAAGTCTCCCTACTTGATCCTCCACAAGGATAAGGCGGTGCTATGGCCGCAGCATTCGTTTCTTCCTAAGGTTGTTTCGGCTTTTCATCTAAATGAGGACATCGTGCTTCAATCCTTGTGTCCTCGGCCATCGCATCCCAAAGAGGTTGCTTTGCATTCCTTGGACGTGGTCCGGGCTCTGCGGGTGTATCTGTCTGCTACGGCTCCGTGTCGAAGGTTTTGCAGGCGGCTGTTTAACCACTTCAGCCCCGGACCACTTTGCTGGTCAAAGACCAGGCCACTTTTTGCGATTCGGCACTGCAACGCTTTAACTGACAATTGCGCGGTCATGCGACGTGGCTCCCAAACAAAATTTAAGTCCTTTTTTTCCCACGAATAGAGCTTTCTTTTGGTGGTATTTGATCACCTCTGCGGTTTTTTATTTTTTGCGCTATAAACAAAAATAGAGCGACAATTTTGTTATAATAAATATCCCCAAAAAATACATAATTTTTTTTCCTTAGTTTAGGCTGATACATATTCTTCTACAGATTTTTGGTAAAAAAATCGCAATAAGCGTTTATTGATTGGTTTGCGCAAAAGTTATAGCGTCTACAAAATAGGGAATAGTTTTATGGCATTTTTATTAATATTTTTTTTTTTACTAGTAATGGTAGTGATCAGCGATTTTTATTGTGACTGCGACATTATGGCGGACACATCGGACACTTTTGACACATTTTTGGGACCATTGTCATTTTTACAGCAAATCAGTTCTATAAAAATGCACTGATTACTGTGAAAATTACACTGGCAGTGAAGGAGTTAACCAGTAGTTGGCGCTGTAGGGGGGTTAAGTGTGCCCTAGTGAGTGATTCTTACTGTAGGGGGGCGTGGCTTGGTGTGACATGACACTGATCACCGCTCCGATCACACGGAGCGGAGATTAGTGTCATTGTCACTAGGCAGAGCGGGGAGATGCTTGTTTACACTAGCATCTCCCCGCTCTAGCTCTCCGTGAGACGATCGTGGGCATCCCCGATCGAGTCCACGGGACCCGCGGTCGGGCTCACGGAGAAAGTGGCATCTTAAAGGGGACGTGCTTATGCCTGTCCGTGCCACTCTGCCGACGTAAATCTACAGGAGGCGGTACTTAAGTGATTAAGGTTGCAACTCCTCCGTTAAGAAGCTCTGGGTATTATGGGTGGAGTTTTTTCTTGCTGTTCTCATCCCTTGTTTTTTTTTTTTTTTACACTGCTTGGGGATGTCCCTGAGGTCAAGATTAAAGGTGCTGTGTCCGTCAATGAATGAAAGAGAAAATAGGATTTTTGTACTCACCGTATAATCCTTTTCTCTGAAGTTCATTGACGGATACAGCACCCACCCCTCCTATTTATGTTTGTACTGCTTTTTGACTAACTGAGCTGCTGGATGCAGTGTGAGGGGTTATAGCCAGTAGGACCGCCTCCTGGGCGGTACTGTGCAGTTTTGCTGTTTTTAAATGTTCTGCCTAGTCCTCTCCTGAAGGTGACTATATAACCCTAAGGTCAAGATTAAATGTTCTGTGTCCGTCAATGAACTTCAGAGAAAAGGATTTTACGGTGAGTACAAAAATCCTATTTTTGTTCCCAGGAATTCCCCATTGTGCGATATCTAAATGACCCCCTGTCGAGGGACCAGCCAGAACAAATCTTTACTGATAGTGTGTCACGGACAGTTCAGACCTTGAAAAGGTTTCGGATGTATCCTGAATTGGAGCCAACTCATTGCTTGAAGTGTCTTGGTCTAAACCTAGACAGCTGAAGCCAGAGATTTTCTGTCACAAAAAACTCTCTCTCCTCTCCGACTTGGACTCTTCAGTCCAGGAGTTTACCAATTCTTTATTACTGTTTTAGAGTTATGGAGCTGATTCCATTACCTGTCACCAAAGAAAAGCTCGTCCTTATTTCAGTTTTTTTTTTTTTTTTTGGAGGATCCTTACAACAGATGCCAGTTAGACGAGCTGGGAAGGAGTCCTAGACTCCTTATTGGTCAGGGGACTTGGGACGCTGGTGGAATCTGTCTCCCGATCAACATGCTGTATCTCCAGGCAATGTGGATGTCCCAACAGTGGTGGATATCCCAACTTAAAGGGTCATCTCATCCATTCAGACAATGCCACAATAGTGGTATACATCAACTATCAGGGAGGAACCAGAAGTCTTGCCGCTTAGAAAGGATCCCGTCCTGGGCAGAACTTTACCAGCTTTGTCTGCTGTTCACATTCCAGACATGGACAGATAGTAGGCAGACTACCTCAGCCAGCAGTGCCTGTATCCGAGGAATGGTCACTACACATGGAAGAGTTCTAGATCCAGTATCCCAGGTGGGGAATGCCAGATCTGGACCTTGTGACATTCAAGTTCAGCATAGAACTGGGCAGGTTTTTCTCCAGGTGCATAGAACATATGATGGTAGCAGTTTCCTTCCCTCAGACTACTCCCTTTCTGGCTTCAAAGGATCGAAATGGATGACATTGCGATGAGCCTTATAGTACTGGACTAGTCCAGGTGGATATGGTACTTTTGTAGGCTCTTCAGATCAACTGGATCTTCTGCCTGAATGAGTGGTTTGCCATCCTGCTTCATGGTTACTGACTTTGACTATAGCTGTTGAAGCGCAGGTCTTGTAGTAGTGGGGTCTCTTTGACCCGGTGAACCCCCCAATGTTTAAAGCTAGCAAGTCCACTTCCTTCAAGATCTACCATCACACATGAAAGGCATAATTCTGAGGAAAGAAACTTTCATCCCAGAAAATACTCCTAACCTTTTACAAATATAGGCTTAGATGAACAATTGACCCTGAGTACTATCAATGGTCAGATCTCAGCACTTGTGATCTTGTTTCAGAGCCTGTTAGCCTCCAATTTTTTAGGACTTTTGAACAAGGTGTCTCTTATGTAGCTCCACTTGTGCGCCCACTTCTGGTTTTGTGAGATTTAAACTTGGATCTCTAAGCACTTCAAATATTCCCCTTTTCACTCTTAGACCACTTTCACACTGAGGCACTTTTCAGGCGCTTTCACGCTAAAAAAAGCACCTGAAAAGCTTAAGAAAACGTATTTCCGCTGACAGAGCGGTGAAAAAACACCCCTCTCCATTGAAATGAATTGAAAGCTCTTCAAAAGCACCTGAAAAGCTCTTCAAAAGCGCTCAGTGTTTTACTGGCAGTTTTTCAAGCACCTCAGTGTGAAAGAGGCCTAACTCACAGGGTTGCGTTCCTTGTCACCATCACCCCTGTGAGGCAAGTGTCTGAAATAGCAGCCTTGTCCTATAAAGAATTTTTTATGGAAACACAGGGACAAGGTGGTATTAAAGTTGAAAGCATTTGTCCTTCCCCTTTATCCAACAAAAATATTGTTTAGATCTCGTTTGTGCTGTGAGGGTCTACCTTGCAGCCACTGCATCCATTAGAAAGATTGACTGAGGGTTCCAGGGATGAAAAATCACAGACAAATCAGACTGTGGCCAAATCATGGGTCCTAATGATCTGATTTCATCCAGTCCTGTAAAAGCTCTACAGATTTGCAAGTCCTCCTTGGGCTTTTTGGCATAATGCAACAGGTCTTCTGTTCACATGTCTTACCAAGGGGGTGTTCAGGTCTCTTCTGATGTCAGCTTTGGGTGTAAAGTCCCTTAAGTGTTTTTTTTTTTGAGCTGCAAGCAGTCTTTAGTTTGTTTAAGGTTGGGCCTGTTAGCATTTTAATTGCTGGGTTTGCCCATCCCTTAGTTGCACTGCTTTTGGACATTTTACATTTTGTGCTCCTGTGCTCCTGTGCTCCTTAAACAAAATGAAAACTATATTTTTATACTCACTGTAAAATCCCTTTCTTCACTTGCAGTATAGCGGTTCTTTGGTCTTTTAAAAAAAAGTAGCTGCTGACTTTAAATAAAAGGATAGTCACCTGTCCAGGGGTCCAGCGCTGTGGTCACTCAAATCGCTTCTTCGTCGGTCGTTCTGTCCCTGGCGTCGGCATGTTTACTACTGTAGGCAGCTGGCTGTAATTGCTTGTGGCTTCACGCTGCATCTTTTGAATGGTTCCACAATCTCCTGTGACGTGTCCCAGAATGATCCAACTGGAGGCGAGAACGGGTACCTTTCAAAACCAGGTCCCCCCTACCACCACCTTTAGGGTGAAGTTCCACTTTAAGGAACACATAACCCACCCATCTGTATTTGTGTTTATACTCTTCATGTTATTTGTTACAAAATGGATGTTTGCTCTGAATGGGAGGGGAATATACCCTACGTGTCATTTTTTTTTGTTTGCCATTGTCCAAATCCTGTGTACCTCAATGAACTTTCAAGATAAGAATTTTATGATAAGTTTAAAAATCTAATTGCTCTTCCTGCTCTGTATTGTGCAAAAGACTGTAGCTAAGAGCAGTGGTTCTCAACCCTGTCCTCAAGTACCCCCAACAGGCCATGTTTGCAGGTTTTTCGTTATTGCACAGGTGCTTTATATGTCAAAAGCTTGGTATTTTGGACAGCTTTTTTATCTAAGAGAAATCCCCAAAATTTGGCCTGTTGGGGGTACTTGAGAACAGGGTTGAGAACCACTGGCTTAAAGAACTTCCCCTTTGTCCTGCAGTGAGAATCATATCGAGACCCATTAATTTCTTAAGATACTTATGACTTCTTTTTTTCTAAAACCATACATGAGTGAATAAAGAATTGTTTGTTTTACTGTATATGCATTGACTTCAGCTTTATGTCCATATGTCTGTTTTTGAAGATGTATTACCACTAATACGCACAACACTTAGGACACTGATGGTGTGCCAGAGTGGAGGAGTCACTTGTTATGTATAATATATTATATTGTTATATACCGTATATTTTTTTTAAATACAAAGGTGGTAAAGGTTCTATTATGTAAAAGGTTTAATATCAAATAAATGATAAGGAAAGATCCAGCATTGGTGCTGGGGCACCTGACGCTATTAAAATTTTTCTGTAGAAAAAATAAGATTTAATTGTGTTGTTCATATAGTAGAATAAAGATTTCATTACATTGTTTATTGCCTGTAGAATTGTTAATAAAAAAAGGTATGTTACTTTTATGCAACATGCATAAGGAACACAAATTATGGAAAATAAAAATATAAGTTGACAAAAAGAAATTAATCAGTCAATGCTACTTGACATTACAATTTATAACAAAGTGCTTTTCCACTTTAGGAAATACTGAATTGTATTGTGCATGATTTAATTAGCTTTCCTCACCTGCAAGCTTGATTAGATTAAAAGGATGGTGTAATTAAGATAATTATGAATTTGAGAAATTAATACATGCATTATATTCAGGGCTTAGAAGGGCTTTGATAATTATTTGTATAGCTGTTCACTATTGATTTGTTTTTTTCAGGTGAAAGCTGCTTCAAAGTATGTCGAAGTGCCAGTAAGTGATATGTTGCATGTCCCCGGGATATGACTACAGTATGCAATACAGTAAAATGGTGCAAACCACAATTACTATATTCAAAGTGAAGTAGTTCTTGGCAATCAATCTAAAATGTATCTTTTATTGATCTTCTAGTAAGGACAAATTGGTTGTCATTGAATACTGCCTCTTGCCTATTCTCACTGATGTTTATTAACTCCATAATTAAATAAGCCCAGTTGACTTAGTTTTAATCATACACTTTGTGATTTCATGCAATCATATGTAGTCATAATAGCATGCTGATATGAATTAATGAATTGCATTCTTGTCAGCAGAACTCTCCAGACTTTATTAGCTTGTGTTTTCGATTTAGAAAGCAGCAGTTATCCAAACATACAATAAATATAAACGGATTGGCAATAAAAGAAAACATCCAACATAACCTCTGCTTGGTGCCATCATTTTAAGTAGAGTATTAGTTTGGCATATGTGGGCCTACAAAAAATGAGCACTGCTGGTAGACTCACATTAAAGTGGAACTAAACTGTATCCAAGCACAAAAAACAAAAACGCTATTTAATTCATTTTTAATATTCAAAGCAAACTCCCCCATCCATCCATGTCTCCATGCTATATTTTGTAGAGAAATCACTTTGAAATACACTCCCCTAACATTTCTGGCTTTGACCATCTTGGGTAAGGGTACATGATTCATGTAGCATTTACTTTCTGGAATCCATTCTGCAGGCAGGAGTGTGTGTTTAGCTGAGAATGAGGATTTAATAATTATTGCTACATTTTGCCACATTTTTCTTAATTGAATGGATTTACCAATCAAACTTGGCAAATTATTAATTATTGTGGGTGGTTTTGTTATTAGCCCTCTGCTTACTATTAATGCAGTCAAAACTGATTAGAGCTCTATTTAGCCCACTTAAGCCACTGTAATGGTAAGTAGATTTTGTGCATGATAATTATTACATATTTCTTGTACTTTTAGTTAACCCCATTGATACTGTGTCTTATTGATTGCATAGTCAAACAAAATATATATTTCTCTTTCGTTCATGGATGGACACAGCCTTAATCTTGACAAAGTGGGTATTTGCCTTCCTTCAGGAGTGACTAGGCAGAAAGTGTTAACAACTTCAAAGCTGAACAGTCCCACCCAGGGGGTGGTCCTACTGGCTATATCCCCTCAGTCTGCACTAAGCAGATCAGTTTTTTTCTGCCTAGCTAAGGAGAAGACATGGCTCCCTTCGGGCCCATAGCCTGGAGGTTTTTTATTTCAGATTTAATTTGTATTATTTTATTATTACTTTTGTTCCTGTAAATCTTCGATCAACTGCCGACTGGGTGACAGGCTGGATCCCAGATCCTTGTAGTCTCCCCAGTTTCGGCCATCGAGTGTGTGCCGACCGTAGTTACGCGCTGGGTCGTCCACGACATGCCCGTCGCTCTACGGGTGGCCATGAGCTATACGCTCCAGGGCATGCATAAGACCGGTCTATAGGGCCGAGTCGCAGCAGCCGGGCCGACAGTCACCTCCGTCACCATGCAGAAGGGGGTCTGTCTGGGATGCTTCCAGCACAATCCACGCAGGAAGGGTAAGTAGTAATCCCCTGCTTCGGCAGGAGGACATGGCTGGGCATTCCTGGAGAGATGAGTAAGAGGTTCTATCCTTCCCTCCTCCCTAGGCTCTCTGAGCTAGGCTGGCTGCTGGGCCGGAGGTTCACCTGGGGGGGCTCCACCTGTGTGGGAACTGTGCATGTACGTCCGCTAGATAAATGTTATGAGCTGCCATGAAAAATTTTGCTTACCTGTGTGTTCTGCTCCATGCTGTCGGCGACCATTTTGCTGGTGATCCATGCTGTGTTTGGCCTCTTAGGCGCTGGCGGCCATGTTCTTGTGCTCCGCGCTGTGTTTGGCCTCTAGCTGCCGCTCGGCAGCCATTTTTCTTGTGATCCATGCTGTGTTTGGCCTTCTCTGCGCTGGCGGCCATGTTTTTGTGGTCCGCACTGTTTGGCCTCTAGCTGCCGCTCGGCGGCCATTTTTCTTGTGATCCATGCTGTGTTTGGCCTCTTATGCGCTGGCGGCCATGTTTTTGTGGTCCGCGCTGTATTTGGCCTCTATCGCCCGCTCGGCTGCCATTTTTCTTATGATCACGCTGTGTGCCACTCGGCGGCCATGTTCTTGTGGCCCGTGGCGTTTTTTGGTCTTTATCTGCCTTTTTCTCACGGTCCACGCCGATCAAATAGCATTTAAACGGCGCAAGCCTACAGCCACACACTGCAGACTGGTCAGACTGACATAGCTCTACTAGGAAGCGGACGGCAGCCGTACTACTGTTCAAGGGTGATGAGTCCTCTGGGGGGGAACCCCTCGTCTGTCGCAGCTAGGAGGGTGGGCTGTTGGTACCTTGACTGGAGTCCTTGTGTCAGGTGCGTGGGTTAGCATGGCATCAGAAGCAGACGCTTCTCCCCCTGATACACCTGAATTGGCATCTGGTGCTCCTGCACCCGCTGTGTCAGTAGACGCTATGTCGGTGTTCTGGTTTGATGCCAAGGTGGAAGCGGCACGTGGGAACACGGGGGGTAAAAGGTGCCCCCTCCCCCCACCATCTTTTGGGAACAACTCTGATGTGGAGCCGGGCCCAGCTACGGCTCATGGCTCTGGTTCTGACGGATCAGAGGATGCGGACCATGAGCGGTCGGACAGTGAGATGACTCCGGGTCACCACGCGATAAGGCTCTGACAGGTGACCTTATCACCGCAGTGCGGGAGACTCTAAAGATAGAGGAGCCTGCAGAAACACCAGAGGTGTCGGTCCCTTTCGGGTTCCTGAAAAGCCAACCTGCACTGCTAAGGTGTTCCTGGTGCATCTTACCTAGACAAGCTTTTATACAAGGAGCGGGACAAACCACAAAAGGTTTTCGGTCCCCGATAAAGTTTGGCAATGCATTACCCTTTTGAGGAGAGTTTCCTGAAAAGATGGACCTCTCCCCTGATAGTGGACCCTCAGGTGTCCAGATTAAACAGGGTAGCCACAATTCCCTGCTTTCAGGGATCCTGCGGACAGGAAGGCTGAAGTGGTCATCCGCTACCTATACGGCTCGGCTGTGCGCCCAACGGTGGTTGGAGCCCTGGTGTCTCAGACACTCACTGAAGGGGCAAAAATGCTGCTCCATGGGTTTAAAGCACATGAGGCTCCCTCGGACGAGGTGGTTATGGCCGACCAGTTGATACAGGGCCTCAAAATTTGCCCTCCGAACAGATTTTTTTCCCTCCAACCGCCAGCTTCAGCCGACTCGACGGGAAGCCCTATATGGGGCGGTTCAAGACCTGCTGATACGCGGGGTGATAATTCCTGTTTCAGTACAGGAACGGTTTCAGGGGTTTACTCAAATCTGTTCGTAGTACCAAGAAGGAGGGGGTTCATCCAATCTTGGATCTCAGGGCCCTCAATTGCTTTGTGAAGGTACAAAGATTCCGGGGGGAGTTGGTTCGCCCTTTTGTCGCTGCCCTCCATCTGGGGGATTTTCTGGCATCCTTGGCAAGGACGCATACTTGCATGTCCCCATATGCACCAGGCATCAGAGATGTCTGCGCTTTGCGGCCGGGGAAGTCCACTACCAATTTGTGCCCCCCCCCCCTTGGCCTGGCATCTGCACCGAGGGTGTTCACCAAGGTGCTCGCTCTGATTCTGGCCCTACCAAGACAGCGTGGCATCGCTATCGTGGGCTACTTGGACGATATTCTTCTGAGGGCCACTCAAGCTCAGAATTGGAGGTGAGCATGTCTATAACCTGTCAGACCCTCCGATACTTTGGTTGGGTGCTGAACACTCAGAAGTCAGTATTGGTACCGACTCAACTCCTAGTGTATCTGGGGTTGATCTTGGACTCCTTAGAGGCAAAAGTTTTTCTCCCTATGGGAAAGTTGCAGACCCCTTCGGGCTGCGATGCGGCAGTTGACATCCCCAGGATGGTCGTCACGCCGCTTTTGCAGGCGAGTCCTGGGCCTCATGGTAGCTTCCTTCGAGTCGGTACTGTATGCGCTATTTCACACGCGAGTGCTACAGAAGGTAATTCTGTCCAGAAGGGACAAGTGCCCTTCATCCCTGGATTGTCAAATCTGGGTGAGCCACCTAGTTCAGACCTCCCTAGTTGGTAGCTGACATCACCGGCACTTCTGGCCGGGAAGTCGTTCCTTCCTTTTTACTTGCCGATCAATGTCCTGGAACTCCGGGCGATCAGGCTGTGCCTCTCAACATGGTCTCAGAGGCTACAGGGGCGTCCAGTCAGGATCCAGTCGGACAACGCCACAGCGGTGGCGTATGTCAACCATTAAGGAGGGACAAGAAGCTCAGCTGCAGCGTCGAAAGTCGCTCACATCCTAAGGTGGACAGAAAGGAGTGTACTGGCTCTGTTGGCCGTATACATTCCGGGCGTGGAAAACTGGCAGGCAGAATCACCAGATGCTGGACCAAGGAGCATGGTCTCTACGCCCGGAGGTGTTTCAGCTCCTTTTCCAAGAGGGCACGCCAGACGTAGATCTCCTGGCTTCTCAACTCAATTGGAAGGTATTGAAGTTTGTGGTCAGGTCAAGAGACCCATGGACAGACGCGACAGATGTGTTGGTGGCACCGTGGAGTCAGCGCCGGCTAATCTATGCCTTCCCTCCTCTGAAGCTCCTTCCTCATCTGCTTCGCAGACTGGAGGCAGAGAGGATTCCAATGATCCCTATTGCTCTGAATTGGCCTCTGCGTCCTTGGTACGCCGATCTAGTGTGTGTGATAGCAGACACCCCTTGGCATCTACCGCTAAGAAAGGACCTGCTGTCGCAAGGCCCCATACGCCATCCTGTTTTACAGTCACTGGCTTAACGGCATGGCTATTAAGAGCCAGGTACTAGGAGACCGGGGCCTGTCAGACTCGGTGATCTCTACCATGCTCGGAAATCGTCCTCTAGGAAGATTTACCATCGCACTTGGAAGACCTACATATCCATTTTTGAGGAAATAAGGTGGCATCCGTGTACTTTTTTGGGTTCCAGGGTCCTGCTGTTCTTACAGCGTGGGGCAATTAAGGGGCAGATATCTGCCTTGGCTGTCTTTTTTCAATGACCCCTGACGGCTCACTCTCTAGTGAGAATGTTTGTACAAGGGGTTTGGCATGCGGCCCCTCCGGTCCGCCTTCCACTACCTCCGTGGGGCTTGTATAGCAGACACCCCTTGGCGTCTACCGCTACGAGAGGCCCTTCTGTCGCAAGGTCCCATACGCCATCCTGCTTACAGTTGATGGCTTAACGGCATGGCCTCTAGGTGCCTCAGAAACCGTTTGAGAACATTAGGGAGATTCCCTTGACACTTTCTCAGAAAGTGGTCCCTTTGGTGGCTGTTGTGTCAGTTAAGACGGGTTTCTGAGCTGGCAGCCTTGTCATGCAAGGCTCCCTATCTGATCTTCCACAAGGATAAGGTGGTGCTGCGTCCGCAGCCTTCTTTTCTTCCTAAGGTCGTTTCGACCTTACATATCAAGGAAGACATTGTACTGCCATCCTTGTGTCCTCATCCGTCGTCTCCTAAGGAGACGACGTTGCATTCCTTGGACGTTGTACGAGCTCAGAATATACGTGTCTGTTACTGCTCCGTTCCGGAGTTCAGACTCACTGTTTGTTTCGGTGGCTGGTCCCAAGAAGGGCCCAGCGGTCTCGTCGGCCACCATTCCGAGGTGGATCCGACAGATCATGATCAGGCTTGCGCCATAAAGGGTCGAGCGCCCTTTTTCCTGTCACGTCGCATTCGACCAGGGCAAGAGGTGCCTCTTGGGCTTTCCGACATCAAGCGTTGGTTTCCCAGGTGTGTAAGGCAGTGACTTTCACTAAACTTTACAAGTTGATGTGAGTGCATCTTCGGAAGCTTCTTCGGCCGCAAAGTTTTGTAGGTGGCTGTTTAGAGTTACAACTCCTCCGTTGAGGAGCTCTGTTTTGTTTTAATGCTGTTCCCACCCCTCGTTTTTTGACACTGCTTTGGGACGTCCCACTTGGTCAAGATTAAGGCTGTGTCCGTCCATGAACGAAAGAGAAAATAGGATTTTTATACTCACCGTAAAATCCTTTTCTCTGAGTTCATGGACGGACACAGCACCCACCCCTTCTTTTTAAGTTTGTACTGCTTTTTGACAAACTGATCTGCTTAGTGCAGGCTGATGGGATCTAGCCAGTAGGACCGCCCCCTGGGTGGGGCCGTTCAGCTTTGAAGTTAACACTTTCTGCCTAGTCACTCCTGAAGGAAGGCTAATACCCACTTTGTCAAGATTAAGGCTGTGTCCGTCCATGAACTCAGAGAAAAGGATTTTACGGTGAGTATAAAAATCCTATTTTTTGTGGCCTTCATAAATGTGCACAGTTCTTATTGGCATTCTATAAAAAATAGCATAGGAGGTCCTGTGTATAATTATTTTTTTGATAATTTTCTTCTGGTGTAGTAGAGACATTTCAAAAAGTGTAAGGAGTTAGGAAAAAATTGTTACATGTAATACCACACTGCTCAGTATCTCCTTAGGAAGTGTTCAATTTTGCTAAGCAGTGAGCACTAGACTGAAGGGTTCCCTAAGGAATTGTTGAAAACCTCCTCATGGTCCCCTAGAGCCAAGCGGCAACATTGTTTTTCTCAGTGCACTTTTCCAGTTGGGAGAAGGAGGTCTGTAACCTAGTAACCCTCACACTAGAAACCCAAATATTTTCCCATTTGATGTAAACAGTAGTCTTGAAAATTGTTATACTGTGTTTAATCACACTTCGTTCTGAGGTTGCCAGGCTGGCTCGTTTCCAGCCTTGATAGACTGATTTGGAAAGCTGTTGGCTATTTATTGTACATGCTACCCTATATATTTACTTTCCTGATCTGTAAAACACTGGTGAAAACAGAAATAAAGAATACAAAAAAAAATCTTACTTTTACTGGCAGTGCCTAACTTGTACAAATAGATGTACAATAGATTTGGTTGTTTTGTAGGCAAACTATGTAACATTATACCAATACTTAATCTGGATGAACCTTTGGTTGTTATGTAAATTGCAGATAATATAATAGCTATGAGCTTGTTTAGCTCTCTGTTTAAATTGTTGGAAGTGTTATTGATTTGAATCGGTTACAATGAGAGCGAACTCATGTTTCTTTAATTATTCTTTAGTATTATTTTATGTCATTTATATAGCATTGACTTTGTACAGCACATCTGTTTTTTGAAGGGTATGATGGGGAAATTTATGATGATGTTTGTGTGTTTTTTTTTGTTTGTGTTTTTGTTTTTTTAGTTTTGTTTTTTAGTAAACAACATAATTTTTGTATGTCTAGGGATAAAAATGACAAAACGAACATATATTAAAGCGGAGGTTCACCCGAAATGGAACCTCCGCTTTTCGTAACCCCCCCCCCCCCCCCGGTGTCACATTTGGCACCTTTCAGGGGGTGCAGATACCTGTATCAGGTATTTGCACCACTTCCGGTTATAGAGTCCCACCCCGTCGCGTCACCCCTCCCTTCCGCTGTGTTCTGGGAAACGCACGGCTCAGCTCGACTCGCGCATGCGCAGTAGGGAACCGGGCAGTGAAGCCGCAGCGCTTCACTTCCCGATTCCCTAGCCGAGGATGGCGGTGGGGGAAGCCGAGAGCCGAGCGATAGCTCGTCTTCAGCTGCCGACGTCGCGGGCGACCTGGACAGGTAAGTGTCCCATTTTTTAAAAGTCAGCAGCTGCAGTATTTGTAGCTGCTGGCTTTTTAAAAAAAAATTCCGGTGAACCTCCGCTTTAACAATGCTTTAAGCATACCACCTATTTCCTAACTGTAGCATTACAGTACAATATGTGAGATCTATAGTGTAATATTGTAGTCAGACTTAATGCACATATTTAAATGTAAAATGAACCAATCACTCATCAGTCTAATATGCCTGCTTAAAGAAGAAGTATGGGTTTGCCTTTTTTTCCCTAATCATACTTACCTAGTTGGATGCAGCATCGGTCCCCCGGCATCTCTGCACTGAGAACCAAGCCATTGAAGACCCCTGAGAGGAGAGCTGCTGGTTGTCGATCAGCAGCTCTCCTGCTCTGCTCCTCCATGCTCACTGGAGCGCTGAGCTGTGGAGGGGCGGGGAGCAGCTGTCTCAGCGGCTTGATGAGAGGCTGAGACTGCCATCTGTCCAGGCACCTGGCGGATCCCAACTTCCGAAGTTGGGATGACGCGGTGTCTGGACTCAACTTGGTGACATCTTCAGTCCGCTCTCTGCTTAAAACGGGTCACAGGAGTGCAAAACGAATTGCACTCCTGAGACCCATAGGAAAAGCCCAGCCAAACAAGCCCAGGCTGGACTTCTCCCTTAATAGCGTGCTTCACAAGGCTTGAATTTTTGACTAAATACAAGTTGCAGTAGTTTTAGTGCCTACTGAGGTAATTTTGACAAATCAGCATTTTTTTAACTAGAAAAATATTTAGAACTCTAAAAATATTATATATTTTCTGAAAGCAGAAGCCCTGGAGAATAAAACTGAAAATATGAGTCTTGTGAGCTGCTATGCTGATGTATTCCTATTTTAAAATCTATAAGCCTTTTTACAATAGAGGACAAATGGCGCTACACCTCGTGTTAATCAACTTGCTATTTTTTATGTCACACAGTATTTGCACAGGTGTTTATTAAAGGAAAAAATACACTCAAATAAATTTTGTGCACAAGAACACAATATAATACCCACATTTTTGATAAAATATGTTGTGTTGAATAAATAGATAGCAAACATGTCAACATTTAAAATTGTGCACACCTGTGAAACAAACTACGGTACCTAAAATTGCCCTTAGGCAATGCTTTAAAAGCCTTTACAGGTTATCAATTTTGAACAAAAGTGGTATTAAACCCAAAAGTAAAAAAGCAAACATTTTATTATATTTTAGCCTAACAAATCTTCGATGTGATGGCTGCATTTGTTTTCTTCTTTCTTCATCTGGTGATCCAACCAGTAAGTCTGTTGTTTTTTTGTTTGTTTTTTAAGTTCTCTTGCAGATGTAGCAGTTTCCAGTAATAAGACAAACCATTGTTACCTCCTCCCATGCTCGCCTTCACGACTTCTCCCAGAGCCTCTCCCATCCTCTGGAACTCCCTGCCCCGGTATGTTTGATCAGCCCCTACCCTGTCCACCTTTAGGAGATCCCTGAAAACTCATTTATTCAGGGAAGCCTATCCCACATCCAACTAACACCTGTCCCCGACCTTTTGTACCACCACCCCCTCCCTTTAGAATGTAAGCTCTACGAGCAGGGCCCTCCTGTACCTTCTGTATTGTACTGTAATTGTGCTGTACATTGTAAAGCGCTGCGTAAACTGTTGGTGCTATATAAATAATGTATAATAATAATAATAATTTAACACGGATAATGATCAACTTTTATGTAAAACCTTTATCCCAAATGGAAAAACTGTTGCTGTAACTGCTTATAAAGTGTTAGCTGGAGTTTGTCTTTAATTTGTTTGTGTATTTAAATTTGCTAGTACGTCTAACACTCCCCTCCCCCAGATTGACAGTGCTGCTGTGCAAATGTGCTCCTTCATCCAGGCTGGGGACACGCTTAGGCCTCATGCACACAGGGTATTTTTACAGCTGCTTTTAGCAGTGTCAGACTTTTTTTTGTTTGCAGCTTAAAAACGCCTTTCCATGTTATTCTATGTGTCCATGCACACACAGGCATTTAGGAGCTGTAAGTGGCATAGGCGTTTCCAAGCTGTAAAAAAAAAACAGGGCCAGCGTGTTCTGAGGACTGGCATTACAGCTGTAAAAATGTCATCTGACGTGGGAAAATCTGCTAAACGCGGCTAAAAGCGTAGCTCCGCCATTAAAAAAATATTTAAAAGCCTGCAGCTACAAATACTGCAGCTGCTGACTTTTAATACTAGTACACTTACCTGTCCTGGAGTCCAGCGACGTCTGCAGCAGAAGACGAGCAATCGCTTGTCTATCTGCTGCCCCCACCGCCATCCTCAGTGAGGGAATCAGGAAGTGAAGCGTTCCGGCTTCACTGCCCGGTTCCCTACGGCGCATGCGCAAGTCGCGCAGCGCCGTCCTCACTGGTCCCCGCTGTGTCCTGGGAGCCGAGTGTTTCCCAGAACACAACAGGCGGGGGTGGGAAGTGACGCACTACCCGCAGAATACCCACAGAGAGGACTCCCGGAAGTGGGTGCAAATGCCTGTCTTAGACAGGTATCTGCACCCCCTCCCCCTGAAAGGTGCCAAATGTGACACCGGAGGGGAGGAGGGTTCCGATGAGCGGAAGTTCCACTTTAGGGTGGAGCTCCGCTTTAATGCTGGATACAGCCGCGTTAAGCGTGTTTTTTTTTTTTTTTACATGTCAGACGAGGGTTTCTTATGAGAGCCTATTGATTTTAATAGACGTCGCACCACAAGTCGGATCATGATGATCGGCTTGTGCGCTGAGGATCTTGAAGTGGAACCCTCGCCAAAATGAAAAAATAAATCTGGCGTAGGGTTCCCCCCCCAAAATCCATACCAGACCCTTATCTGAGCATGCAGCCTGGCAGGTCAGGAAAGGGGGGGGGGGGGTCGAGTGAGCGCCCCCCTCTTGGATCATACCAGGCCACATGCCCTCAACATGGGGGGGTGCACCTTGTCCTTGGCTGTCTGGGTCTGCGGTAGAGGTCGACCGATATGGGTTTTTCTCTGGCCGATGCCGATATTTAGAAATCGGGACGGCCAATGGCCGATATATGATGCCAATTTTTGCGGGCGATATTTTAGGCCGATTAATTTTTTTGGCAGGTGGCACTGGTTGGCACGTGGCACTGGTTTGCATGTGGCACTGGCAAATGGCACTAGCAGGTGGCACTGATTGGCAGGTGGCACTGGCAGTTAGCACTAATTGGCACTGTCAGGTGGCACTAATTGGCACTGGCAGGTGGCACTGGATGGCACTAGTTGGCACTGGCAGGTGGCACGTAGCACTGATTGGCAGGTGGTACTGGTTGGCACTGGCAGGTGGCACTAACAGGTGACACTGGCAAGTGGCACTGGTTGGCACTGATTGGCAGGTGGCACTTGTTTGCACTGGCAGGTGGCACTGGTTGGCAGGTGGCACTAATTGGCACTGGCAGGTGTTACTGGATGGCACTAATTGGCACTGGCAGGTGGCACTGGATGGCATTAGTTAGCACTGGCAGGTGGCACTGATTGGCAGGTGGCACGTGGTACTGGTTGGCACTGGCAGGTGGCACAACAGGTGACACTGGCAAGTAGCACTGGTTGGCACTGATTGGCAGGTGGCACTGATTGGCACTGACAGGTAGAACTGGCAGATGGCACTGGTTGGCACTGGCAGGGGGCACTGGATGGCACTAGTTGGCACTGGCAGGGGGCACTGGATGGCACATGGGGGGGTGGGTGCATCTTGTCCCCATGTTGATGAGGAGAAGGGCCTCGTCCTGACAACCCTGGCCAGTGGCGGTCGGGCTCTGCGGTAGAGGTAGACCGATATGGGTTTTTCTCTGGCCGATGCCGATATTTAGAAATCGAAGCGGCCGATGGCCGATATATGATGCAGATTTTTGCGGGCAATATTTTAGGCCGATTAATTTTTTGGCAGGTGGCACTGACAGGTGGCACTGGTTGGCACGTGGCACTGGTTTGCATGTGGCACTGTTTGGCACTGGCAAATGGCACTAACAGGTGACACTGGCAAGTGGCACTGATTGGCAGGTGGCACTAATTGGCACTTGCAGATGGCACTGGTTGGCACTGGCAGGTGGCACTGGATGGCACTAGTTGGCACTGGCAGGTGGCACTGGATGGCACTAGTTAGCACTGGCAGGTGGCACTGATTGGCAGGTGGTACTGGTTGGCACTGGCAAGTGGCACTAACAGGTGACACTAGCAAGTGGCACTGGTTGGCAGGTGGCACGAGCAGGGGGCACTAATTGGCACTGGCAGGTGGCACTGGTTGGCACTGATTGGCAGGTGGCACTGGTTTGCACTGGCAGGTGGCACTGGTTGGCAGGTGGCACTGGCAGGCAGGTGGCACTAATTGGCACTGGCAGGTGGCACTGGATGGCATTAGTTGGCACTGGCAGGTGGCACTGATTGGCAGGTGGTACTGGTTGGCACTGGCAGGTGGTACTGGTTGGCACTGGCAGGTGACACTGGCAAGTGGCACTGGTTGGCACTCATTGGCAGGTGGCACTGGTTGGCAGGTGGCACTGGTTGGCACTGGCAGGTGGCACTAATTGGCACTGGCAGGTGGCACTGATAGGCACTGGTAGGTAGAACTGGCAGATGGCACTGGTTGACACTGGCAGGGGGCACTGGATGGCACTAGTTGGCACTGGCAGGGGGCACTGGATGGCACATGGGGGGGTGGGTGCACCTTGTCCCCATGTTGAGGAGAAGGGCCTCGTCCCGACAATCCTGGCCGGTGGCTGTCGGGGTCTGCGGTAGAGGTCGACCGATATGGGTTTTTCTCTGGCCGATGCCGATATTTAGAAATCGGGGCGGCCGATGGCCGATATATGATGCCGATTTTTGCGGCCGATATTTTAGGCCGATTTTTGTTTTTTTGGCAGGTGGCACTGACAGGTGCCACTGGTTGGCGCGTGGCACTGTTTGGCACTGGCAAATGGCACTAGCAGGTGACACTGGCAAGTGGCACTGATTGGCAGGCAGCACTGGCAGGGGGCACTAATTGGCACTGGCAGGTGGCACTAATTGGCACTGGCAGGTGGCACTGGATGGCACTAATTGGCACTGGCAGGTGGCACTGGCAGGTGCAACTGATTGGCACTGGCAGATGGCACTAGTTGGCACTGGCAAGTGGCACTGATTGGCAGGTGGTACTGGTTGGCACTGGCAGGTGGCACTAACAGGTGACACTGGCAAGTGGCACTGGTTGGCACGGGCAGGTGGCACTGGCAGGTGGCACTGGTTGGCAGGTGGCACTAATTGGCACTGGCAGGTGTTACTGGATGGCACTAATTGGCACTGGCAGGTGGCACTGAATGGCATTAGTTAGCACTGGCAGGTGGCACTGATTGGCAGGTGGCACGTGGTACTGGTTGGCACTGGCAGGTGGCACAACAGGTGACACTGGCAAGTGGCACTGGTGCACACTGATTGGCAGATGGCACTGGTTGGCACTGGCAGGTGCCACTGGTTGGCAGGTGGCACTGACAAGTGGAACTGGTTGGCACTGATTGGCAGGTGGCACTAATTGGCACTGGCAGGTGGCACTGGATGGCACTGGCAGGTGGCACTGGCAGATGGCACTGTTTGGCACTGATTGGCAGGTGGCACTAATTGGCACTCGTAGGTGACACTAATTGGCACTGGCAGGTGGCACTAATTGGCACTGGCAGGTGGCACTGGCAGATGGCACTAGTTGGCACTGGCAGGTGGCACTAGTTGGCACTGGCAGGTGGCACTGGATGGCAATAGTTGGCACTGGCAGGTGGCACTGGATGGCAGGTTTCACAGCCGATAGTGTAACTGTGAAACTGCTCTCTGCAGCGCCGCAGTGTGTGAAACTGTATGGAGAGAGAGAGGAGCTGACGAATTCAGCGTGATGTCGGAGGTGGGTGGGACCCGGGGTGGGCAGGACCAGCAGCTATCCAGCCAATGATTGGCAGACATGGGAGTAAGTCACACATGTGCAAGTCACAAGCAAGTCTCAAGTTCTTAACCTTCAAGTCTCAAGCAAGTCCCAAGTTACTGTGACGAAAAGCAAGCAAGTCAAGTCGAGTCCCTGCTAGAAGTCAAGCAAGTCAAGTCAAGTCATTTATTTTTGTCAAGTCACAAATCAAAATACTGATCTACCCCATACTGTATAAAAATAATAGGAGGGATAACAATAAATATTGGTTATGTGCCCATGCCTCACTGTGCCCATGCTTCACTGTGCCCATGCTTCACTGTGCCCGTGTCTCACTGTGCCTGTGCTTCACTGTGCCCAATGCCTCACTGTGCCTGTGTTTCACTGTGCCCAATGCCTCACTGTGCCCATGTCTCACTGTCCCCAATGCCTCACTGTCCCCAATGCCTCACTGTGCCCGTGTCTCACTGTGCCCGTGTCTCACTGTGCCCGTCAGCCATGTACCTGATCGGCGGCATCCCGGCGGCCATTCCAGTATTCAAAAGCCACGCCTCCTCCTCATCTGTGATAGGCGGAACACTCAATTTCCCAGCATTCAGTGTTCCGCCTATCACGGACATCCGCTCATCCTCATAACACAGACGAGGATAAGAGGATGTCCGTGATAGGCTGAACACTGCCTGCTGTGAAATTGAGTGTTCCGCCTATCACAGACGAGGAGGCCCGGCTTTTGAACACTGCAATGGCCGCCGTCTGTCTGCATGACACGCTGATCAGGTAGGCAGACAGCGGCTTGCGGTTAGTGTTAGTGGTGCCAAGTCATTGCAAGTCATATAGCCCAAGTCAAAGTCAAGTCGCAAGTCATTAGCGACAAGTCAAAGTCAAGTCGAGTCATTTATTGAATTCTGTCAAGCAAATCGCAAGTCCTCAAACAGGTGACTTAAGTCTGACTTAAGTCAAGTCATGTGACTCAAGTCCCCCACTTCTGATGATTGGGTTGTTTAAGAAAGGGGTGGGGCCACATACACGTAGCGGCCAGCCCAGATCCCATCCCATTGGCTTGTGTTGGATAGCTGGGTCCCGCCCACCCCGACATCCAACCTCAATTATGACAGCGCCTCTCTCTCTCCATAAAGTTTCACACACCGCAACGCTGCTCTCCCGGTGACATCATCCGGAGGCCCCGCCCCTTGGGAAGTCTCCACCTGGGGCATGATGGGGCGATGACTCCTGATTGGTAAGCTACATTTTTGGTTCTGGGTTTAATGTCGCTTTAAGTGTAAACTATGGTGCCAGAAATATAGCTCTCCCCTTTTGAAGTTTGCAGAGATACCTCACATATGTGATGCAATCACTGTTTACATATGCATGCTGAACCTTTTCATGGGAACAGGGTTTTTTTTTTTTTTTTTTATTATAATTATATATAATTTTTTTCTTTTAACTTTATTGCTATTACAAGGGGTGTACACACCCCTTGTGATGGCTTTGGGCAGTGATGGGTACTCTTTATAGAGATCAGGGGTCTATTCGACCCCTGATGTCTCGCTTGTTTAGACCAGTTGTTCAAACAGAGATCTGTTTGATCAGCTGGTTTCCTGACTGTAACGGTCAGGGAAAGACAGGTCTGAAACCAAAAGTAGTGATATCCTTTTCGCTCCTGGCTTCATTAGTCACAGAGTAGATGAGGAAAAGGATGGTTCTCCATTAGGGATGAGCTTCGTGTTCGCGTCGAACACACGTTTGACTCGAACATCGGCTGTTCGATCGTTCGAAGAACGAACGTTATCGTCCGTTCGCACCAAATTCGTGTTGCGCGGCACGGCCCATAATTCACTGCGACATCGCAGTGCATTGCTGGCTGATGATTGGCCAGCCATGCACTATGACCCGCATGCTTGGCCAATCACAGCGCAGAAAAAACGGAGAGCCGTAATTGGCCAAAGCCAGGGTGGCTTTGGCCAATTATGGCTCAGGGGGTTTAGTACACGCCCCACACTATATAAGGCCGCCTGGAAGTCGGCCTTGTGTAGTGTGTTGGCGTTTGTGAAAGAGGCAGTTTCAGAGAGATAGACAGTGTCATTTATATTGAGTTAGATAGAGCAGGCAGGCGAGTCAGTTAGCTGCTGTTACAGTGTGTAGAGGATATATATGCATCCTAGGTGTTGTGTATATATATTTATACACTGTATTGAGTTTAGCTAGATCCGTTCCTGTTAGTCTCTATACTGTGACAGGCAGGCAGGTGATTGTGCTAGCTGCAGACAGTCAGTGTTTCACTTAGTGTACTACTGTGTGCTTTGCATAGCATCCACCTAAAGCTCACCTGGATACAGTTATTCTCTATACTGTGACTAGGGATGAGCTCGGTGTTCGAGTCGAACATACGTTCGACTCGAACATCGGCTGTTCGACCGTTCGGCCAACATCGAACGATTTGGGCCGTTCGCGCCAAATTCGAGTGACGCGAACGGCCAACAATACACTGCACCATCGCAGTGCAATCCCGGCGCTGTGATTGGCCAAGCATGCACTGTGACCCCGCATGCTTGGCCAATCACAGCGCCGGCAGCTAGGAGAGACATAATTGGCCACAGGCAGGTTGCCTGTGGCCAATTATAGCTCAGGGGGTTTAGCACACGCCCCACACTATAAAAGGCCGCCAGCGCGGCGGCCTTGTGTAGTGTGTTCCGGCGCAGGGAAAGAGAAGGATAGGCAGGGACAGTGTTGATATTCTTTGTGCTATTCTTGTGTGCAGGGAGAGAGGAGGATAGGCAGGGAGAGTGTCAGTGTCATATTCTTTGCTAAACCTTGTGTGCAGGGAGAGAGAAGGATAGGCAGGGCACAGTGTCAGTGTCATATTCTTTGCTAAACCTTGTGTGCAGGGAGAGAGAAGGCTAGGCAGGGAGAGTGTCAGTGTCATATTCTTTGCTAAACCTTGTGTGCAGGGAGAGAGAAGGATAGGCAGGGGACAGTGTCAAGCCTCGTACACACGACCGAGTTTCTCAGCAAGAACCAGCAAGAAACTTGCTGGCAGAGATTTCTTGCCGAGAAATTCGTTCGTGTGTATGGTTTCTCGTCAAGAAAAGCGTCAAGAATCTCGACGAGAAAATAGAGAACATGCTCTCTATTTTCTCGTCGAGATTTTCGTCAGCCTGTTTCTCGACGAGAAAATTGTGTGTGTGTACACTTACCTATCCTCCGGGAAGCCCGCGCATGCTCGAAATGACTATGACGCATGCGCGGTAGCTTCCTAGGCATAGGATAGGGTGTACCAAGATGGCGGCGACGGCATCATAATGTGACGAGCGCATGCTCGTCGTATTCGATTACGTCACCGCGTTCGCTCCATTCAAAGAACCGCGGGTTCTTCGAAATGAGCGTGTGTACACTCGGCCGGTACAAGTTTCTTGTCCAAGGATCTCGTCGAAAAAAACAATGTGTTTTTTACGACGAGATTCTCGGCCGTGTATACGAGGCTTTAGTGTCATATTCTTTACTAAACCTTGTGTGCAGGATAGGCAGGGGACAGTGTCAGTGTCATTGTTGCTAAGCCTCCTGCACAGTATACACCTGAAGCTAGCCATTATTGCTGTGTTTTCCTGGTGTGTTACACTAACAGGCATTTGCAGCACTTACAGAGGGCGGAGTGTGCCTCCTGCACATTATACACCTGAAGTTAGCCCGTATTGCTGTGTTTTCCTGGTGTGTTACACCAACAGGCATTTGCAGCACGTACAGCAGGCGTAGTGTGATTCCTGCAAAATATACTCCTGAAGCTAGGCCTTATTGCTGTGTTTTCCTAGTGTGTTACACCAACAGGCATTTGCAGCACTTACAGCAGGCGTAGTGTGATTCCTGCAAAATATACTCCTGAAGCTAGGCCTTATTGCTGTGTTTTCCTAGTGTGTTACACCAACAGGCATTTGCAGCACTTATAGTGGGCGGGGTGTGCCTCCTGCACATTATACACCTGAAGTTAGCCCGTATTGCTGTGTTTTCCTGGTGTGTTACACCAACAGGCATTTGCAGCACTTACAGCGGGCGGAGTGTGCCTCCTGTACATTATACACCTGAAGCTAGCCCGTATTGCTGTGTTTTCCTGGTGTGTTACACCAACAGGCATTTGCAGCACTTACAGCAGGCGTAGTGTGATTCCTGCAAAATATACTCCTGAAGCTAGGCCTTATTGCTGTGTTTTCCTAGTGTATTACACCAACAGGCATTTGCAGCACTTACAGCAGGCGTAGTGTGATTCCTGCAAAATATACTCCTGAAGCTAGGCCTTATTGCTGGTTTTCCCATCTCCCTGCAGGCCATTAGAATGTCTGGAAGGCAAACAAGGAGAGGCAGACAGTCAGGAGCCAATAAAAGAGGGCAAGCAGGCTCTGTGTCTAGAGACAACAGTGCTGGTCGTGGACGCGGTGCATCGCCATCAGCACGTGGCCATGGGACACGCTTGTCCTTCTTTTCGGCAGCTGGACGTGTTGAGCCGCATCATGCCGAAGACTTGGTAGAATGGATGACCAAGCCCTCCTCATCCTCCTCATCCTCTCTCACCCAGGCTCAGGGTACTGGCAAAGCAGCTGCCAAAGCGTCCTCTTCCCTGGTATCAATGTCATCATCAGTCACTCCTTCCCTAGACCAACCATGTCCTCCTGAGGAGTCCCCCGAACTGTTTGAGCACAGTGTTGGGTACATGCTCCAGGAGGATGCCCAGCGTTTCGAAGGGTCTGATGATGATACCCAGCTAGAGGAAGGCAGTAGCGTGAGAGCAGAGAGAGGGGATGCTCAAGAAGGACACCAATCTGGCAGTCATGTTCCAGCAGCTGCAGCATACTGCCAGATTGGCTCCAGTGATGAGGAGGGAGGGGATGATGAGGTCACTGACTCCACGTGGGTGCCTAATAGGAGAGAGGAGGATGAGGAGGAGGCACATCTCCAACGAGGCAGGATGCCCTCGGGGGGCCAGCGTAAGGGCAGCACACCGACGGAATCACACTGCAGAGCTCCGCCTGTGCAGGGCGCTGCCTCTGCCCGTTATTCAAAAAGTTCTTTGGTGTGGGCCTTTTTTGAGTCGAGTGCATCAGATCGCACAGCTGCTGTTTGCAACATATGTCTCAAGCGTATATCGCGTGGCCAAAACATCACCCGCTTGGGCACCACATGCTTGACCAGACATATGTTGACCTGCCATGCAGCTCGTTGGCAAGTCTACCTTAAAGACCCACACCAAAGAACAAAGCGGACCTCTCCTTGCACCGCATCAGCTGGGATCTCCAACCCCACTATACCTTCAGTCCTCTCTGAAACCTGCACTGAGAGGAATGAAGGTGTAGAATTAGGTGTGTCACAGCCAAGTACTTGCGGGCACTCTGCTAGCAGTACACCGACGTCCGATTCTAGCAGGCAAATTTCCCTGCCCCAGCTGCTGGACCGTCGAAAGAAGTTCACTCCCAGCCATCCACATGCCCGGCGGTTGAATGCTAGCTTGGCTAAATTGCTAGCGCTTCAACTGCTAGCTTTTCAGTTGGTAGACTCGGCCCCCTTCCGTGAGTTTGTGCAATGTGCGGTTCCTCAGTGGCAGGTTCCCAAACGCCACTTTTTCTCACGGAAGGCGATTCCGGCTCTCTACCGGCATGTGGAAGGCAATGTCTTGGCCTCGCTGGACAGGGCGGTCAGCGGTAAGGTGCATATTACCGCTGACTCATGGTCCAGCAGGCATGGACAGGGACGTTACCTTTCTTTCAGGGCCCATTGGGTCACTCTTTTAGCAGCTGGGAAGGATGCAGGACAAGGTGCAGTAGTGTTGGAGGTTGTTCCGCCGCCATGCCTCCAAAATGCTACTACTGGTTGTGACACACCTCTCTCCTCCACCCCCTCCTCCTCTTCTTCCTCCATGGCCTCTTCCTGTGCTTTGTCCTCGGAACCAGCGGTGCTCCGTAGGCGTTCAAGGGGCTACGCAAGTACGCAGGCAAAAAGATGCCATGCCGTGCTTGCGCTGGTGTGTTTGGGGGACAGGAGCCACACTGGGGCAGAGGTTCTGTCTGCTCTGCAGGGGCAGGCCGAGAGGTGGTTGACGCCACGCCAGCTTAAGCCAGGAATGGTGGTTTGCGACAATGGCACCAACCTCCTCTCCGCCCTCCGACAGGGACAACTGACCCATGTGCCCTGTGTGGCTCACGTCCTTAACCTGGTGGTGCAGCGGTTCTTGGGCAGGTACCCGGGCTTACAGGATGTCCTGAGGCAGGCCAGGAAAGTCTGTGTGCATTTCCGCAGATCTTATAGTGCCAGTGCTCGCCTGGTTGAGCTGCAAAAGGAGTTGAACCTGCCCAAGAACCGCCTTATATGTGACATGCCCACCAGGTGGAACTCAACGTTGGCCATGCTGCAGCGGCTGCACACGCAGCAGAGGGCCATCAATGAGTACCTGTGCGACTACGGCACCAGGACAGGGTCAGGGGAGCTTGGGTTTTTTCACCACGCCAGTGGGGCATGATCAGGGATGCATGCACTGTCCTGGCACCATTTGAGGAGGCCACGAGGATGGTGAGCAGTGACAGTGCATGCATCAGTGACACTGTACCTCTTGTCCACCTGTTGGAACATACGCTGCGTGGAATAATGGACAGGGCACTAGAGGCAGGAAGAGGAGGACTTCCTTGCCTCTCAAGGCCCCCTTTACCCAGACAGTGTTCCTTCTGTCCCACCCATCGCACAGGAAGGGGAGGAGGAGGAGGATTGTGTCAGCATGGAGGTGGAGCCTGGCACTCAGCATCATCAGCAGCAGTCTTTTAGGGATGATTTACAGTCCCAAGAAACCCGGGAATTGTACGTGGCTGAGAGGAGGTGGCTGCGGATCTTGTCATCCTTAGTGACCCAGAGGACTCCGGACCAAATGCCTCAGCTAACCTACGCTGCATGGCCACCCTGATCCTGCAAAGTCTGCGGAAGGATCCTCGTATTCTTCGGATCAAGGAGAGGGATCATTACTGGCTGGCCACTCTCCTTGGTACAAGGGTAAGGTTGCAGACCTTATCTTACCGTCGCAGAGGGAGCAGAGGATGAGACAACTCCGGGAGGCCTTGCAGAAAGGTCTGTGCAACGCGTTCCCAGAGACTGGGAGATTACAAACTCCTGGTCCTGGACAACGAGTTGCGGAGGCTTCGGTCAGTCAAAGAAGGAGTGGTGGGGAAGGTGGCCGTCTGACCGATGCGTTCAGACCATTCTTTAGTCCGCAGCCTCAAGGTATGATCGGTTCCAGCAACCATCGCCAGCGTCTGATATACATGGTGCAGGAATACCTAGGGGCAAGGTCAGACTTAAACACCTTCCCCACCGAAAATCCTCTGGCTTACTGGGTCTTGAGGATGGATCACTGGCCAGAGCTTGCATAGTATGCAATTGAGCTACTGGCCTGTCCTGCATCCAGCGTTCTTTCAGAACGCACATTCAGTGCTCCTGGAGGATTTGTAACCGATCACAGGGTGCGCCTGTCCACCGACTCGGTTGATCGACTGACCTTCATAAAGATGAACCAGTCTTGGATCACCACCAGCTACCAAACACCTGAAGCTGATATAACAGACTAATTTATTTTCAATTGTCACATCCCTTCAAGACTGATGCTGAGAGACTGTCCTGTTATGTTGACTGACTATCCTCCTCCTCCTCAATGATCCGATTGATGATGATAGCTTGGAAGAACATTTTTGTTTCTGGGTGCCGCCACCAGTGGCTAAGGCCCAATTTTTCAGCCCCTGTTTAACAGGGGCATGTAATTACAATTTTTTATGCAATGCTTTGCAGCAGGGCTCATTCCTGCACTCCAACTAGAGTATCTGGGAGAGGTTGCAGTGTCGTGGCACCAGCACCAGTGCCTAAGGCCCAATTTTTCAGCCCCTGTTTAACAGGGGCGTGTAATTACAATTTTTGATGCAATACTTTGCAACAGGGCTCATTGCTGTGCTCCAAGTACAGTATCTGTGAGGGGTTGCAGTGTTGTGGCACCAGTGCCTAAGGCCCAATTTTTCTGCCCCTGTTTAACAGGGGCATGTAATTACAATTCTTGATCTAATAATTCACAGCAAGGCCCATTCCTGCGCCCACCAAGAGTAACTGTGAGGCCTTACAGTGTTGTGTCAACACCACCACCAAAGGCCCAATTTTTCAGCCCCTGTTCAACAAGGGCATGCAATTACAATTCTTGATCTAATAATTCACAGCAGGGCCCATTCATGCGCCCACCAAGAGTAACTGTGAGGGCTCAGTGTTGTGGCAACACCAATATGTAAGGGGCAAATTTCAGCAGAGTATATACGGCAGGCCCCTACTTTCAAACATCCAACTAACAAACGACTCCTCCTTGCAAACGGAAGGATACAACAGGAAGTGAGAGGAAATCTACCCCTAGGAAGGCAAATTCTCTCCTGTAAGAGTTAATATGGGGAAAAAAGTGTCTCCTCTCCACTGATGCTTTATCACCAATTCTTGTTTCAATAAAAAACCCAAATTTTCAAAAAACATTTGTCATTAGGACGGAAAGTGAGGTGAACTGTTCTGAACAGGTGCACACTGCACAGACAGCAAAACAAATATTACAGGGGTGATAACCCTTCCCTATGTTTTCCAAAAAGCTTAAAAATAGATTTTTTGGCTGGAGCTACATTTAAACAATGTACCTGTTCAAAATTACAAACAGATTCTACATAAGAACAAACCTACAGTCCCTGTCTTGTATGCACCGCCTGTATACGGCTGTTCAGAGTATATAGGGCCTTTTTTATTTTGTGTGCAGGGTTCCCCTTAATATCCATACAAGACCCAAAGGGGCTGGTAATGGGCTGGGGTGGGGGGGGGGTGTGATGGGGTAGCTATGCCATTTTTCTTAAAGATTTTCATCCATATTACCGGGACCAGACATTACATTAAAGCCGCAAGCAGTTTTAAATGGCTTTTTTTCCTTTAGAAATGTAATTTTGTGCAGGGACAGTTCTAAACACGGGAAACATGTGGCACTTCACAGGCATACTTTAGACACCCCCTAGGTACGATATTTAAAGGAATAGTTGACTTTTTTTTTCACTTCATGCATCATTAAAATGACTGCTCCCGAAAAACTGCAGTTTTTAAAACTTATTTTTGCATTGATACATGTCCCCTGGTGCAGAACCCGGGTTCCCAAACCCTTTTTAGGACAATAACATGCATAATAGTCGTTATAATTAGCACTTTAGATTTCGAACGTTCGCATCCATTGTATTTAATAGGGTTCTAACGTTCGTGCGAACTTTCGGTCCGTTCGCGGGTTCTGGTGCGAACCGAACCCAGGGGGTGTAGGGCTCATCACTAACTGTGACAGGCAGGCCGGTGATTGTGCTAGCTGCAGACAGTCAGTGTTTCACTTAGTGTACTACTGTGTGCTTTGCATAGCATCCACCTAAAGCTCACCTGGATACAGTTATTCTCTATACTGTGACAGGCAGGCCGGGGATTGTGCTAGCTGCAGACAGTCAGTGTTTCACTTAGTGTACTACTGTGTGCTTTGCATAGCATTCACCTAAAGCTCACCTGGTTACAGTTAGTAAGAAAAGAAAAAACAATGCGCCTACTAAGTGCAGTATGTTAGTACAATTTATTTAAAAGAGGTTAAAATAACTGCCAAATGGCTACTCACAAGATGGAAATGGAGTACAGGCAAAGATATGTGTATCTCTCTCTATGATAAGTCTGCAGAGGGCATGAGTCACTCCGTGCATCTGTGGTCTCCCAGTCGTGAGTTGCTGCCAAGATGTTAAAAGTAGCACTAATGTATGCTGCAGCGATGGGTAGATGGCAGAGAAGCGATGGATTGAGCAGTGGATGGAATACACTGAACTGTCACCCTCGGTGTGATTAGTTTGTTCCCCGCAGCGTGCGGCGTGCGGTTCACGCTGGAGCGCAGTAGGCTTCGGCAACAGGACGTGACGTCAATGGCAGGCTATGACTGATGACGCGTTTCAATGCTTCCACATTTTCCTCGGATGTATTCCATCCACTGCTCAATCCATCGCTTCTCTGCCATCTACCCATTGCTGCAGCATACATTAGTGCTACTTTTAACATCTTGGCAGCAACTCACGACTGGGAGACCACAGATGCACGGAGTGACTGATGCCCTCTGCAGACTTATCATAGAGAGAGATACACATATCTTTGCCTGTACTCCATTTCCATCTTGTGAGTAGCCATTTGGCAGTTATTTTAACCTCTTTTAAATAAATTGTACTAACATACTGCACTTAGTAGGCGCATTGTTTTTTCTTTTCTTTCTTCACTGCATAAAGAGTTTGCTTCGCTCTACATTGCTGCCAACAGTGCATATGTTCAAAAGACTATCATTAATAGTATCATCATCATATGGACTTTTTGATATAGAGACTTTAAATTAATAATTTAATTTATCCTTGTTTGATTTATTTATCAGTTCGGTTCCTGTTTCTTTTCTTTGCGCCGTCATTTGTATTATATCATGGATACAGTTAGTGACTAATACTATTATAGTGGTGTTCTCATAATAAAACCACAAGCAGAGAGCTGCAAGTATTTTCAGTGTACTGTGTCCTCTGCACAGTTTTCACCTAAAACTAACTGAAAACAATTGCTGCTTTTCCCATACTAACACCACAGCAGGCCATTAGTATGTCTGGAAGGCAAACAATGAGAGGCAGACAGTCACGAGGCAATAAAAGACGGCAAGCAGGCTCTGTGTCTAGAGGCAACAATGATGCTGGTCGTGGACACGGTGCATTCTCATTAGCACGTGGCCGTGGGAAACGCTTGTCCTTCTTTTCGGCAGCTGGCCATGTTGAGCCGCAACATGCCGAAGACTTGGTAGAGTGGATGACCAAGCCGTCCTCTTCCTCCTCATCCTCTCTTACCCAGGCTCACGGTACTTTGTCTGGCAAAGCAGCTGCCAAAGCGGCCTCTTCCCTTGGCTCAATGGCATCAGTCACTCCTTCCCTAGCCCCACCATGTCCTCCTGAGGAGTACCCCTAACTGTTTGACCACAGTGTTCGGTACATGCTCCAGGAGGATGCCAAGCGTTTTGAAGGCTCCGATGATGGAACCCAGCTGGAGGAAGGCAGTAACGTGAGTTTAGAGAGAGGGGGTAGTAACGTGAGCCCAGAGAGAGGGGGTGCCCAACAAGGTCAGCTATCTGGCAGTCATGTTCCCCCAGCTGCAGCATACTGCCAGATTGGCTCCAGTGATGAGGAGGGAGGGGATGATGAGGTCACTGACTCCACGTGGATGCCTGATAGGAAAGAGGAGGAAGAGGAGGAGGAGGCACATCTCCAACGAGGCAGGATGCCCTCCAGGGGCTAGCTTAAGGGTAGCACACCAACTGCATCACACCGCAGGGCTCCGCATGTGCAGGGTGCTGCTGTCTCTGCGCGTTATTCCAAAAGTTCTTTGGTGTGGGCCTTTTTTCAGACGCGTGCAACAGATCGCACCATTGCCATTTGCAACATATGTCTAAATCGTATATAGCGTGGACAAAACATCAGCCACTTGGGCATCACGTGCTTGACCAGACATATGTCGACCTGCCTTATAGTCCGTTGGCAAGCACACCTAAAAGATCCACACCAAAGAACAAGGCGGACCTCTCCTTGCTCCTCATCTGCTGGGATCTCCAACCCCACTATACCTTTAGTCCTCTCTGAAACTTGCACTGAGAGGAATGAAGGTGTAGAATTAGGTGTGTCACAGCCAAGTACTTGCGGGCAATCTGCTATCGGTACACCGACGTCCGATTGTACGAGGCAAATTTCCCTGCCCCAGCTGCTGCACCGCCGCAAGAAGTTCACTCCCAGCCATCCACATGCCCAGCGGTTGAATGCTAGCTTGGCTAAATTGCTAGCACTTCAACTGCTGCCTTTTCAGTTGGTAGACTCTGCCCCCTTCCGTGAGTTTGTGGAATGTGCGGTTCCTCAGTGGCAGGTTCCCAAACGCCACGTTTTCTCACGGAAGGCGATTCCAGCTCTCTACCGGCATGTGGAAGGCAATGTCTTGGCCTCGCTGGACAGAGCGGTCAGCGGTAAGGTGCACATTACCGCTGACTCATGGTCCAGCAGGCATGGACAGGGACGTTGCCTATCTTTCACGGCGCATTGGGTGACTCTGCTGGCAGCTAGGAAGGATGCAGGACAAGGTGCAGTAGTGTTGGAGGTTGTTCCGCCACCATGCCTCCAAAATGTTACTACTGGTGATTCGGACACACCTCTCTCATCCACCCCCTCCTCTTCTTTTTCCTCCATGGCCTCTTCCTGTGCTGATTTGTCCTCGGAACCAGCGGTGCTCCGTAGGCGTTCAAGGGGCTACGCCAGTACGCAGGCAAAAAGATGCCATGCGGTGCTTGAGCTGGTGTGTTTGGGGGACAGGAGCCACACTGGGGCAGAGATTCTGTCCGTTCTGCAGGGGCAGGCTCAGAGGTGTTTGACGCCAGCTTAAGCCAGGAAAGGTGGTTTCCGACAATGGCACCAACCTCCTTTCCGCCCTCCGACAGGGACAACTGACCCATGTGCCCTGTTTGGCTCATGTCCTTAACTTGGTGGTGCAGCGGTTCTTGGGCAGGTACCCGGGCTTACAGGAGGTCCTGAAGCAGGCCAGGAAACTCTGTGGGCATTTCCGCCGGTCATATAATGCCAGTGCTCGGCTGGCTGAGCTGCAAAAGGATTACAACCTGCCCAAGAACCGCCTAATCTGTGACATGCCCACCAGGTGGAACTCTACGTTGGCCATGCTACAGCAGCTGCACACGCAGCAGAGGGCCATCAATGAGTATCTGTTGCAATATGGCACCAGGACAGGGTCAGGGGAGCTTGGATTTTTTTCCCCACGCCAGTGGGCCATGATCAGGGATACATGCACTGTCCTGGCACCATTTGAGGAGGCCACTAGGATGGTGAGCAGTGACAGTGCATGCATCAGTGACACTGTCCTTCTTGTCCACCTGTTGGAGCACACGCTGCGTGGAATAATGGACAGGGCACTTGAGGCAGAACAGAGGCAGGAAGAGGAGGACTTCCTTACCTCTCAAGGCTCCCTTTATCCAGACAGTGTTCCTGCTGGCCTGGCTATCACACAGGAGGAGGATTGTGTCAGCATGGAGGTGGAGACTAGCACTCAGGATCAGCAGCAGTCTTCAAGGGATCAATTACAGTCCCAAGACACCCATGGACTTGTGGCTGGGAGGAGGTGGCTGCGGATCATGTCGTCCTCAGTGACCCAGAGGACTCGGCACTGAATGCCTCAGTAAACCTACGCTGCATGGCCTCCCTGATCCTGCAAAGCCTGCATAAGGATCCTCGTATTCGTTCGATCAAGGAGAGGGATCATTACTGGCTGGCAACCCTCCTTGATCCACGTTACAAGGGTAAGGTTGTGGACCTTATCTTGCCATCGCAGAGGGAGCAGAGGATGAGGCATCTTTGGGAGGCCTTGCAGAAAGGTCTGTGCAACGCGTTCCCAGAGACTGGGAGGTTACAAATTCCTGGTCCTGGACAACGTGTTGCTGAGGCTTCGGTCAGTCAAAGAAGGAGCGGTGGAGAAGGTGGCCGTCTGACCGATGCGTTCAGACAATTTTTTAGTCCGCAGCCCCAAGGTATGATCGGTTCCAGCAACCATCGCCAGCGTCTGGTTTACATGGTGCAGGAATACCTAGGGGCAAGATCAGACTTGGACACCTTTCCCACCGAAAATCCTTTGGGTTACTGGGTCTTGAGGATGGATCACTGGCCAGAGCTTGCACAGTATGCAATTGAGATACTGGCCTGTCCTGCATCCAGCGTTCTTTCAGAACGCACATTCAGTGCTGCTGGAGGCTTTGTAACCGATCACAGGGTGCGCCTGTCAACCGACTCGGTCAATCGACTGACCTTCATAAAAATGAATCAGTCTTGGATCACCACCAGCTACCAGGCACCTGATGCTGATGTAACAGAATAATTTTCTTTGAAATGTCAGATCCCTTCAAGACTGCCTATGCTGATGCAGAGTGACTATACTGTTATGCTGAGTGACTATCCTCTTCCTCCTCAATAATCATGCTGATAGCTTGAAGGAACTTTTTTGGTTCTGGGCACAATTTTTCAGCCCCTGTTTAACAGGGCGCGTGTAATTACAATTTTTGATGCAATACTTTGCAACAGGGCTCATTGCTGCGCTCTAAGTACAATATCTGTGAGGGGTTGCAGTGTTGTGGCACCAGCACCAGTGCCTAAGGCCCAATTTTTCTGCCCCTGTTCAACAGGGGCATGTAATTACAATTCTTGATCTAATATTTCACAGCTGGGCCCATTCCTGCGCCCACCAAGAGTAAATGTGAGGACTTACAGTGTTGTGGCACCAGCACCACCGCCACCACCAAAGGCCCAATTTTTCAGCCCCTGTTCAACAGGGGCATGCAATTACAATTCTTGATCTAATAATTCACAGCTGGGCCCATTTCTGCACCCACTAAGAGTAACTGTGAGGGCTTACATTGTTGTGGCAACACCACCACCACCACGAAAGGCCCAATTTTTCAGCCCCTGTTCAACAGGGGTATGTAATTACAATTCTTGATCTAATATTTCACAGCTGGGCCCATTCCTGCGCCCACCAAGAGTAACTGTGAGGGCTTACAGTGTTGTGGCATCAGCACCACCACCAAAGGCCCAATTTTTCCTACCACTGTTCAACAGTGGCATGTAAATACAATTCCTGATATAATAGTTGACAGCAGGGCGTTCCAGCGCCCACCAAGAGTAACTGTGAGGGCTTACCGTGTTGTGGCAACACCAATACCTAAGGGGCAAATTTCTGCAGAGCATATATGGCAGGCCCCTACTTTCAAACATCCAACTTACAAACGACTCCTACTTGCAAACAGAAGGAGACAACAGGAAGTGAGAGGAAATCTACCCCGAGGAAGGCAAATTCTCTCCTGTAAGAGTTATGTGAAAAAGGTGTCTCTTCTCCACTGGTGCTTTATCACCAATCCTTGTTTCAATAAAAACCCCAAATTTTCCAAAAACATTTGTCATTGGGATGGAAAGTGAGGTGAAATGTTCTGAACAGGTGCACAGACAGCAAAACAAATGTTACAGGGGTGATAACCCTTTCCTATGTTCTCCAAAAAGCTTAAAAATAGAATTTTTGGCTAGAGCTACACTTAAAAAATTTACCTGTTCCAAATTACAAACAGATTGTACTTAAGAACAAACCTTACAGTCTGTGTCTTTTTTGCACCGCCTGTATACTGCTGTTCAGAGTATATAGGGCCTTTTTTTATTTTGGGTGCGGGGTTCCCCTTAATATCCATACAAGACCCAAAGGGGCTGGTAATGGGCTGGGGCTGGGGTGGGTGATGGGGTAGCCATGCCATTTTTCTCAATGATTTTCATCCATATTGCCGGGACCAGACATTACATTAAAGTCGCAAGCAGTTTTAAATGGCTTTTTTTCCTTTAGAAATGTCATTTTGTGCAGGGGCAGTTCTAAACACGGGAAACACGTGCCACTTCACAGGCATACTTTAGACACCCCTCAGGTACGATATTTAAAGGAATATTTCACTTATTTTTTTTTTACTTTATGCATCATTAAAATCACTGCTCCCGAAAAAACGACCGTTTTAAAAGATTCTTTTTACATTGATACATGTCCCCTCGGGCAGGACCCGGGTCCCCAAACCCTTTTTAGGACAATAACATGCATATTAGGCGTTATAATTAGCACTTTAGATTTTGAACGTTTGCGTCCATTGTATTTAACCACTTCCATACTGGGCACTTATACAGCTTCCTGCCCAGACCAATTTTCAGCTTTCTGCGCTGTTGCACTTTGAATGACAATTGCGCGGTCATGCTACACTGTACCCAAACTAAATTTTTATCATTTTGTTCCCACAAATAGAGCTTTCTTTTGGTGGTAATTGATCACCTCTGCGATTTTTTTTTTCTGCTAAAAAAATAAAAAAAATACCGATTTTTTTTTTTGTTTCAGTTACAAAACGTTGTAAATAATTAAGTTTTCTCCTTCACTGATGGACACTGATGGGGCTGCACTGACGGGCACCGATAAGGCGGTACTGATGGGCACGATGAGGCGGCACGGATGGGCACGATGAGGCGGCACGGATGGGCACCGGTAGGCGGCACGGATGGGCACCGGTAGGTGGCAAGGATGGGCACAGGTAGGCGGCACGGATGGGCACAGGTAGGCGGCACGGATGGGCACCGGTAGGCGGCACGGATGGGCACCGGTAGGTGGCACGGATGGGCACCGGTAGGCGGCACGGATGGGCACCGATAGGCGGCACGGATGGGCACCGGTAGGCGGCACGGATGGGCACCGATAGGCGGCACGGATGGGCACAGATAGGCGGCACGGATGGCCACTGATAGGTGGCACGGATGGGCACTGATAGGTGGCATGGATGGGCACTGATAGGTGGCACTGTACTGTAATGTGTTACTAATGGATGCCAATCAGTGCCAAACAATAATGCCTGCCAATCAGTGATGCCCATTGTGGGCACTGATTGGCATCCATTGTGGGCACTGATTGGCATTCATTAGGGGCACAGAATGGCATCCCTGGTGGTCTAGGGAGGCATACCTGGTCGTGGGCATCCCTGGTGGTATCCCTAGTGGTCCAGTGGCATCCCTGGTGGTCCAGTGTGGGCATCCTCGGGGGGGCTGTGCTGATAATCGATCAGCACAAACCCCCCCTGTCAGAGGAGCAGCCGATCGGCTCTCCTCTACTCGCGTCTGACAGACGCGAGTGAGGAAAAGCCGATGACCGGCTTTTCCTGTTTACATCGTGATCAGCCGTGATTGGACACGGCTGATCACGTGGTAAAGAGTCTCCGTCGGAGACTCTTTACCTAGATCGGTGTTGCGGGGTGTCAGACTGACACCCTGCCACAACGATCGCCGTGATGCGCGCCCCCGGGGGCGCGCAGTGGCTCAAAATCCTGAGGACGTCATATGATATGAGGATTTTGAAACCACTTTGCCGCCGTCAATCCGCTATAGGGCGGGCGGCAAGTGGTTAATAGGGTTCTAAAGTTCGCATGAACGTTCGGTCCGTTCGAAGGTTCTGGTGCCAACCGAACGGGGGGGGGGTGTTCGGCTCATCCCTACTCTCCATATCCTCTGTGGGTAGCTAAAACGACTGCTTAATGTGGTCCTGAGCTCCCTGGTGAAATGGTAGAGACCAGGAATGGCAGCAAGGGGGCTCTGCAGCGCTGTAAAAGTGACCTGTAAAGCCACATGGATCACTTTTTCAAAGAACCCAATCGCCAGCTTTAAAAAAAGGTACCAGGAACGTGGCTGTAGCTGCATAAATAAATAAATGAGCTGAACTCTAACTGGATGACATTAAAGTGGTTGTAAACCCACTTTTTCAACTTGCACCTACAGGTAAGCCTAGATTAAGGCTTACCTGTAGGTGCAAGAAATATCTCCTAAACCTACACGGTTTAGGAGATATTTAGTAAAAATGACATTGCTCCGTGTCTATGGCGCATGCGCGCCGTAGAGAACGGCGCATTCATGGGGTTAATCCCATTCACAAAATCGGCTACTTCCCAGCAATAGCTGGGCGTAGCCGATTGTGACGGCTCTTGCGCGCATGCGCAGAGTGACGTCACCGCCGCTCCGGCCAATCACAGCGCCGGAGCGGCGCTGTGATTGGCTGCAGCGGCGATACCCGGAAGTAACCTTCCGGCTATCGCCGCAGCGATGGATGCGGCTAGATGGAGGGACGCGGACGGCTTTGGGGGCCCCGATCTAAGGTAAGTGGTACATAATGAGCTAATATGCTAGTCATACTAGCTCATTATGCCTTTCTCTTACAGGTGGGGAAAAAAAAAAAACGAAATGTGGGTTTACAACCACTTTAAGTTTACTAATTTCTGTGTATCAAGAGCATTTGCCGTTTTCTTTTTCCTTTTTCCTTTTTTTTTGCTTCTCTGGACTGATGAACACTTCAAGTCTTTTTGCAACCACTTCCTGTCTACCTGCGTTCATTTCAGGGATGGCTGAATATTATTGAGCTGGTCTTCTTGATGGAGACAATGGTGGAACATGCTTTTTCTAATCATACAATACAGGGCACAGACTTCTTTAATCATGACTGGGTTATATGTAGCTATGTTGCCAAATTCAGTCACTGGTGCACCTGCATGCAACCTTCAATAGGGCCCAGTGAACCTCTGCAAATGAGCGCTTTGACTCATGCCCAGCCAGAGCTCTTGCTGTGTTTGTGCTGCTTGGACCAGTGACTTCTTCTGTTTATCTTTCTGCTGAGGGGTCCTTACAAGTAGCTGTTGGCGCAATACCTGGCTATTACACCCTAAGTGCTTACCACCAAGGCTTTTTCCCTCCCTTTCTACTGCTACAGAGATTGTGAGTATCCCCCTAGGGAAAATTTCACAGGTATGGCAGATTGTAAGCAGAGGAAAAAGGGTCAGATAGAATGCTAGCTCAGGCTCAGCTTGACTGCATTGGGTAGGTAGTTCATCCATTTAAGGCCATAGTATCCTTTCCTGTGATGGTTGTCCCCACTCTGACTCCCTGCCTTCCTCTGGTCAGGGGGCTGGCTCATCAGCCACAAGAGCTTCCACTTTTCTATCTAGATGCAAATTTTCTGTTGAAATGTCAGATGTCATAGGCAGAGTTTCTGAGCTTATTGAGGCAGGGGTCAGTCTTTCCCCTTTTGACCTCCCCTCCTGAATCAGTTTTAGATTTTTTTTAGACACAGTACCAGAGAAGGTGGTGACCATTGAGGAGGCTCTGTCACCTTCTCAGGCAGCTGATCAGAATGACATCCCGAGATTTCATCCAAGCTAAAGAATACTATAGCTACCTATTGAATTTGTATGCTTTTGTTTAGCCTTTGGAGCAGCCTAAGTCTGCCCACCCTAAGTTATCCAGTATGGTGTCCCCAAAGTTTTCTAAACTAGTAATACCTTCCAGGTGCACTCGCTAGTAGAGACTGCCCTGCATGTGGACTGGCCTTATACGAAGAAAATTTGAACTCCTTTCACTGAACAGTATCCTATTGAGTTTCCTTCATAAGTGGTTGCTTACTGTAGTATATCCTGCTATTTATTGTCTTAACAAGACCCCACAACCAATGTGGAGGACAATTCTATGTTTAAAGACCCAGTAGATAAGAGGTTAGAGTCCTCGCTTAACCCTTTTGCCTTCAGGCCCTGTGCTCCATTTTGTACGCTCAGGTGGCCATACCACTTTTGCAATTTTTCCTTTGTTTATTTTTTTTCACTTTAAGAATTTGTGAAAGACCCCCCAAACCATATATTTTCTGAAAGCACATAATAAGTAGACTAAGAAGGTGCTACTGATTTTTTTAGACCAGGCAGTATTTGCGCAAATGTTTATCAAACCAATATATTTGCAAAAAATACACTAAAACCACTATTGGCAGATAAAAACACAGCACATTTTAAAAAATTCCTACTAAATATAAAAGCTTCACTTGTATTGAGTGAATAAATAACAAATATTTGTAACTTTTAAATTGCGTCTTTTTGCATAATGGTGAAAATTGAACAGATGCAAAAGTCTAAATATCCAAATTTCTCAAAAAATCGGAAGGTTTTCCTTTTTCCCCTTACAGCTTTTATAATTTGTAAAAGACCCCCAAAACCATATATTTTCTGAAAGCATATGACCTCTAGAATAAAAAGAAGGTGCTACAGATTTTTTAGACCCTGCGGTATTTGTGCAAATATTTATCGAACCAATATATTGGCAAAAAATACACTAAAACCATTATTAGGAGATAGAAACACAGCAAATTTTACAAAATTACTGCTAAATCCCAACTAAATATAAAAGCTTAACTGGAGTTAATAAATAACAAAAAAGTTTTAATTTTTACATTGTGTCCTTTTGCAAAATGGTGAAAAACGAACTTTAAATATCAATTTTTTTTTAAATCTGAAGGTTTTAATTTTTCCCTTACAGCTTTAAGAATTTGTGAAATACCCACAAAACCATATATTTTCTAAAAGCATATGACCTCTAGAATAAAAAGAAGGTGCTACAGATTTTTTACACCCTGCTGTATTTGCGCAAATGTTTATCGAACCAATATATTGGCAAAAAATACACTAAACCCCATTATTCGCAGATAAAAACACAGCTAATTTTACAAAATTTCTTCTAAATCCCTAATTAATATAAAAGCTTAACCTGTATAAATAACAAATATTTGTACATTTTAAATTGTGCCTTTTTTCAAAATGGTGAAAATCGAATGTACCCCAAAATTTCGCAAAAAGCTGGAGGTTTTCATTTTTCACTTACAGCTTTTAGAATTTGAAAATACTTTTTCTAAAGGCACATGGCCAGTAGAATAAAAAAAAGTGCTACAGATTTTTTGGGCCCCCAATAATTGCGCAAATGTTCATCATATCGCTATTTTCACTAAAAATACACTAAAATCATTATTATTGCACATAAACACAACGTACCTTACAAAATTCCTGCTAAATTAGTAGTAAAGCCTCATTCACATGTGGTATACTAAAGTGTACACCCATGGGGGGGGCATGTTTACCTGTACAGAGATGTACAGGTGTTCCGTGCATCCCTGTACAGGTAGTCTCATTTATGTCATTTGGTATACAACGGCTGCACAGGCATAGCTTCTGTTCCCAATCTGACATCCATGTGGGTACATGACCCCAAACGCAGACAGTGGGAGCTCAGGGACATGCATGTGGACCTACATGGATGTAAAATTTGGAGCAACGGCTCTGTTCGTGCAGTTGCTACATCCCAAATTACATCATTGGGACTGCCTGCACAGAGATGTATGGAACATCTGTGCATCCCTGTAAAGGTACGCTGTGTATGCCCTGTGTGAACAAGACCTTAGGCCCCTTTCACACAAGCACACCAATCGGGTCTGCCTGTCCATTTTTCAAACGGGCCCAATCGGACCACCCATTGTTCTCTATGGAGAGAATGATGTAAATGGATATGTGTCCGTTTACACCCGCCTGCATCTGATCCAGTCCGCTAAAAACAGACTGATGGGGATTCCATTCCCCATCCATCTAGCAGATCGAATTGAAATGCATTCGATGGAAAGGGACAGGCGGTCCGTTTCCATCCGACTGTCCCATCGAGAATAGCGAGCTGTGTCCGTGTCCGCTCTGCATCAGCGGAGCAGACACGGACCTGTCATCCGTCTGCTCAGCGGGGATCCGCAGACAGATCACACACCAACACTGAGCAGGCAGATCTGCTTTTTCAGAGTCCGCTCCATGTGAAAGGGGTCTTACCAGGAGAAGCCAATCCATTAGGGGAGCTGGGGTGCCACTCCCCTGCAGGGCGCCAGACTAGTACGTTTGTATGAGTTTTTTTTTTTTTCAAGCCACATTATTGGAGCCTGAGGCTCTAATTGGCTTGAAAAAGGTTGGGCTCGGGCGCATAGCATTGCACCCCGAACCCACCCACTTGTGAGTTGTGACAAATAGCAAATTAATATTCGCTATCGTCTTCTGGTTTCTCCTCCTGGCCAATCAGGATGGATCGGGTTGACCGCGAGGAGAAGCTGAGGTATCCGTAGAGGGGTGTGTGCGGGGGGGACCATCACCGTGGAGGGGTGAGTGTGGGCGGACCTGGGGGGTCTTACTTTGTGTTTTGTTTTTTATTTACTTTTTACATTTTCTTTTTTTACAGTCATTTAATTTTTTTGGGGGGGCTGTCACCGTGGAGGGGTGAGTGCGGGCGGACCTGGGGGATCTTACTATGTTTTTTTTTTAACAAGAAATTATCTTACTATATGTGACCCCTTTCACACTGGAGGTGTTTTTCAGGTGCTTTAGCACTAAAAATAGCTCCTGTAAAGCACCTGAAAAAAAGCCTCCTCTGCAATGCCAGTGTGAAAGCCTGAGTAATTTCACACTGGGGTGCTGCGCTGGCAGGACGTCCAAAAAAGTCTTGCAAGCAGCTTCGTGGAGGCGCGCCCGAAAAGCGCCGCAAAAACAACCGTAAAGCCCCGCTAAAATTAGTGCCGCTTTACCGCCGACACCCAGTGTGAAAGGGCTTTGTGTTTTTTATTTAAAAAAATACTTTTTACAATTTTTTTTTTTTTACAGTCATTTCATTTTGGTCTTTGGTGGGATATCAGAGGTCTAAACAGACCCCCATGTCAATTTTTTTGAGACTGAAGATAGTCCCTTTTCTCTGTATCACTTTACTTGAATGAATGAGAATCTGTATAGGAAATCCATTTATTCAGAAAATGACAGTCTGATACAGTGTAACACTCGCAGTTACAATATATCAGCTGTCAGTGGGCACATACAGTGCCTTGCAAAAGTATTCAGCCCCTTTGGCTTTTTACCTATTTTGTTACATTACAGCCTTTAGTTCAATGTTTTTTTAATCTGAATTATATGTGATGGATCAGAACACAATAGTCTAAGTTGGTGAAGTAAAATTTGAAAAATATATACATAAAACTATTTTTCAGAAATAAAAAAATGATAATTGGCATGTGCGTATGTATTCACCCCCATTTGTTATAAAGCCCATAAAAAGCTCTGGTGCAACCAATTACCTTCAGAAGTCACATAATTAGTGAAATTATGTCCACCTGTGTGCAATCTAAGTGTCACATGATCTGTCATTACATATACACACCTTTTTCAAGGGCCCCAGGGGCTGCAACACCTAATCAAGAGGCACCACTACCCAAACACTGCCATGAAGACCATGGAACTCTCCAAACAAGAGACAATGTTGTTAGGAAGTACAAGTCAGGGTTAGGTTATAAAAAAAATATCCAAATCTTTGATGATCCCTAGGAGCACCATCAAATCTATCATAACCAAATGGAAAGAACATGGCACAGAGAATGTGATATTCTCTGAAATATTGCCTGTGCCATGCGCAACACAGGGAAGGCAGGGGGTGATTAGAGAGCTGAATGCATGGCTTAAGATCTGGTGTAAGAAAGAAGGGTTTGGGATTCTAGAGCACTGGGCTGACATTTCATTGGTGTGCAACCTTTATGCTAAAGATGGTTTGCACCTGAATGGAAGGGGGTCTGCTGTGCTGGGGGAGAGGTTTATGGGAAGGTTGGAGGAGTATTTAAATTAGGATTGAGGGGGGAGGGTGAACTAGAATTCAATCAGGCAGACAGGTCAGTTAAGGGTCAGACATTAATGGAGGGTGGAATGGGGATAGATGGGGGGGGGAGGTCTATGGCAGGTGACAAGAAAGTTCCCATGTTGCAAAAAACCATTGGAAATTGTAGTGCTATTTATACTACTAAAAAAGATATGCACAGGTATGGGCGAGACTGCCGCTCGGCGTGTGGGGCCGTATTAACATTGTTAAAATGATATTTTTTCCGAAAATATTGTATATACTCTGGCACACACCCGTATACTTACCCTTGAAATTTTTCAAGTCAATGGAGGCCATACTCAAGACATTTATTTGGGGTAACAACAGACACAAGCTGGCCTGGAGAGTCCTTAAGAACCCTACTGACCTAGGTGGAACAGCCCTCCCTGACTTAAATCTTTATTACCTTGCGTCCCAACTGTCTCAACTATACCACATAGATAAAACCGACAGACTCAGATTCCTCACCCTCCTCTGTCCACGGTGGGCACAACTGACCACTGACCCACTCACTGCAATTGCAGTGGGACATAGTGGGAATAACTCCAATAGAGACCGTGGGTCCCTATTATACCAATATAGGCGCGTATGGGACATCACCACTAAAACATTAACGACCCCTAAACACAACAACTAATACCCCCTTATGGCACAATAGACTACTCTCAGAGTTTCTCTTGATCCCTGACACAGAGATATGGTGCGAATATGGAATATATTATTTGCACCACATAATTTCCGATGGCACACTTAAAAACTTTGAGGACCTCCAAAATGAGTTCCTGCTGCCCAATTCTATGCTTTTTAGATTCTTCCAGGTGCGTCACGCAGCCCAAGCTCAGTTTCCCCAGCCTTTGCCACAATCTACGCCTAATGTTATTATGGCTGTGGTTAAAGGTGTGGACCCGCGAAAGCTGATCTCTGATTTTTATGTCATGCTTCTCACCCCATCATCTACCACGCTAGCTTACAGCCTTAAACCAAGATGGGAAAGAGAGGTGGGCCCACTGGAGGATGAGGAGTGGAGTGAAGCACTAGACTCGTGCAAGACTGTATCCCCCAAGCTCTCTGACAGGCTGACCCAGTTATACGTGGTGCACCGAGCGTATCTCACCCCCCTAAGAATCGCCCGCTTTAGACGACAGTTTTCTACCTTGTGCACAATGTGTAACCAAACGACGGGCACATTCTTCCATCTACTCTGGGCGTGCCCGGTCCTTCAGGGTCTGTGGAAGCAGATTGTTGACTTCCTCCATGATGACATGGGATCCCCATTGACCCTGGACCCCAAACAATGCTTACTGGGGATATTCCCCGACTCTGAGATGGACAAATTCACTAAAACATTCTTGCATGAAACATTGTTTAATGCTAGAAAAATTATAGCCAGACAGTGGATGAGACCCACTCCCCCCAGCTTCAACGATTGGAAACTAGATATAAATAACACTCTTCCCTACAAAAAGTTCATATACATCAACAGAGGTTGTCCAGATAAGTACTACAAAATCTGGGATCGATGGCTTGAGTCCGCAGACACATGCACTGATGGTCCGTAATACTATACATCCTTCTAGCGTGCAATTCCATGAATAGCGTGGACATAGGGTTTTCCACTTATTGATAGTCACTGAATCCAGTGTTCAATCTGAACAAGTTTTTTGATCTACTGTGCCTATATATGTATAAGCCACATTTCTTGTTTTATGCATTTCTCCAGTATTGCCTTGTAACTTGCAGAATTATGTTCCAAATGTAAATTGTTCAATAAAAAACTTTTTTCTCAAAAAAAAAAAAAAGATATGCAAAACACCAGAGCAAAATGTAATAATGCATTAAAGTGTCTGTTCACCAATGCAAGTCTGCCTAGCAAAATAGGTGAAGTGGAAGCCCTGGTGCACGAGGAGAGCTATGATGTAATCGGTATTGCTGAAACTTGGCTTCATTCCTCACATAACTGGGCTATTAAAATTCCTGGCTATGCACTCTTTTGGAGCGACAGGGTAAAAAGGAAAGATAGTGGGGTCTGTCTCTATGTAAGAAGTGATCTCAAAGCGAGTGTGAATGAGGACCTAATTGATGGAGAGTGTGATGAGGCTGAAGCATTATGGGTGGAATTGCATATAGATGTGCGTAGTTCAAAGTTAATTATTGGAGTTTGTTAAAGACCACCCAATGTTAATTAAGAGGTGGAGACTCAGCTCTTTGCACAGATGGAAAGGGCTGCAAGGGCTGGAACAGTGATAATAATGTCGGATTTTAATTACGCGGAAATTAACTGGATTAATGGCATTGCTGGAACAGTTAAAGGGCAAAAATTTATAAGCCTATTACAGGACAATTTTATGGTCCAGTTTATTAAGGCCCCAACTAGGAATGATGCTCTGTTGGACCTGGTAATCTCAAACCATGCAGAGCTTATTACTAATGTTCATATAAAGGAACATCTGGGTAGCAGTGACCATAACATGATTTCATTTGATGTTGGCAGTAAGCAAAAAACGCAAATACGGGAAAGATAAAAACATTTAACTTTAAGACAGCAAATTTTCCAAGGCTGAATGCTGCTCTCCAGGAATTAGACTGGGAGGGAATATTAGCATTGATGAACACAGAACAGAAATGGGAAATCTTCAAAAAGACTGTTTGTGAACTCACTGAAAAGTATATTCCCATGGGCAATATGTTTAAAAGGCTAAAAATAAAACCTATGTGGCTCACTTCCAAAGTTAAAAAAGCTATAAACAATAAGAAAAGAGCTTTTAAAAAATATTAAAATGAAGGAACACTATTGTCGTTTATGAAAAAAGGAAATCAAGGACGCAAAAATTCAAAACGCACTACAGATTGCAAAAGATAGTAGGACAAACCCCCAAAAATTCTTCAAACATATTAATGCAGGCCCTTTACAAAATAATCTAGAAAAAATATATTTTAAGCAACAGACAGCATGGATTCATGAAAGACAGAAGTGGTCAAACAAATCCAATTTCTTTTTATGAAGAGGTAAGTAAAACCTTGGACAGAGGGGTGGCTGTGGACGTGGTATACTTGGATTTTGCAAAAGTGTTCGATACAGTTCCCCACACATGACTAATGTGTAAAGTCTACAGGCTTGGAAATATCAGTTTGTAAATGGATAGAAAACTGTCTAAAACAGTGGTCATCAACCCTGTCCTCAGGGCCCACTAACAGGCCATGTTTGCAAGATAACTGAAATACATCACAGGTGATATAATTTGCTGCTCAGTTATTGCAGTATTCTAGTCTGCATCCCCCAAGGTAATACATAAAACATGGCCTGTTGGTGGGACCTAAGGACAGGGTTGATGACCACTGGTCTAAAAGACCGAATTCAGAGAGTAGTGGGTAATGATTCTTACTCTGAATGGTCTAAGCTTATCAGTGGTGTACCCCAAGGTTCTGTGTTGGGACCCTTACTTTTTAATACCTTTAGAAATTATATAGGGTCTGGGGTTAAAAGTACCATTTCAGTCTTTGCAGATGACACCAAACTATGCAGTGGAATAACATCCCTTCAGGATGTCTCCAAAATAAAAAAAGCTCTGTACCCGTCGCTGGCTCCTGCCACTTGCCTGTTCCACCATCTGACAGTTCTTAAATAGCTAAGAGGCGGGACCAACCTGCGACCTAAACCTCCTGCCTGCAGACCCAAGGGTCTGGCATGGATTTGAGGGGGGACCCCACGCCATAAAAAAAAAATGGCATTGGGTTTCTCATTAACCACTTCAATACAGGGCTTTTTGTACCTATTCAATACCGGGCCTATTTTGGCACTTCTCTCCTACATGTACAAATCATCATTCTTTTGCTAGAAAATTACTCAGAACCCCCAAACATTATATATGTTTTTTTAGCAGACACCCTAGGGAATAAAATGACGGTCATTGCAACATTTTTATTGCACAATATTTGCGCAATAATTTTTCAAACGCCTTTTTAAAAAAAAAAATGGTTTCATGAATTAAAAAATAACAAAACAGTAAAGTTAGCCCAATTTTTTGGGAACATATGAAAGATTATGTTACGCCGAGTAAATAGATACCTAACATGTCACGCTTTAAAATTGCGCACACTCATGGAATGGCGCCAAACTTCGGTACTTAAAAATCTCCATAGGCGACGCTTTAATTTTTTTTACAGGTTACCAGGTTAGAATTACAGAGGAGGTCTAGTGCTAGAATTGTTGCACGCGCTCTAATGCACGCGGCGATACCTCACATGCGTGGTTTGAACGGCGTTTACATATGTGGGCGACTTACGTGTGCATTCGCTTCTGATCGCGAGCTACCGGGGACAGGGGCGTTTTAATATTTTTTTATTATTATTTATTTATTTATTTTACTTATTTATTTATTTTTTTACAATGATTTTACTTTTTTTTTTTTTGATCACTTTTATTCCTATTACAAGGAATGTAAACATCCCTTGTAATAGGAATGTGTGTGACAGGTTCTCTTTATTGAGAGATGCGGGGTCAATAAGACCCCACATCTCTCCTCCAGGCTGGAAAGCATGAGATCAGTGAAATTTTTTTCACTGATTTCATACTTACAGCCGCAATGGCGGCTTTGTTTACATTTGAGACCCGGGCGTGACGTCATCACATCGCGCCCGGGCCTCCGACGATCATAGAGATGACTGGTGACCATCTGGTCACCAGTCATCTCTATGCTCATCACGTGACTCCACCAACGATGCCGGAAGATTCGCTCCGGGTCCCCGATCGCACGTGGGAGCCCGGAGAAGCACCGGATGGCGGCGGGAGGGGGGGTGTCTAGCTGCAGGCATCATTCGGATATCCCCCTACAAAGCCGAGGACGTCATATGACGTCAACCCAGGATGGGAGATCCCATCTGTGGACGTCATTTGTCTATGGCTGGGTAGGGAAGTGGTTAAGCCACGCCACATGATAACTACCGTCAGGAATATAAGAATTCCTGTCGGTATCCTTGAAGAAAGTGGATGTCAAAAAGGAACCATCTTTGACACCAATCTTTAAGTCCAAAAAATGGATTTATTCCTGGCTTGCCTCAAAATTGAGGAAGATCCCTCTGGTGTTAACATTGAGCTCCTCCATGAAAAGATCAAGGTCACTACGACTACCATCCCATAGGAGGAGGACGTCATCTATATACCTGGCCACAGCACTACCTGAGGTCGCTGCTGGGCATAGACAACGTCCTCCTCCCACAGGGCCATGAACAGGTTAGCCAGGCTGGGGGCATACTTGGCCCCCATGGCGACTCCCCTGTCTTGCCTAAAGAACTGATTGTTGAACCAGAAATAGCTCCGTGAGGCTGCAAAGGAGCAGTCACCATCCACATACCTGATCTGGGCCTATGTTCAGCCAGAATATTGATCACGTGACGTGAGTCCCTAAGATGTGAAGGCATCTTACAGACCAGCGGTTGCAAAAAGAAGTTAATGTACCTGCCCACCCGAGACGTGATGGAATTAATACCACTAATGATGGGACGTCCCGGGGGGCAGGTAGGATGCTTGTGTATTTTAGGGAGGTAATAAATTACCTGTGTACGTGGTGCTGTGGGCACCAAGTACTCCCTTTCTTTTTTATTGAGTATCCCTAAATCAGACCCCTTTTGTACTAAAATATCCAATTCCTTCTTATATATGGCCTTAGGATCTGAAGGCAGGGGGGTATAGGTATCCCGATCACTCAGGATTCTATGCATCTCTGCAAGATGGTCTTTTTTGTCCAAAACTATAATCCCTCCACCTTTATCAGCTGGTCTGATCACCAGCCACTTGTTTTCACATAGGGAATTCAAACCAACTTTTAAGGCCTTATTCGTATGCACCCTCTTTATAGGCAACAAATCAAGGTCTCTCAGCACCACATCCTTAAAAACTTTTAAGGTAGGGGCCAAGGCTCCTCTTGGATTAAATAATGATGCATTAGATAATCCAGACTGGGTAAAGCTCTGTGATGTACTGATGGTAGTCTGGGGAGGATTGGAAATAAAATGTTGTTTAATGTTTAACCTACGTATGAACTTGTGGACGCCTATAAGAACGATCAAGCGGCGGAACCGCCGCTATGATCGTTCTTATGGTGCACAGAATCGCCGGCACTTTAAAAGGATATCTGAATGATGCCTCTAGCTGCAGGCATCATTCACATATCCCCCTACAAAGCCGAGGACGTCATATGATGTCCACCCAGGATGGGAGATCCCATCTGTGGACGTCATTTGTCTATGGCTGGGTAGGGAAGTGGTTAAAATCTATACCAGAACCAAAAAGGGCCTGGTATGGATTGGGGGGACCCCCACACTATTTTTTTTTTGATGATTGAAAAACTGATGAGATGTGCAATTTAGATGCATTCCCTTAGAAGGCAATGAGCCTAGAATTCGCATCTGAATCACATCGCAGTGCTTAGAAATCAAACAGGGCTCTTAAATTTGCAGTGAATTCGCACTGCTGCTGCACCGCATATATGTGAACCAGCTTCATAGAAAGCCGGTTTGGTTCACATGTCATAAGGCCTTTGTTCAGATCACCTGTGTCCCCTTGGTAATCAGAAATCAATCTGCTTCTCTCAGCTTTTCAGAAGCTGCCCTTGTAACCTTTTAGGCACATTCCTTTCTCTGGCCTGACTTTAAGGTGACATTTTTTTTGTTATCACCTCTGTGAGGTGAGCCTTTCTTAATGCAGTACAGAGAGTTGTCTAGAGGACAAAGGTTTATTTCCTTCTGAAGGTGGTCTCTGCCTTCCATCTTAAGGTTTTTTCCTTCCTTCATTATGACCTACTCAGAAATATCCTAAGAACGTTCTCTCCACTGTCTGGATGTGAAGCATACTGAGAGAGTTATGAGTCAATGTATTCAAATCCTAGGTTATGTTCACTGCATCGATCTTGGGCACGCACCTCATTTAAAGTCCCAACCCTTTTCCTTTTTGCAATCCTACAGGGATGGAGGCACATGTCTATGTGGGCCTCATTCAAAGTCCCAAACTTTTTCCATACTATACTGTGAGAGCTTACCTCTCAGCTTCTGACTCCTTTAGGAGACTGGACTTCCTCCCTGGGCTTCCTGAGGGTGGCAAGACTCTCTATGCCACTCACTCCACAAGTGCTAAATTGAATCAGACAAGTTATTGCTACAGCCTATAGTCTGAAAGATAGGGATTCTCTTTCCCATTAAAGGCATTGTACATTTTCAAATGTTTTTATTGGTTGTCACCCAGCATCCAGTGTATACCTTGCCATTTCTATTGGTTACATCACAAATGTTGGAGAGCTAATGTGATCAAACACATCTGTGTGGGTATAGAATTGGGTATATGGGATTGTACGATATATATTTATTTTTTATGGTTGAACTAGATGGACTTGTGTCTTTTTTCAACCTGACTAACTATGAAACACATCTCTTCCAGCAAGGTGAGCTTTTCCTGTTTTTCAGATCGCATTACTGTTTAGCACTCACCTGCAAAGCACTAGACTGAGACATTTAGGGATTGTTGGATCTCTAGTTTCTTCACAGGAAATGTTAGTTCTCAGACCACAGACAGAAGTCATCAGGGCATTGATTTGTTTGTACAGTTGAACACAAACTGAAACTTCACACGGGAATGTAGAGCGATGACACCATGAAACTACATGATAAATGCACATATGAAAAAAAAGGTGCAGGTAGAAATGTTTATAATGCCTTTATTGAAGAGCGAGGGCCATTTAAGCGAATTGGTAACCGGTCGCGGGCCACAATGAGCAGAGTGGGAGGATGACAGGTCTATGTCCACGGACACAGCCCACTCTACTCTATGGGCCCTCAGATCCAATCTGATCCGCCCAAACGGAAAGGGGCAGATCCCTTTTTTTTATTTTATTTTTTAAGTAGGCGGGTGTAAACAGACAAAAGCCTGTTTGCATCTGCTGCTCCATTGATTTAAATAGTGAGTCCAATTGGGTCGGACCGATCATGTGAAAGGGGCCTAAGGCTGCGATTTGCCCAAACCGCGGGTGCAGTGCAGTGCACCGGTGGATATTCTGTGGGTTAGCTGCACTTTGCCATAAACTTTTATTATATCCAGCAGGTGTGGCACACTTTCTGAAACCGCAACAAACCCACAGGTAATAACAGAAGTCTATGGCTCAGTGCAGGTAACCCACAGCTGCACTGCACCTGCGGATCAGTTTGCAAGCACTGCAGAACCGATCTACCCATATATACTGTGAATTTAGTAGTAAACTTACCTTTAATAACAGTTTTCTATTCAGGTATCGCCAGCTGTTGCTGTCCCAGGCAGAGTGCATTTGGTATCACTCCGCCTGTGACAAGAGTTGGCGCTATACAGGAAGCATCGATTTATGTGGCTCTGCTCCGCAGCCACTTGCTTCCTCTACCAGCGGCTTCATTCACAAAACTGCTGCTCTGGGATGGCCACTGGTTGGGCACCCTTGCTTTAAGGCATACTATACCTGATATGTGCTTCATGAGCTTTTTAGCATCAGACATCTCATTCACAGGTTTGAAAGGCTTATATTTGAGCTTCTGTTCACACATTTGTTAAGTTCTATCAGTCTGTTGAGCCTTTTTTTACCTATTTTTCTATGTGGGCTTGTTGGCATTGTTTCTTTCTTGAACACCCCTTGGTTTGACTGTTTCTGGGTGCCCGTCATAATGATTAAAGAAGTATCACTAGAAAAATATTATTACCCCCTAGAGCAGGGCTTGAGAAATTTGCTTGGAATCTCGGAGCCAGCTAAAAAAAGCCAGGAACGCGCCCCGTCCCGCCGAGCTCGCGTCTAGAAGCGAACGCATACGTGAGTAGCTATCGCCGCGATTGGTAGAGAAATAATTCTAGCCCTAGACCCCCTTTGTAACTCAAAACATGCAACCTGTAGAATTTTTTAAACGTCACCTATGGAGATTTTAAAGGGTAAAAGTTTGTCGCCATTCCACGAGCGGACGCAATTATGAAGCATGACATGTTGAGTATCAATTTACTTGGCGTAACATTATCTTTCACAATATAAAAAAAAATTGGGCTAACTTTACTGTTGTATTATTTTTTAATTAAAAAAATATATATTTTTTCCCAAAAAAGTGCGCTTGTAAGACCGCTGCGCAAATACGATGTGACAAAGTATTGCAGCGACGATGCCATTTTATTCTCTAGGGTGTTAGAATAAAAAATATATAGATAACATTTGGGGGTTCTAATTAGAGGGAGGGAGATGACAATGAAAACAGACAGGGGAAGCTCCATTAGCATTGCTGGTTGTCTTGTCATACCAACGGCCACAACAAGATGGCGCCAGATCACAGAAGGAAGCATAGGCCTGCAGAAGGCCGCAAAGCCGTGGCCTCAATTACCGGCCGGCGCGACCCGACGCGATCGCGCAGCAGAGGGGAGCACGGAGACACATGATAACCCAGCTGTGCCGCCCCAGGCGTCAGGTCGCTAATTCTAGCTGCAATTGCAACCTGGCTCCCAGGGTTTGTCAAACCCTGCCCTAGATCACCTAGTGCAAGGAACACTTGCCCCTATTCCAATCTGTGCTTACATTGCTGAGCAGCGTAGACAGGCAGCTTAATCACCCCCCTCCATCCACCACTTTCCAACCATGCTAGAGCTAGGATAAAGAGGTAAAATATAGGAAATAAGGCACTGGTGAGATATTGGTGCAACAAAATGTTAGGTGACCAGAAAAAAAAAAATCCTTGGACTGTAGGGCAGTGTACACTGTAGAACACAACAGGGCACAACGGTGCCAACAAACAGTAGTGCAGTTGTTATTAGGCAGTCCCTGGTCCGGCGGAGAATCCACATAATAGGAAGCGCCTGGAGGGGAGTGAAGTACATAGTCAACCATAGTAGTATCGCCAACAGGGCAAATCCTGGCACTGCAACCCAGCCCAACAACGGGCTAACTGATTGTCTATGCATTTCAACCAGAATCAAAATTAAACGTAAGTTAAAGTCACAGTTTGTGTCCTAGCACTTGTGGATATGAAGTGTTCCCCGGCAAAACGGTACAAGAAGAGGAACCGGATAAGATGAAAGGGTGTCAAAGAAGCCAGAACAGCATCCCATCGGTGTGGGGAGTTCAACAATCCAGGTATAAATGCACAGTTTGTGTTTCACGGATTGTGTCGGGGTCAATCTCCTCCAGCATCCGCCCTGCGACGGCGTAGGGCCTGCTCATTGTGATCCAACCAGGCCGCTGCCTCCCTGGCCGACTTAAAGAACTGCGCATGCCCATCTGCTGTCACGCGCAGTTTAGCTGGGTAGAGCATGGCATATGGCAGTTGCAGGGCTCTCAGGCGTTTCTTCACATCACCAAATTTTGCTCTACTCCTCTGCACCTCAGTCAGGGTAGAATGACACTCTGACGCCATTAAATGTAACATTTGCCCGCTCCCGCACACAGCAAAGAACTGCCTCTCTATCACGGTAATGTAGGAGCTTGGCCAGCATTGACCGGGGAGGAGCCCCCTGTGGGAGGGGTCAGCCCGGCACTCTATGGGCTCTTTCCACAGTAAAAAATGGGGAAAATGCTTCCCTGCCAAACACCTCAATAAGCCAGTTCTCCACAAACATGGTGGGGTCTCTGCCTTCTGATTTCTCAAGGAGACCGACAATGCAGACGTTATTCCTGCATAAACTATTTTCTGTGTCCTCTGCTCTGTTAAGCGTGTCTTGGGCCATGCGGTGTGTGCTGCCCTGGCTTCACTTGCAAGTGGAGGTAGCTTGTTCTCTAAATCGCTCATTCTGCTCTCAACAGCTGTTGCCCTTTCTCTAACCTTTTGAAGGTCTTGCCGAAGAAGGGACACCTCTTATCTGAGGCCCCCAAACTGTGCCTTCATGTCAGCTTTGCCCATCTGCACAGTTTTCAGTATTTCTGCTAATGTAGGCTGCACCACAGGCTCTGATGTGTCTTCCGAGGGGGGGGAGAGGGGGACTGAGCAGTATCTGCCTTGGAGCGGTGGGGAGTGTCCTCTGTATCATGGCCCCAGTCTGCCTGTGTGACCTGGCCTCCTCCATCCCCACCATCCACTGTCCCCCCCGCGTCAGTATGTACAGGGCCCTGCAACTTTTGGGCATAGTAGAGCATATCCCTGGACTGCTCCTTACCCTGAGCCTTCAGTGCTTTCTTGCCGCCACCTTCCTTGGGCTTGTCAGCCATCCGCGGTGTGTGCTGTGCCATGGCCGCCGCTTTGCGGCGCCATCTTGGGAGTCCGGTCCCGCCATCTCCAGCTGTCCGCAGCGGGTTTTCCCCCGTGTGCAGAGGGCTGGCGGTGGGTCCGGGTGGTGCAGGGGCTCGGTAGCCAGCTGGGGAGCCGAAGAGAGCAGGATCAGAGATGCCGGGGAAGGATCAATGGACGGATCAGGCAGGAGCTGTGAGAAGTGCGTCCTCTCACATGCCGGTCTTGGCCACGCCCTAGCCTCCTCTGATGAGATATTGTTACTTCTTGTTTTTTTTTTAAATGTCCCCTGCAATAGTCATTTATTGTAGATATCTGCAGTAGGGGTTTAATTACCTATCTCAAGGATGATATGGTTAGGGTCAAAAGGAGTAAGGGGTGTTGGGAACAGATGATTATGGGTAAGGCGGGAAAGGGAAATTTATCTGTTTAGAGTATAGTGGTGATGAGGTTGAGGGCTCGATAGCAGGAAAAAGGGAGATCTAAGAGAGAGGAATAAAGAAAAGGGGTGTAGCAGGGAGGGAGGGATCCATATGAGGAGCGGTTATAATGGGGGGCCCTGGCCGGGTGCATCCATTGCTCATGTGTGCCCCACCTTGTTTCAATCAAGGGTACCAATTGTCAGAAATTATTGGCAGGTAACATTCATGTGGAAGTTTTTCATGAACCATCGTACCCATAATTCATTGCTTCACCTCCCATAAAATTCAATACCCACTTGTTAGTCAGCGACAAAATGTTGACGTGAAGATATACCTGAAGGTTTTAGCAAATAAATTGCTTCCTTTACTCTCAACCCTAATTTGTTTACTAAGTGGGGTTTAAGTTGGGTAGACCAGTATAATGCTTTAAAGGCTCTGAATCTCCACCATTGCCTGGACCATCTTCACCTGCCAGTTAGATGTCTTCTGGATCCTAATAGGACAAGACGGGGTTGTGCCTTAACATCACTGCTCTACATATTACCATTGGAACCCTTGCTCTGTTGCTTGTGATCGAACCCAGACATTAAAAGCCTTCTGATAGATGATAAATAATACATATTACTGCCTTTGCAGATGAAATGTGGTTATTCCTATCGGAACCACATACCACTTTCTGTAACTTACTGAAAGGCCTCAAGCACTTTCAAGGTCTCTTTAATCTAAAATCAACTATTATAAGTCCCACATGTTGAAAGGCCTAATTCTTGTAGATGTAGTAGAACGCAAGAGGAATTTACCTTTTACTTGAATGAAGTGGTGATTACATATTCAGAGATCCAACCACAATTAGTAATGTACACCCGTAACTTCTGCTGTATTTTATCAAAATTTAGTTAAAACCTCAACCTGTTTCAATCCAATAAATGGCCTTTAAACAAAAGTAAATGCTGTACCAAAAACCAAGAACAAAAAAGATGTTAAAGTGACTGCCAAACCTAAATCTCAGAGATTCCATGCATCTCTTTGAGATTCAGGATTGTCAGTCACTTTAACATCTTTTTTGTTCTTGCTTTTTTTTCTTTTTGGTACAGCATTTACTTTTGTTTAAAAGCCATTTATTGGATTGAAACATCCTGCCCCCCTGTAGGATATAGGGATGAGGATTTTATTCTGTGGAGAATATGAAATTAACTCCCCCGTTGTGGTCACCATGGGAAATGCACCCACTTGCCTTGAAATCATTGACATGTGAAAAGTGAGTCACTATTTGGTTACACTTCAGAAAGTGTGAAAAATTTGATTATTTTTTTGATTGCTTTGTTTAATACTAAATGGAAAATTTTGTCTTGATTTATTGTAGACTGTGATACTACAGTATTCCCTGAGGAAGAATGTTTTTTCATTTGAAACGCGTTGGCGGCTTACCTGCCTCTACTGCCACCAGTTGATCTGGGGGTTCTGTATTAGATGACAGATAGTATCACTAGATAATCCAGATTTCATCAATTTCCATATCTTTAATGTTCGAAAATCATGATATTATCAAATCCCATCCTTAGAGGTTATTTCAATTTTTCAGGAATTGGGACTGGTCCTGCTCCCCTGGTTTGGGAGAGCAGCCATTGCAAAGATGAGCCTGCTGCTAACAATCCTTTATATTATACAAACCATTATGATCTTTCTGCCACCTCCCTTTTTTTTTTTTGTATCTTGGAAGAATATGTTTAGTACATTTTTGTGGTGGGTTTCACCCCCTAGGATCAGCCTTGCTTAACGTTTCCCAAAACACAAGGAAGCTGAAGGACTACCTGACTTTAAGAAATATTTCTGGGCCTGCCAGATCACAAGGGTGGGAGTTTGGCATATTGCAAGAAGGATAAAGGATAGCAGCTTTTTGTTCAGATCTAGTGAGGTCTGGAATACGTCTACGGAGTAGTGCCTCGCACAGATTATGGGTTAGGGTCATGTTAAGGAAGGTGCAAATCTGATTGTATATCCGTATCCATAGTCTTTGGGCCTTGGGGCATTGCCAGCAGATGTGATGCATTGTGCCTGGGGCTTCACATCCTCAGAGGGGATGCCAAGGATGTAAATGTGGCTACCCGTTCTGGGGTCATATACGATTAGAATAGTACTGTGCAAGCATTTTCCTGGGCTAGGACATTAATTAGTTGGCCATTGCCATCCAAATTGTATTCCATTATGAGATATCTATAGATTTTCCCCAGTCCTATTTATCAATTAGCAATATATTGTGGTTTAGATCTGTTTGTAGGGGAAACAAGGGTTGTGTATAGCGGGGATATTAAGCTTGATGAGTGTGGGTTACTCTTGCATCTTTTTAAAAAAAAAGTTCAACATAGCAGAGTACTTAAAGCGGTGTTCCGCCCAAAAATAAATAAAAAACCAGCAGCTACAGATACTGCACTTACCTGTCCTGGAGTCCAGCGATGTCGGCACCCGCAGATGATGTTTCCATCAGCTGTCGGGTGCTGCCGTCATTGCGGGTAAGGGTACCCGGCAGTGTAGCCTTTCGGCTTCACGCCAGGAACCCTACTGCACATGTGCTAGGCCCGCTCCTCTCTCCTACTGGCTCGGAGGAGGAGGGAGCCCCAGCCGTGACGTCAGTATCCGTGGCTGAGGCTCCCGGAAGTGGGAAAGGACACCTGTCAAAGACCGGAATCCTGTCCCACCTTCCCCCCCGAAAGGTAGCAATTGTGGCACTGGAGGGGGGGGGGAAGAATCAGATGAGCGGAAGTTCCACTTTAGGGTGGAACTCCGCTTTAACTAAGTCTTGTTGCTTTAAAGTGGAGGTCCCATGAAAAAAGAATATTAAAAGCCAGCAGCTACAAATACAGCAGCTGCTGACTTTTAATAAATGTACACTTACCTGTCCAGGGTGCCTGTGATAACGGCAGCCGAAGCCGAGCAATCGCAGCCATCCTTGGTGAGGGAAACAGGAAGTGAAGCGTTGTGGCTTCACTGCCCGGTTCCCTACTGCACGTGCGCGAGTAGCGCGGCGCATCCTCACTGGTCCCCGCTGTCTCCTGGGACCAGTGTGTTTCCCAGAAGACAGCGGGGGGTGACGCGAAGGGGTGTGACTCCCGCGGGAGTCTATTCCCGCAAGTGGGTGCAAATACCTGTATTAGACAGGTATCTGAATCCCCCTCCCCCTGAAAGGTACCAAATGTGAGGGGAGGGTTCCAAAAAGCGGAGGTTCACTTTTTGTGTGGACCTCCACTTTAACCCTTGCGCTGCCAGGTCAGGACCTACAGCGCTGCTTCCAGGTCTGTACACTGTACAGACCTACATTCCTTCTCTGCTATAAGCTCATTGTCACTTCAGTCTCTGCTGAACAAATCAATACCTCTGATCAGAGTTAATTACCTGAAATAACCCCCCCCCCCCCAACCGTTGCCACCTTTTTACCTGTCCCCCGTTGCGTATTCCCCTCCTGCACTGCCTAAAATGCCCACACGGTCCCCCCCCCCCCCCCCCCCACTGTCCTCTTCCTTCAGCATCTTTCTCACCCAGAACAAATCCTCACCCCTAGCATCAGCACCCTGCCCGCCAGCATGAATCTCCGTGGATCCAATGCAATTGCTGGCTCCCCCTGCTGCATCTCCAGCCGGCAATTGCATAATTAAGCTTTTTTTTTATCCCTAAAAATGATATGCTCCCCTCAATCACTGATCCCCGGCCCCGCCATGCAGTTCTGCTAGCCAGCTTTCCCTCCACCCCCTCCCGCCAGCTGCTGCCTGGGAGATCGGCAAGTGGAGTGTGTTGGGATGAGAATCGGGGGGCTGTTAAACATGTACTGATCACTCTGTTCATTCATCGCTGACACAGAGTAAACTGTGTTCACTCTGTGCCAGTTTGTGAATGAATGGGAGTCTCTATCCCATTCATTACATTGCAGCCCAGGTTGCAAAGAAAAGGACTGTCTTCAGTCCCTTTCGCTGTCTGTCTCAAAAAAGAGACATTATGGGTCTGTTTAGACTCCTGATAACTCTTAAACCCCCCCCCCCTCCAAAAAATAAAAATAAATATAAAATAAAGAAATTTGAAAAAAATGTAAAAAATAAAAAAGGACAGATTTAAACATGCATCTAAATCGCCCTTGCCGCTTAAGCCTGAAGCATTTGGATTGCATTCAAGAGGCAACTGACAGGCATTAAGGAAGCATCTCAATGCCTCCTCATTAGTTGTTTTAACCCCATTTTTGATGACAAATGTGCTGCAACTGCATGCATTGCACGCAGTTGCGGGCCGTTGCAGCACAGGAATGCACAGGTGTTCCATGCATTGCTGTGCAGGCAGTTCCATCCATATCAATTGGGATGCAGCGGCTGCATGGACACAGCCACTGTTCCCAACTTGACATCTATGTGGTTGCATGTCCCTGAACTCACACTGTCTGCATTTGGGGCCATGCACCTACACCCGCACAGATGTCAGATCTGTCCTTGCAGCCGCTGTGTCCCAGCTGACACAAATAGGACTGCCTGCACAGGAATGCAAAGAACACCTGTGTATCCCCGTGCAGATAAACATGGCCTTCCATGGGCGTACGCTTTAGTATACCCCATGTGAACGAGCATTAGTAGGCATTTAGCAAGAGTTTTGTAAGTTATGCTGTGTTTATGTGTGCAAATAGGGATTTCATCGTTTTTTTTTTTGTGTGAAAATAGCGATTTGATAAACATTTGCGCAAATATTGCATGGCCTTAACCACTTAACCATCGCCGAATAACAGCGACAGGGTGGTTCTTTAACTCTGGGAGGACGTTATATAACGTCCTCCCAAAATCGCGCCCCCTGGGGTGCGCACACGGGAGTCTCCAGAGGACCCGGCGGATCACGGTAAATCGCCACTGATAGCGGCCGTTTACCACGTGATCGCTCCGTCAAATGACGGAGCGATCACTTGTAAACAGACCGGCGTCATGTGATGACGCCGGTTCCTCTCTCTCCCCTCTCTCCCCTCTCTGTACCGATCGGTACAGTGTGAGAGGGGAGGGGGAGAGGGCGGATGGCAGCAGCACTGTGGGCTGGATCTGTGACAATTGCAGTCACAGATCCAGCCATCTATCCATCCCTGCTCAGCCATCTCTGCCCATACTGTGCAATACCCTGCCAATACTGTGCAATACCCTGCCAATACTCTGCCCATACTGTGCAATACTCCGCAATACCCTGCCCATTCTCTGCAATACTCCGCAATACCCTGCAATACTCCGCAATACCCTGCAATACCAAAAGGCATGGAAAGTTTCCCCAGAGGGGGTCTTTAGCAGCAAAGTATTTATGAAAAATATGTTCAATTAAAAGTCTTTATTTTGTCATGGAATGAATTCAATGTACAAGAAATTACAGATATTAACTCTGGTCTGCGACTCAAATAACAACATGTATCATTCCCCATGGCAAACAATAAACCAAGGAGACCTGGATTTCCATTACATTGCAAAATTGTAGTCCATATGAATACCCCGATGCATTTCGACTATATCATTGCCGGTCTCTTCAGGGGGTTTTTTAATTCTAGGAAAATGTTTATAAAAATTCTAGTTTAGAAATTATCAATAATATTAAACAATATGCAAAACATTATCAGCATTGAACATTAACAAGAGTTATCGCTATTACGTCTCTACATATCTGGTGGTATATTTACCATTCCGGGGATGCAATACCCCGCAATACTCCGCAATACCCTCCAATACCCTGCAATACTCCGCAATACCCTGCAATACTCCGCAATACCCTGCAATACTCTGCAATACCCTGCAATACTCCGCAAGACCCTGCAATACTCCGCAAGACCCTGCAATACTCCGCAAGACCCTGCAATACTCCACAATACCCTGCAATACCCAGCAATACCCTGCAATAACCACGTCCTGCCCGCCGGCCGTCATATGACGTCCTTGACTTTGTGCGGGGATATCTGAATGATGCCTGCAACTACAGGCATCATTTAGATATCAGCTTTTTCAGCCGGCGATTCCCTACACCATAAGAACAATCATAGCAGCTGTTCCACCGCTTGATGATTCTTACGGGAGGTGAGAGGGGACATCCCCCGCCGCCCTCCGGTGCTTCTACAGACTCGCCGCTACGATCGAAGCCAGGATTGTTTTTTTTTATTGTTTTTTATTTCAGGCTTCCCAGCCTAGAGGTGAGATGTGGGGATGTTTACATTCCTTGTAATAGGAATAAAAGTGATCAAAAAATTCTTTTTTTTTTTTAAATCGCCCCTGTCCCCGTGAGCTCGCATACAGAAGCGAACGCATACGTAAGTCCCGCCCACATATGAAAACGGTGTTCATACCACACATGTGAGGTATCTCTGCGAACGTTAGAACGAGAGCAATAATTTTGGCCCTAGACCTCCTCTGTAACTCAAAACATGTAACCAGTAAAAATATTTAAAGCGTCGCCTATGGGGATTTTTAAGTAGCGAAGTTTGGCGCCATTCCACGAGCATGTGTAATTTTGAAGGGTGACATGTTGGGTATCTATTTACTCGGTGTAACTTCATCTTTCACATTATGCAAAAAAATTGGGCTAACTTTACTGTTTTTTTTTTGTTTTTTTTAAGCACAAACAGTTTTTTTCCTGTAAAAAACGCGTTAGAACAATTGCTGCGCAAATACCGTGCAAGATAAAAAGTTGCAATGACCGCCATTGTTTTTGCTAAAAAAAAATATATATAATGTTTTGAGATTCTATGTAATTTTCTAGCAAACAAATGATGATTTTTACACATAGGAGAGAAATGTCAGAATTGGCCTGCATGCTCCAGAACGCCTGAAGGTGCTCCCTGCATGTTGGGCCTCTGTATGTGGCCACGCTGTGTAAAAGTCTCACACAAGTGGTATCGGCATACTCGGGAGTAATAGCAGAATGTGTTTTGGGGTGTAATTTTTGTTATGCATATGCTGTGTGTGAGAAATAACCTGCTAATATGACAATTTTTTGAAAAAAAATCTTGATTTTGCAAAGAATTGTGGGAAAAAATTACCACTTCAAAAAACTCACAATGCCTCTTTCTAAATACCTTGGAATGTTTTCTTTCCATAAAGGGGTCATTTGGGGGATATTTGTACTTTTCTGGCATGTTAGGGTCTCAAGAAATGAGATAGGCCGCCAATACATCAGATGTGATAAATGTTCAGATATTGGCACCATAGTTGTGGACTCTATAACTTTCACAAAGACCAAATAATATGCACCAATTTGTACTTATTTTTACCAAAGATATGTAGCAGTATAAATTTTGGCCAAAATTTATGAAGAAAAATTACTACCGGTAATTTGCTAAATTTTATAACAAACAAAGAAAAATTTTGTTTTTTTACAGAATTTTCAGTCTTTTTTCTCTTATAGCGCAAAAAATAAAAAACCCAACGGTGATTAAATACCACCAAAAGAAAGCTCTAGTTATGTGAAAAAAGGACAAAAATTTCATATGGGTACAGTGTTGTATGACTGAGAAATTGTCATTCAAAATGTGAGAGCACCGAAAGCTTAAAATTGGTCTGGTTATTAAGGGGGTTTAAGTGCCCAGTGGTCAAGTGGTTAAAAATCAGTAGCACCTTCTTTTTATTCTACTGGCCATGTGTTTTCCGAAAATATATGGTTTTGGGGGTCTTTTAAAAACTCTGAAAGCTATAACGGAAAAATTAAAACCTCCCGATTTTTTGAGAAATTTGCTTATATACATTTTTTGCATACGTTTCATTTTCACCATTTTGCAAAAAGGTGCATTTTAAAATGTACAAATATTTGTTATTTATTAACTCAACACAGGTTCAGGTTTTATATTTAGCAGGATTTTTGTAACATTTGCTGTGTTTTTATCTGATAATAATGATTTTATTATACTTGTAGTGAAAATGTTTTGATGAACATTTGCACGAATATCGCAAGGCCTTAAAAATCAGTAGCCTCTTTTTTTTTTTTTTTATTATTATTCTACAGGCCATGTGCTTTCAGAAAATATATGGTTAGGGAGGTATTTTACAAACTTTGAAAGCTGTAAGTGGCAAATGAAAACCTTCAGATTTTTTGAGAAATTTTGAGATTTAGATTTTTGCGTAATTTGATTTTCACCATTTGGCAAAAAGGCACAATTTAAAATTTACAAATATTTGTTATTTATTAACTCAATACAGGGTAAGGTTTTATATTTAGCAGAATTTTTTTCAAATTTGCTTTGTTTTATCTGCTAATGATTTTAGGTTTTATTTTCACAGAAAATATTGTTTGATAAACATTTGCGCTAATATTGCAGGGCCTTAAAAATCAGTAGATCCCTCTTTTTCTTCTATTGGTCTTGTGCTTTCAGAAAATATATGATTTGGGGGGTCTCTTACAAGCTCTGAAAGCTGTAAAGGAAAAGGAATGGAAAAATTGCAAAAATAGTCCGACCAGCTGAGTTTAAAGTGGAGCGCAAGGTCTGGCAGCAAAAAGTTTAAGCAATTGTTGTAAGGGAGGTTGCAGTTTCGGAGGGATCCAGATCAGATTATAGATCAGGGTGGGAGAACAATGCATGATGTTTAAATAAGATTATAATAGGAAATCTGAGGTAGCGTTAAGTGCCGCTAGAGGAGCTTTTTGGTGACCATGTAGTATTTCTCTTTCGTTCATGGACGGACACAGCCTTAATCTTGACAAAGTGGGTATTGGCCTTCCTTCAGGAGTGACTATGCAGAATGTGTTAACTTCAAAGCTGAACAGCCCCGCCCAGGGGGCGGTCCTACTGGCGATATCCCCTCAGCCTGCACTAAGCAGCTCGGTTTTTTTCTGCCTAGCTAAGAAGACATGGCTCCCTTCGGGCCCTTAGGTCTGGAGGTTTATTTCAGATTGAAATTTTATTTTTACTTTTGTTCCTGTGATCTTCAATCAACTGCCGACTGGGTGACAGGCTGGATCCCAGATCCTAGTAGTCTCCCCAGTTTCAGCCATCGAGCGTGTGCCGACCGTAGCTACGCGCTGGGTCGTCCACGACATGCCGTTGCTCTACGGGTGGCCGGTGAGCTATACGCTCCAGGGCAGGCATAGGACCGGTCTATAGGGCTGAGTCGCAGCAGCTGGGCCGACAGTCACCTCCGTCACCATGCAGAAGGTGGTCTGTCTGGGATGCTTCCAGCACAATCCACGCAGGAAGGGCAAGTAGTATTCCCCTGCTTCGGCAGGAAGACATAGCTGGGCATTCCTGGAGAGGTGAGTAAGGGGTTCTATCCTTCCTTTCCTCCCTCCCTTCCTTCCCTCCTCCCTAGGCTCTCCGAGCTAGGCTGGCTGCTGGGGCGGGGGTTCACCTGGGGGGCTCCACCTGTGTGGGAACTGTGCATGTACATCCGCTAGATAAATGTATGAGCTGCCATGAAAGAAATTTGCTTACCTGTGTGTTCTGCTCCATGCTGTTGGCGACCATTTAGATGGTTATCCATGCTGTGTTTGGCCTCTTCTGCGCTGGCGGGCATGTTCTTGTGGTCCGCGCTGTGTTTGGCCTCTATCGGCCTCTCGGCGGCCATTTTTCTTGTGATCCATGCTGTGTTTGGCCTCTTCTGCGGTGGTGGCCATGTTTTTGTGGTCCGCGCTGTTTGGCCTCTATCGGCCGCTCGGCGGCCATTTTTCTTGTAATCACGCTGTGTTGACCCCTATCTGGCGCTCGGCAGCCATGTTCTTGTGGCCCGCTGCGTTTTTGGCCTCTATCTGTTGCTCGGCGGCCATTTTCTCACGGTCCACGCCGATCAAATAGCATTTAAACGGCGCAAGCCTACAGACACACGCTGCAGAGTGGTCAGACTAATAGCTGACAAGGAAGCAGCTCTACTAGGAAGCGGACGGCAGCCATACTACTGTTCAAGGGTGGTGAGTCCTCTGTGACAGCTAGGAGGGTGGGCTGTTGGTACCTTGACTGGAGTCTTTGTGTCAGGTGCGTGGGTCAGCATGGTATCAGAAGCAGATGCTTCTCCCCCTGATACACCTGAATTGGCATCTGGTGCTCCTGCACCCGCTGTGTCAGTAGATGCTAGGTCGGCGTCCTGGTTTGTTGCCAAGGTGGAAGCAGCGCGTGGGAACACGGGGGTAAAAAGTGCCCCCTCCCGTCCGCCATCTTCTGGGGACAACTCTGATGCGGAGCCGGGCCCAGCTACGGCTCATGGCCCTGGTTCTGACATATCAGAGGATGCGGACCGTAAGCGGTCGGAAAGTGAGGATGACTCCGGGTCACCGCGTGATAAGGCTCTGATAGGTGACCTTATCACCGCAGTGCGGGGAGACTCTAAAGATAGAGGAGCCTTCAGAAACGCCAGAGGCATCGGTCCCTTTCGGGTTCCGTAAAGCCGACCCGCACTGCTAAGGTGTTCCTTGTGCGTCTTATCTAGACAAGCTTTTATACAAGGAGCGGGACAAACCACAAAAGGTTTTTGGTCCCCAAAAAAGTTTGGCGGTGCGTTACCCTTTTGAGGAGAGTTTCCTGAAAAATGGACCTCTCCTCCGATAGTGGACCCTCAGGTGTTCAGATTAAACAGGGTAGCCACAATTCCGGTGGAAGGGGCTCCTGCTTTCAAGGGCCCTGCGGACAGGTGGCTCGGCTGTGCGCCCAACGGTGGTTGGGGCCCTGGTGTCTCAGACACTCACTGAAGGGGCAAAAATGCTGCTCCATGGGTTTAAAGCACATGAGGCTCCCTCGGACGAGGTGGCTATGGCCGACCAGTTGATAAAGGGCCTCAAAATTGTCTGCGAATCAAACTTGGACACTATTCCTCCGCTGTCCAGAGCCTCAAGCTATGCGGTGGTGTTACGCCATCCGCTCTGGCTAAAAGGTTGGTCGGCGGACCAATCTTTCCAAGAAGGCCCTGATGGAATTGCCCTTTAAGGGCGACAGACATTTTTTGGAGCATCCCTGGATGACATTATTAAATATGCCACAGGAGGTAAGAGAATGCTGTGCCCGCTATCCAAAAAGGGGTAAGGAGCCACGCCGTTGGCTAGGGCCCTCCTTCACCGCGAACATGCGTTTTTTTCGTCCGCCTAGTGCGGCAAGTAAACGATCCCAGGCCGATAAAGCGCCTGCTGAGGTACAGAAGCGTCCAAGGTTTCGCAAGCCCAACAAGCCTGCGAACAAATCTACGTCCGCATAAAGGTCTGTCCCCACCCATCTCTCGGGTAGGGGGACGTCTTCGCGAATTCGCGACCTGGTGGACATCTCAGATCCCCGACCGGTGGGTTTGCGAAGTCGTTTCCTCAGGGTACAGGATAGAGTTTCTCTCTTGCCCTCCGAACAGATTTTTATTTTTTATTTAGTTTTTTCCCTCCAACCACCAGCTTCAGCCGACTCGTCGAGAAGCCCCATATCGGGCGGTTCAAGACCTTCTGATACGCTGGATGATAATTCTTGTTTCAGTACAGGAACGGTTTCAGGGGTTTTACTCAGATCTGTTCGTACTACCAAGAAGGAGGGGGTTCGTCCAATCTTGGGTCTCAGGGCCCTCAATTGGTTTGTGAAGGTACAAAGATTCCGGAGGGAGTTGGTTCGCTCTGTTGTCGCTGCCCTCCATCCGGGGGATTTTCTGGCATCCTTGGCAAGGACGCATACTTGCAGGTCCCCAGATGCACCAGGCATCAGAGAGGTCTGCGCTTTGCGGCCGGGGAAGCCAACTACCAATTTGTGGCTCTCCCCTTTGGCCTGGCATCGGCACCGAGGGTGTTCACCAAGGTGCTCGCCCTGATTCTGGCCCTACCAAGACAGCGTGGCATCGCTATTGTGGGCTACTTGGGCGATATTCTTCTGAGGGCCACTTCAAGCTCAAAATTAGAGGTGAGCGTGTCTATAACCTGTCAGACCCTCCGATACTTTGGTTGGGTGCTGAACACTCAGAAGTCAGTATTGGTACCTACGCAACTCCTAGTGTATCTGGGGTTGATTCTGGACTCCTCAGAGGCGAAAGTTTTTCTCCCTATGGGAAAGTGGCAGACCCTTCGGGCTGCGGTGCGGCAGTTGACATCCCAAAGATGGTCGTCACGCCGCTTTTGCATGCGAGTCCTGGACCTCATGGTAGCCTCCTTCGAGGCGGTACCGTATGCGCAATTCCACACGCGAGTGTTACAGAAGGTAGTTCTGTCCAGAAGGGACAAGTGCCCATTATCCCTGGATTGTCAAATCCGGGTGAGCCACCTAGTCAGGACCTCCCTAGTTTGGTGGCTGACATCACCGGCACTTCTGTCCGGGAAGTCGTTCCTTCCTTTTTACTGGATCATGGTGTGCCTCTCCACATGGTCTCAAAGGCTAAAGGGGCGTCCAGTCAGGATCCAGTCGGACAACGCCGCGGCGGTAGCATATGTCAACCATCAAGGATGAACAAGAAGCTCAGCTACAGCATCGGAGGTCGCTCACATCCTAAGGTGGGCAGAGAGGAGCATACCGGCCCTGTCGGCCGTATACATTCCGGGCGTGGAAAACTGGCAGGCGGAATCGCCAGATGCTGGACCAAGGAGAATGGTCTCTACACCCGGAGGAGTTTCAGCTCCTTTGCCAAAGATGGGGCACGCCAGGCGTAGATCTCCTGGCTTCTCGACTCAATCGGAAGGTATTGAGGTTTGTGGCTAGGTCAAGAGACCCATGGACGCGACAGATGTGTTGGTGGCACCGTGGAGTCAGTACCGGCTAATCTATGCCTTCCCTCCTCTGAAGCTCCTTCCTCATCTGCTTCACAGACTGGAGAAAGAGAGGATTCCAAGGATCCCAATTGCTTTGGATTGGCCTCGGCATCCTGGTACGCCGATCTAGTGCGTCTGATAGCAGACGCCTCTTGGCATCTACCGCTAAGAAAGGACCTGCTGTCGCATGGTCCCATACGCCATCCTGTTTTACAGTCACCGGCTTTAACGGCATGGCTATTGATAGCCAGGTGCTAAGAGACCGGGGCCTGTCAGACTCGGTGATCTCTACCATGAGGAGTGCTTCGAAAATCGTCCTCTAGGAGGATTTAACATCGAACTTGGAAGACCTACATAATAATTTGTGAGGAAATGAGGTGGCATCCACGTACTTATTTGGTTCCAGAGTCCTGCTGTTCTTACAGCGTGGGGCGGACCAAAGATTTTTTCTCGAATACAATTAAGGAGCAGATATCTGCCCTGGCTGTCTTTTTTCAACGACCCCTAGTGGCTCACTCTGTAGTGAGAATGTTTGTACAGGGGGTTCGGCATGCGGCCCCTCCGGTCCGCCCTCCACTACCTCCGTGGGGCTTGTATAGCAGACGTCCCTTGGCGTCTACCGCTACGAGAGGACCTGCTGTCGCAATGTCCCATACGCCATCCTGCTTACAGTCAATGGCTTTAACGGCATGGCCTCTAGGTGCCTCAGAAACCACCGTTTGAGAACATCAGGGAGATTCCCTTGTTGACACTTTTTCAGAAAGTGGTCCTTTTGGTGGCTGTTATGTCAGTTAAGACGGGTTTCTGAGCTGGCAGCCTTCTTTTTTTCCTAAGGTCGTTTCGACCTTTCATCTCAAGGAAGACATTGTACATTGTACATCCTTGTGTCCTCATCCGTCGAATCCTGAGGAGACGACATTGCATTCCTTGGACGTTGTCCGAGCTCAGAGTATAATTGTCTGTTACTGCTCCGTTTTGGAGTTCAGACTCACTGTTTGTTTCGGTGGCTGGTCCCAAGAAGGGCCCAGCGGTCTCGTCGGCCACCATTCCGAGGTGGATCCGACAGATCGTTGATCAGGCATACGCCATAAAGGGTCGGGCGCCTCTCGTCCCGGCGCATTCGACCAGGGCAATAGGTGCCTCTTGGGCTTTCTGACATCAAGCGTCTGTTTCCCAGGTGTGTAAGGCGGCGACCTGGTCATCCGTTCACACTTTCACTAAACTTTACAAGTTGATGTGAGTGCATCTTCGGATGCTTCTTCGGCCGCAAAATTTTGCAGGCGGCTGTTTAGTGTTACAACTCCTCAGTTGAGGAGCTCTGTTTTTTGTTTTGGGGTGAAGTTGTTTTAATGCTGTTCCCACCCCTCGTTTTTGACACTGCTTTGGGACGTCCCACTTTGTCAAGATTAAGACTGTGTTCGTCCATGAACGAAAGAGAAAATAGGATTTTTATACTCACCGTAAAATCCTTTTCTCTGAGTTCGTGGACGGACACAGCACCCACCCCTCCTTTTTAAGTTTGTACTGCTTTTGACGAACTGAGCTGCTTAGTGCAGGCTGAGGGGATATAGCCAGTAGGACCGCCCCCTGGGCGGGGCTGTTCAGCTTTGAAGTTAACACATTCTGCCTAGTCACTCCTGAAGGAAGGCTAATACCCACTTTGTCAAGATTAAGGCTGTGTCCGTCCATGAACTCAGAGAGAAGGATTTTACAGTGAGTATAAAAATCCAATTTTTTGTAGGTTGAGAACACTGAGGCAACTAGTGTTTTGCCGCTGTACAGTGAGGGTGGAACTGCAGTGATGCAGGGCGGGCGGTTAGAGCTGATGTCTTCTCTCTGCTCCCCTGCCTGTCGGCCCACTGACTGGCCAGCAAGCCCGCTCACCTGCCGACTGGCCTGCCCGCTCACTCACCCACTGACTGCTCCCCCGCTGGGCAGCGAGTGTTCTGCCCGCACGCTCGTGTCACCGGGGCTCCCTCACAGTGGGATAAGCAGCGGAACGGGCTGGCTGGCGGGTGGCAGTTCTGCCACTACTCTTGGGCGTCAGTATGCCGCCCCCACCTGAAAGTGCTGCTCGAGACCCATGGTCCCACCCGGTCCCATGGTAGGGCTGGCCCTGAATGGATATCTGAAAATTTGAGCGCACAAATTGACGTATGCGCATTTATTGGGGAGGCAAGTGGTTCTAAAGATAATATAAAGAGAGGATATCCTTGCAATGAAAAGGCAAGGGTTCTGAAGTAAAGCCAGCGTATTTTACTAATGCAGTAAGGTTGGCGTATAGAGCCCTGATCCACACCAAAGAATTTTAACTCAAATCCCCATTTTTGAAGGGCCGAGAATAGATATTGCTGTGACAGTGTATCAAAAGCTTTATGGATGTCCAGGACAAGTAACAATGTTTCATGGGACTTAAGCAGGCTATACTAATATATATGTGTATATGTATGTCTAATATATATATATATATATATATATATATATATATATATATATATATATATGTGTGTGTGTATGTAGTGCCCTCTACCATAGGTAGGTGTTAGAAGTGAGTATTTTTTTTGTGATGGCTGCCAGGCAGGTAAATTTAGGCAGGCCTATGCTTCGGGCTAGGCCTGCTTGTTTTGATCTGGGGGCAGGGAGTGGTTAGTGTAGCAGTGGATGTGACCATCTGTACTTCAGTTCTTGGGCGCTTCCCCTGCTTCCAGGGAGAATGTTCTGGAAGAGGGGCAGGGCTGGGAATTGGAGTGACAGGGAGCTCATGTGAGGAGCCCTGACCAATCATTAATGGGAATTGGCAGGGGGCAGGCCTCCTACATAAGCTCAGGTCCAGCCCACTGGAGGGTAGTTGTCGGCTGTGAAGTGAAGAATGGAGTGTTAGACTGCAGCAGGAGGCCCACCCCCATCTGTGGGGGTGCGCGCCTCGGCGGAGGAGCTCGGGAGCTGGAAGGAAGTCTCTCTCCTTACAGTCATGGAGGAGGGGTTCTGGAACAAAGGAGCTGGGTCACCATGGACCCAGGGCAGGAGAAAATTGGTGAGTGAGGCACAGTGGACATCTGGAGGAGGCATCCCAGGGGAGCTGGATGCAAGGCCAGAGGAGAGACTGCAGGGTTTTGTGTCAAATCGATGTGGCCCGCGGGCACAGGATTTGCAAGTCGGGCTAGCTGGGATCAGTAGTCCACCAACAAACCCAAGCTGCTAAACCTCTAGGCTGCCAAGAAGGGGTACTGCATATATATATATATATATATATATATATATATATATATATATATATATATATATACACACACACACTCTATATTACCATAAGTATTGGGATGCCTGCCTTTACATGCACATGAACTTTAATGCCATCCCAGTCTTGGTCCATAGGGTTCGATATTAAGTTGGTCCACCCTTTGAAGCTATAATAGCTTCAACTCATCTGGGAAGGCTGTTCAAAAGGTTTAGGGGTGTGTCTATGAGAATGTTTGACCATTCTTCCAGAAGCGCATTTGTGAGATGAGGCACTGATGGGGACGAAAAGGCCTGACTCGCAATCTCATTCATCCAAAAGGTGTTCTGTCGGGTTGAGATCAGGACTCTGTGCAGGCCAGTCAAGTTCCTCCACCCCAAACTCGCTCATACATGACTTTATGGACATGTCAGGAACCATGAATCGGACTGAGACAGAAATGCACAAAAAATCTAAATTTTTTATACAATAGTAAAAATGGTACAGATCAGTAAATGTGGTCAAAACATAAGTCAGGGATCGGTAACCAAAGCGGGTAGTCAGACAGGCCAGTATTCAGGAAACCAGAGATCAGCGTTGTTGGAGGCAGAAGAACAGGAACAAGAACCAGAAGGGACATCAGCTGGGCAAAGTCTTTCACAGGAACTCGGCAGAAAATCTGCAGATATGTTGGCGAAGGCAAGAAAGGAATGAACAAGGCAGTTTAAATATCCAGAAGGGGCTGGCTGTAGCCGGGATTGACGAGCTCATAATGATAATCAGGTGAGTCACTGAGGGATCAATGATTGCTGACAATTATCTGGCAGCTGAGCAGCCTGAACACAGAAGAGCTGCTGAGAACCCAGCCCTGACAGGACCTTGCTTTGTCCAAATCATTTGATGGATTATGGTGTGGGGTTTTTCAGGGGTTGGGTTTGGCCCCTTAGTTCCAGTGAAGGGAACTCTTAAGGCATCCGCATACCAAGCCATTTTGGCCATTTTTATGCTCACAATTTTGTGGGAACAGTTTGGGGATGGCCCCTTCTTGTTCCAACATGACTGCGCATCAGTAGGCCAAGACAGAATGCAACCTGTCACAGGTCCTCCTGAATAGACAGCAATATGATATATAGGTTTGTGAATATACCCTGGTGTCAGCATCCACAGACACCAGGGAGTGAGCGCAAGTGGGTGGGGGATAGAGGAATAGGCACACCTGGATCTTCCCAGGACTATTACAACAGACTTTGTTGGGTCAGCTAGGCTACACCATGCAGTCTGATTCCGCCATTGCAGCTGCTATGAATCTGGCAGATAGCTCCAAGGTAGAATATTTGGGTTTTTTTTTCCTGTGGCTCTCCTACCTGCTATACCCATACTGTGAGAAGGCACAGTGTGGGGTTGCCCTTAGATGGATGCCCTATCTTTGGGTGTTTGCATGCCTCTAAAAAGCACTGGGTGATTGTGCTTTGTGTTCCTGTCCACAATTGGTGTGGTCATTTTGAGGCAGAGGCCCTAACACCTCTCAAGCTGCAGAGCAAAGTGCTAGCAACTCAGAGATCAGCAGAAGTTACAACCTGTTAACTCCTTCCTACATTTATGTTAAATTTGTGCATGTGCAGGGGTCTGCTTACTTGATTTTTACCATCAATTACACACTCCTTTTTTTCAGCAAGTGGAGGTGAGAACCTAGTGAGGTCTGCCATAGTACTTTGATTTGGGCAGTAACCCACCCCTAGGCTGAACTAAAGACATATGCATTCTTTATATACAGTACTGCAATGTATTGGGGGGATGCATTGATTAAATGTGTTATGGGTAACCAGTTTGTTATGCACTCCAGTTGGTGTGCTCAGTCTTAAGCCCTGTACACACGATCGGTTTTACCGATGAAAACAGTCCGATGGACTTTTTTCATCGGACAAACCGATCGTGTATGGGCCTCATCAGTCTTTTTTCCATCAGTGATTAAAAATAGAACATGTTTTACATTTATCTGATGGAAAAAAAAGCGATAGCAAATTCCGATCGTCTGTGTGGAACTCCATTGGAGAAAAAACCCACGCATGCTCAAAATCAAGTCGACGCATGCTCAGAAGCATTGAACTTATTTTTTCTCGGCTCGTCTGAGTGTTTTACGTCACGGCGTTTGGGACGGTCCGATTTTCGACTGATGGTGTGTAGGCAAGACTGATGGAAGTCAGCTTCATTGGAAATCCGATGGAAAAATCCATCGAAAATCCGATCGTGTGTGTACAGGGCTTTAGACTTATATGACCTGGAACTTGACTTTATGCAATAATGTACATAGACGAGAGGGGAGTAAATGGGTTAGACATAGAATCTCTAGTTTGAATCCTTACCAGGGTATCTTTATCCAATGTCTTAGGCTATATATACTTCTGAATTCTACAACTTATTTTTTTTAATATATGTGCTATTTGTTATTACATTTGTTTTCTTTGAGAGATAGTCCTTGTTGTAGAATGTTCTGCAAGATTTGTTGTTTCTTGTATGAATGCACCTCGAATTTGGACTTGTGTATTATACAGGTTACTTTAATTTTATGTACGTGACATTGGAGTCAGTTATTTATACATGTATCACTTTGATTGTATTCAGAGGGTATTTGACCTGGCATATGTTTATGGAAGGCCCATGGATTTTTGTAGCAGAGTCTTTATTCAGCAGAGGATCAAATCCCTTACATTCAACACAAATTACCAGATGCACTCCCTGTGCCTGAATCTGGTAAGGTTAGAGGACATGGTTTCAGTCAACTACAATTGGAGGTCGATGGTGAATGGAAGGAGAAGATGCATCTCCTTTTAAAGCATATATGTCTTGTGATATATTCAGTAACCCATCATATGATGTATTTATGGTGTTCTTCCTCTGGTGGAGGCCTTAAAGGTATAGTTGAATATGTCAAGCCATTTTGATTACAACACTGGGTCCTTTACATGAGGTTGTGTGATCACTATAATCTTTCCTAGGGTCTATGTTCTATATAGTCATATAAACTTTTTGTATGACTGGTTGTGTAACTGGGGTAACAGGCCATTTTGCTGTAGATGCAGAGCGCTCAATAATGTGATATGTACCTTGTAGCACGTTATATGTGGGGTTTTGGGCAGGAATGTGACCTGTAGATGTGGTGTCATGACACTATCACTCTGACCCTTATGCCTAAATGAGTATGTTTAAGTTCAGTACTATTTAAAAATAAAAGCCAATACATCTCATTTACACAGCCGTCCTAACAGAACAGGTAGAGCAAGTCATTATGAATTGTTCTGGTACTGCTATGGGCTCAGTCTCCTGAAGTAGTTATCTGCATAACTTAACACACACCAGTATCACAATGTGCTATATGGTGTTGGAGTGGAGTCAATCTTGAAACATTGAACAGAGCACCTGTCATTTGTAAAAAAGTCAGGTTTATTATAAACCCTGTTCCTTTCCACTTTATATTGCATTTAAATGTAGGTGTTTGGGTATACATAACACTTACATAGCTGCCAAACCAGCATTCAGAAGGAAGAAAGGTTATAGGTATGGCCATATGCATTTTGGGTATTTATGGCATTAGGGCAGAAATCTCCTAGATAAATATGTAGCGGTACCCCCAGTTAAGAGGGCTGCTGGTATTGATTTGGGCCCTGTAGTGCACCGCTGTCAACCCCTGGCAATCGGCTCTAACCTCCCGTGGCACAGCTAGTAGTAGTGGGATAAGACCGCATGACCGCAACTCTTGGTGACGCAGTCTTATAGCAAGCACGCACAGCAATATACTTTTAAAACTACTATTAAAGTAACTGAAGCTGACACCAAATGTACTTGACCCAGATGTTTTACTAAGGCTAATGGGCAAGTAATAAAATAACAGTATAACAAAGTATAGATCTTAGAAATAAACAGTATTTAAATGAACAAACAATCAGATAGCTCAAGTAATGCGATGCGGCGCTAGCGCTGCCTCTTTTCAATCACTTCCCCTCATGGGCAGACTAACTCTCAATAGTATCTACCTAACAGTCAGGCCTGACTGATCTAAAAGGAAGTTCAGGGAACACAAATCTTTGCATGCAATCTTTCGGTGGTGCACTTGATGAACAAACTTATAATCCAAATGAATAGTGAAGATAAAGTATCTGTCTATGAGCAGGTGCTCTCTCACCACCCCGACAGTCCAAGTCTGTTTCCTCCGCCGATTCGTCTAGGAACAGGAATCCACCGACATCCATGCCTTCAGTCCTTCTGGTGTACTGCAGCAAGGAGAAGAAGATGTCTCTCAGGTTCAGCTAGGCTGGCAGAGGGCTCTTTGGAGAAATGCACAAGGCCCAGGCTTCAGGCCTTGTGCACACAGCAGTTCAGCACAGGGATCCTCTTGCTAGGAGAGGGGGTGTCCAAAGAGACAGAATAAACCTTGCCTCCCCTTTATATAGTCTGCCCCAGCAGTCTTTGCACGGGGCAATGCACCCTGGGTGCTGCAAGATGTACTGGGAGATGTAGTCTCTCGTGATTAAAGGGGAATACCCCGCTACACACTCCCCCCACTTTGAATCTTTGGTCCCCAAAGACATCTAACATTTTTAGATCTGCAAAACATTTTAGCTTCAATGCGATTGCATAGGATTGACAGAGGAGCCTCCCACCAATCATCATATGATGGGGAGCTGTCCTGTCCACAGGTCGCTTCAGTGGGGGTGACCTGTCTAACTGTGCCAGGAAGTGAGCTGGGGTTGCCCTTCACCAAATCTGTTGTGAGAAGGTCAGTCTCTCTTGGCAACCCTTGAGGGGTGAGGATAACTTCTTCGGTGCTCTCACCCATCACTTCACAAGTCGGTCTCTTGAGAGGATACTTAACTCTTCGCTTTCTCTGTTCCACTGGCTCAGACATGGTATGCTCACTAGCCTCTTTGAGTACTTCTGCCTCCTGCAGATTGGTTTCTTCCACTACTGCTATGGATCCTTCTTCTGGCAGTGAGGGTAAGGGATCACATCTGGGGACAGCAGGGACTAAAAGCTGTTTCACCAGATCGGTATTGGTCCCAACGATGAGAGAGCTTCTTGAGGGCCCTGGCAGCCAGGGACAGACAATGGCCAGTGTCTCAAAGTTCTGGGGCTCCCCAGCCCTCAATGGATCACATAACAACTTGATCTGCAGACATCCATCACAAGAGTACTCTTCTGCTTGAATACCCTGAATCTTGGTGTCTCCCAACTCTTCCAGGGGCAGGTATGACAGGTACTTCTTGTAAAAGTCTCTGGTCATCAGGGTAACCTGAGCACCTGTATCAAGGATGGCTCTGGTGTAGATCCCTTCGATCAGAACAGGCACTACAGGCAGAGAACCTACCAATTGGGTAGCAGTCCTTTTGGAAACACCTGTAACAGCAGACTGGCATACTTGAACTTGTGCTCTCTTCAGCTTCCGGCACTGGGAATGCCGTTTCTGGCGTTGTTTGGAAGGCTGATAAGCGTTGTTCACTGAGACGGCATAAACTGCAGGTGTCCTCCACCGCTCCCTCGCAGATTCAGGGAAAGTTATTTTTGAAGGCCCGGATCTTCTCTCCATTCTTGGGTCACTTCTCTGAGGCCTCCGCCAGCCTTCTGTCTCCATTCGTGGACTTGGACATACTTGCTGGTAGTGACCTACACCTCCACAGTTTCGACAGATGTCTTGCTTCGTGGGCTTTTGGGCGAACAATACAGTACTTTCTGCCATCAATTTGTTCATCATCTCCGCCAGCTGGGACACTTGCACCTTCAGTCTGTCTATCTCAGACCTGACATCCAGTGACCCGGTCCCCATCTCCATTATTTTGGACATCTGAGTCTTCAGGATCTCCACTTCTGAGTCCCGTTCCGTAGCCATAACTGATCTGACTCCCACCGCGGGGAGGCTAGTGGTCTTCTCAGCCCCTTGCTGTTCATTTAAGAGGGCTTCTTCATCTCTTATGATCCGTACAAGATCTGGGTAACTCAAAGTCATCACTCCTTCAGAGGTCCTCAAGTAGAGCCAAACTGGATCTGAACGCAGGGCTCCCCTCAGGATCTGTTTCATTCGGGTTGCGTCTATGACCTGCGGCAGTATTCCCTTCTTTAGGAAAATTTGGCACAGCTTCCGGTTTAGCCTCCGCACATATTCGGATAACTTCTCTCCTGGCTGTTGGAGGGTATGTTCGAACTGGTATATCAGTTCAGTCGCCTTCTCCAGCTTATCAAATTCCTCCTCCAGCATAGCCAGATAATCGTATGCGGTACAGGTAGCGTTGCTAAGCCTGAGGTTCTTTACACCTTCAGCAGCAGAGCCCTTTAGACATTCGCTGATGCGCTGCTTCTTCTGCGCCTCTGATACCTCCCATCCTTCTACCGCTTGCATGGCCTGTTCAATCCAGGTGTCAAATTCTTCTTCTCCGGCCGGCACTGGTTGTTTCCCTGAGAAGGTGTGAAGCTTCCGGTAACCGGCCTCCACATGCACCGTACTGCTTTTCTGGCACTTAATTACAAAATCTCCTAGAGCATTCAACAGTTCAGGCCCTATAGCGGCCAGCGGTGATCCCGGGCTTAATAGTTCCTTAGGCTTTTCTGCTGTAGGGGATAATGGTGGAGATAATCGCGGGGGTGATGGCTTTGGTGTCTGAAACCATTCTCCCTTCACTGGCAGCGTATGTATCAAGTGATAGGTCTGATTGTCTATGGCTTGTATACTCTGACTTTTAAAATGCTCTGGGATTTTGTTTTTCCATTCTACCAGTGCGTATGTAAACGAGGCATTTGACCTTGTATCCATCACCCATGCTTTCTGGCTCGGTGATAGTGACATTATTAGCTGCTTTATCGCTTCTTCTTGCCAGATCCCCCCCGGGAGTTCAATAACTACCGCCGCGGCTGGATCGGTGCCAGCCGCTGCGCACCACTGTTTCATTGCCAGCGGGTCCATGCTAGTACTTCTGACCGGCTTGATTGCAGCGTGCAACATACAAGGATCCCGGACGAGCCTCCACGTGTAGCGGTACCCCCAGTTAAGAGGGCTGCTGGTATTGATTTGGGCCCTGTAGTGCACCGCTGTCAACCCCTGGCAATCGGCTCTAACCTCCCGTGGCACAGCTAGTAGTAGTGGGATAGGACCACGTGACCGCAACTCTTGGTGACGCAGTCTTATAGCAAGCATGCACAGCAATATACTTTTAAAACTACTATTAAAGTAACTGAAGCTGACACCAAATGTACTTGACCCAGATGTTTTACTAAGGCTAATGGGCAAGTAATAAAATAACAGTATAACAAAGTATAGATCTTAGAAATAAACAGTATTTAAATGAACAAACAATCAGATAGCTCAAGTAATGCGATTCGGCTCTAGCGCTGCCTCTTTTCAATCACTTCCCCTCATGGGCAGACTAACTCTCAATAGTATCTACCTAACAGTCAGGCCTGACTGATCTAAAAGGAAGTTCAGGGAACACAAATCTTTGCATGCAATCTTTCGGTGGTGCACTTGATGAAAAAACGTATAATCCAAATGAATAGTGAAGATAAAGTATCTGTCTATGAGCAGGTGCTCTCTCACCACCCCGACAGTCCAAGTCTGTTTCCTCCGCCGATTCGTCTAGGAACAGGAATCCACCGACATCCATGCCTTCAGTCCTTCTGGTGTACTGCAGCAAGGAGGTGAAGATGTCTCTCAGGTTCAGCTAGGCTGGCAGAGGGCTCTTTGGAGAAATGCACAAGGCCCAGGCTTCAGGCCTTGTGCACACAGCAGTTCAGCACAGGGATCCTCTTGCTAGGAGAAGGGGTGTCCAAAGAGACAGAATAAACCCTGCCTCCCCTTTATATAGTCTGCCCCAGCAGTCTTTGCACGGGGCAATGCACCCTGGGTGCTGCAAGCAGTACTGGTCGATGTAGTCTCTCGTGATTAAAGGGGAATACCCCGCTACAAATATAAGATCTGTGATCCAGTCTCCTGCATGATGTGACCTTCACAAAGCCAGAATATTTGGCAAATATGCAGTTGCAAGTCCTCTGCTGCCAAGGAAAACACACAAATAATTTAAAGACACCAAAATTACAAAATTTTATAAATCCTAATATTCCTGCTTGCCAAGGCAATAATTGGCTCGTTAGATTGGGGTGTTGATTTTGATTTGGAAAAAGGTCAAAGGTGAGAAATGACTGACGTTTTGTCCTCTCCAGTATTGACTTGAAAACTGCAATGCATCTGTGGGATTAGGTGTAACAGCAGGAAGCAGAAGCATTTTGCAGCATATAATTAACTAGGAATTTGATGTCTTTCAAGCTGTGCGTTCTCCATACTGGGTTAACTGAAGATTAACTTTTAGAACAATCATCTGTGGCCTACACCCTCAATAAAGCAAGTTCCCATATATTCAATAACTTGTGTAACTATTGATAACATAGTCTGCATCATTGTTCTGGTTCCTAATGTGATTATATCTCATGGTTTGTTGGTTTGAGCTTGTGTTATAAAAACATTACATGGAATTTGACTTAAACCAAGGTTTATTTATGGTAATATAGTATTCTGCCTGGAGTATAATGCAAATACATCAATGTTTATCCTCTAAATGAAAGGCATTTTTAAAGAATACACTAACTGCAGCGAGCTGATGGCAGCTTGCCATGCATTTTTGGCAAAGCTTTTTAACTTTTTTCTTTGCATATATTTATTTTGGGGATTTTTAAAAACATACAAGAATGCACACAGCATAAATTTCTGAAAGTAGGCACAGACGTTTAATGATGAATACAATGCCCATACACAGATCTAGTTGCACACACCAAAATGTTGTTTACTGAACTCACAATGTAAAAATATTTACAAGCACTAATAAGCATAGGTGTATTTACCTGGAATCATAACCTAAAAGAAACATAACCAGAAATAAAAAAATAAAGAACACTCATTGTCTCCTGTCTGTTCATCCTAAAACCCCATCAATCATTTAATTTCCTGGGTCTTAGTATCCTAGTCTGTTAATCTCTAATTGACCTAAGCAAGCTATATATAAACAGGGCAGCTGTGTCCGCAGACAACTTAGAGTTGCAATACAATTAAGTGAGTTTTACTAATATACTTCTAATTTCCCTAACGTGTCTTTAAGGCTGTTTGAAAACAAACATAACATCACTTGGTCTGCAGTGGAATTCCCCACAATAAAGTTTGAGTATACCTGTGTCTTTTTGCATGTGTCTTTTTGTTGGTTAGTATCGAGTTTAATTTGAAATATGTTCCCATTGCAATAAGGTTAAATGTTGGTCACTATCTTGTTTATCTAGAGAGGGAAAGTTGAGGCATTAGGCTTCCTAGCATACATTTCCTAGCAATGTTGTTCATTTAGCTAAAGTTAGTTATCCAAAACTGTTCTATGGCAGGACATATCAGATGATTTCTGTTCATGTGTTACATCTTATATTTGGGGCAGTCTTTAAAAAGATTTTGTTTCAATGTATTTATTGGTTTTAAGCCACAATGTAAGAACTCAAAAGCAAGCATATAGGTCATGAATGATCAGGCATTACAAAAGAATCCAAGAGGAGTACAAACATAACAATCGTAGTGAAACCTTCTTGTGATTGGGATGATATTGAAGGATAATTAAGGTGAAATGGAAGGGAAAAGGCCATACACCACAACCTATTCACAGTCCTCCCAGGGGAGGTCCCATTGCTGAGACTGACCCCAAAGGATGGAGTCTGCAAGAACAAGAATAAAAAAGAACCAGAAAGAAGGTAGGAGGGCGTAAAAGGACAAAGTATACAGAAGGAAGGAGAAAAGAAGGAAAAAGTACTAAGACTCAGTTACGCCGCCGGAAGCAGAGGCGGCCCGAGCAAGCCGGTTGGAGTGAGGGAAACTCATAGGAAATCCAGGGTTCCCAGACTTTGAGATATTTGGCATGCAAGTCGTTTACAATGCTAGACATCTGCTCATGGAGCATCAAGGCAGTCATACGTGACTTCACCCCCTGAAAGGCAAGGTGCGGGGTCTTTCAGACCTGGGCTATGGTCCGTTTAGCAGAAATGAAAAGGTAAGTAGCCAGCTTCTGCTGATATGCGTATAGGCTGGGAATCGGGCAATGTAGTAGGGCCAACTTTGCGTCCCTGCGGACCGTTTTATGGAAAAGGGTCCGGAGCAGGCCGAAAACCCTCGACCAGAACCCCACCAGTCTCGGGCAGGACCACCAGGTATGCAGGACATCTCCCCTTTGCCCACAGTTATGAAAGCATTCGTCACTACTCCCAGTACCACCTATAAAGAACCTTATACGCGGCTTTGAGCGTGTTTGTATTGAAAGAACATTTTGCAATTGTTTTCCAAGCCTTACTCCAGTCCTCTAAATCTATTGGGGACTGGAGGTCCCGCTCTCATTAAGACATGTAGGAGAGGGATGCTGATGATGTGCGTCTGTTCAAAGATGCGTAGATGGCCGAGATAAGGCCCCCGGGGCATGCTGGCACGCATGTTCGAAGAAGGTTTTTCGATAGGGGTAGGTGGACGTGCGGCGCAGGGCTGCAATCCAATGTTTTAGTTGAAGAAAGTGAAAATGCTCCCCGGCTGGAGCCTTGTGTGTCTCACAAATGGCCTCCCAGGGGAAGGAGAGGGAGGAGAGAAAATCTTGGACCCACGTGAAGGCCGGGGAGAGCCACCAGGAGAATGCCAGGGCTTCCGTCAAACCTGGGGAAAAATTAGGGTTATCTGTGATAGGCAGCAGGGGCATAAAGGAAGACATTAAATTATCCAAGTAGCGAACTGAATCCCATACCCTAATGCCTTGTACACACAATCGGAATTTCCGATGGAAAAAGTCTGATGGGAGCTTTTCATCGGATTTTCCGACAGTGTGTATGCCCCATCTGACTTTTTCCATCGGAAATTCCGATGAATTCCATCAGAGTTTACGTAGGGAACATATGTGCTTTTACTCCAATGGAATTTGTGGCATTAGACTATACAAAATCATGGGGCTCAAGGAGGGGGGACGTGATTTATGGGGAGGCCAAAGCAAGGCCTGTATTGAATATGGATCACAGTTGGGCAGTTCAAGCAACACCCAAAAAGGGACATCCGAGGCCGCATGAAGCATAGCCAGCGGGGAGATCTGCTCCGCCGCATAGTATCTAGAAATGTTAGGGACCCCTGAACCCTCTTGTAGCCTATGAACATATAGAGTGGATCTAGGAACTCTGGGGTGTTTCTGGCCCCAGATAAATCATACAATCTGATTCCGTAGGAGGCGAAGAAAAAAGGGGGGCACTCGCACTGGTAACGTGCGAAAGTTACATCATAGGTGAGGTTGAAAAAAGACACAAGTCCATCAAGTCCAACCAATGTGTGTGATTTTATGTCAGTATTACATTGTATATCCCTGTATGTTGTGGTCGTTCAGGTGCTTATCTAATAGTTTCTTGAAACTACCGATGCTCCCTGCTGAAACCACCGCCTGTGGAAGGGAATTCCACATCCTTGCCACTCCTACAGTAAAGAACCCTCTACGCAGTTTAAGGTTAAACCTCTTTTCTTCTTTTAATGAGTGGCCACGTGTCTTATTAAACTCCCTTCTGCAGAAAAGTTTTATCTCTATTGTGGGGTCACCAGCACAGTATTTGAAAATATAAATCATATCCCCTCTCAAGCGTCTCTTCTCCAGAGAGAATAAGTTCAGTGCTCGTAACTTTTTTTTCATAACTAATATCCTCCAGTCCCTTTTAATAGTTTTGTTGCCCTTCTCTGTACTCACTCCATTTCCAGCACATCCTTCCTTAGGACTGGTGCCCAGAACTGCATACTCCAGGTGAGGCCGGACCAGAGTCTTGTAGAGTGGGAGAATTACTGCTTTATTTCTTGAGTTAATCCCCTTTTTAATGCATGCCAATATTCTATTTTCTTTGTTAGTAGCAGCTTGCATGTCATTGCTGAGCCTATCATCTACTAGGACCCCAGGTCCTTTTCCATCCTTGATTCCCCCAGTGGTTCTCCCCTTACTGAGTAGATTGCATTCATATTTTCACCATCCAAATGCATTATTTTACATTTTTCCACATTAAACCTCATTTGCCATGTAGTAGCGCACCCCATTAATTTGTTCAGATCTACTTGCAAGATTTCCACATCCTGCGGAGAAGTTATTGCCCTGCTTAGCTTAGTATCGTCTGCAAATACAGAGATTGAGCTGTTCATCCCATCCCCAGGTCGTTTATGAATAAAATAAATAGGATTGGCCCCAGGACAGAACCCTGGGGGACCCCACTACCCACCCTTGAACTTTCTGAGTAATCCCCATTTATCACCACCCTCTGAACCCCCCCTTGTACCCAGTTTTGAATCTATGTACTCACCTTATGGTCCATGCCAACTGACCTTACTTTGTACAGTAAACGTTTATGGGGAACTGTGTCAAATGCTTTTGCAAATCCAGATACACCACGTCTATGTGCCTTTCTTTATCTAGATGGCAGCTCACCTCCTCAAAGAAGATTAATTGGTTTGGCAAGAATGATTATTCATGAATCCATGCTGATTCCTGCTAATGATACCGTTTTCATTACTAAAATCTTGTATATAGTCCCTTATCATCCGCTCCAAGAGCTTGCATACTATTGATGTTAGGCCAACTGGTCTGTAATTCCCAGGGATGTATTTTGGCCCTTTTTTAAATATTGGTGCTACATTGGCTTTTCTCCAATCAGCTGGTACCATTCCAGTCAGTAGACTGTCAATAAAAATTAGGAACAATGGTCTGGCAATTGACTGAGTTCCCTAAGGACCCTCGGGTGCAAACCATCTGGTCCCGGTGACTTATTTATGTTAGGTTTTTCAAGTCTATTTCTAATTCTGTCCTCTGTTAGCCATAGGGGTACTTCCTGTGATGTGTCATGAGGATAAACACTGCAGTTTTGGTTACTAAAGCCCCTGATTCCCTCGTTAAGACTGAGGGGAAGAATAAATTCAATACCTTCGCCATCTCACCATCCTTTGTTACCAGAGTCCCTTCCTCATTCTTTATGGGGCTAATGTGGTCTGTCCTCCCTTTTTTACTGTTTATATACTTAAAGAATTTTTTTTTTTTGGCTCTCCTCCTCTAATTGTCTTTTGTGTTCTATCTTAGCCGCTCTAATTGCACCCTTACATTTCTTGTTGCACTCTTTGTAAAGTCTGAATGCTGATGATGATCTCTCAGCCTTGTATTTTTTGAAGGCCTTCTCCTTTGCTTTTATATGCATTTTTCTGTTAAAAAAAAAATATTTAACAGAATCACAGTATACAGCAACAAATAATCTCAGTTTGAAATGGAGAACATATCTTACGGTGTATCTAGAACATTTTTTGTACAAACAGAATCATCTAAACCGGGATAACGTTCATTATAGCGAATCAGAGCTTAGTGGAAGTAAAATCTCGAAACAAAATGTAAAGAATTTGGGAATGATTACAATAGGAAGGGAAATAAGTCCAGTCCAATAACGGTACAAAACAAAAACTTTCTCCTGCAGGTCTAGAGAGTAAAAACCATAAATAAGTCTAGGTAATAAGCCCTATCTTTACCATAGAGACTGTGGATAAAACAGTCCGGTCATAAAGAGAAAGAAAAAAAGGGGAAAGGAAAGAATTAAGAAGAGGAAAAGGACAGAGAGAAAAAAGGGAAAGAAGAAGATTGTGGGTAAAATGGAAGAGGGGGGAGGAGTGTCGGCAGGATCACACGGATCCCCAGAGGGTCACAAAAGCAAACAAGGGTGTCCTTTGGGGTTTCATAGTTTGAGCAGATTAGCGTCAAAATCTGAGGGAAGAAAGTTCTCCACCCAAGGTGTCCAAGTTTTGCAATGTTGGGCAAGTCGGTCTAAGATAGTAGCTTCAATCTTGCTATGTATCATAGCTTGGGTTACTCTATTTTTCACTTCTGCAATATGTAAATTCGGGGTCTTCCAGGCTCTGGCTATAGTCTGTTTAGCTGCCGTGGTTAATTGAAGGAGGATGTGACGCTGGGCCCTAGTGTAGTCTCCCTGTACATGGTTTAACAAAGCCAGGGAGGGGTCAGGAGCGAAGGTGTCCTGAATTAAGGTGGAAGCTATTTGAAATATTGTCGTCCAAAATTGTTGTACAATGGGGCAAGACCACCAAATATGAACATGAGTACCCCTCTCCCCACAGCCTCGGAAACATTCAGGTGGGTTTTTATATGCATTTTTACATTGGAGTTTAGCCATCCAGGACTTCTGTTTGCTCTTTTAAATTTATTTCCCAATTAGATGCACTGGCCAATGCCCTTATTTAATATGCTCTTAAAGCAAACCCATCTCTCCTCTGTGTTCTTTGTTCCTAAGATTTTATCCCAATTTATATCTTCTAGCAAGGTTCGTAGTTTAGGGAAGTTGGCTCTTTTGAAATTCAGTGTCTTTGTATTCCCCTTATATTTCCTATTTGTGTGATTTATACTGAAGCTAATTGACCTGTGATCACTGTTTCCTAAATTGCCCCTTGTTTCCACGTCCGTGATCAGGTCTGTATTGTTGGTAATCAGTAGGTCTAGTAACGCTTTGTTTCTAGTTGGTGCGTCTACTATCTGACCCATGAAATTGTCCTGCAAGATATTTAGGAACTGGCGAGCCTTAGACGAATGCGCAGTTCCTTCTGCCCAGTCTATGTCTGGATAATTAAAATCCCCCATTATGATGACACCTCCCATCCTTGCCGCTAATCCAAATTGTGATAGGAGGTCTGTCTCCACCTCCTCCCTCAGGTTAGGGGGCCTGTAGCATACTCCCAGTATTACTTTCCCCTTAGTTTCATCCTTTTGGAGTTCTACCCATAAGGATTCCACCTCCTCCCTAGCTCCCCTAGTGATGTCATTTCTGACATTCACTTGTACATTATTCTTGATATACAGGCATACCCCTCCCCCTTTTGGTACCCTATCCCTGCGATAAAGGGAATACCCTTGAATGGTTGCCAGCCCAATCATGAGAGCTGTTGAACCAAGTCTCTGAAATTTCAACAAAATCTAAATCCTCCTCAACAGCATCTGTAGTTCTCCCATCTTGTCCGCCAGGCTCCTGGCACTGGTGAACATGCCGCATAGTTTAGACCGGTCGCATACTGTCTTCTTATTGGGTGTTCTGAGGTTGCAAATAGGACTTGTTACTATACTTACCTCGGATTTATGTGCTTTAGTCATCCTACCACTAATGCCATCAATACTACCCTCTGGAATATGTTCCATGCTGACTATCTCTACCTCTGGACCCTCCCCCCTCCCCTAGTTTAAAAGCCCCTCTAACTTTTCGGCCATCTTCACTCCCAGCAGATCTGCACCCTCCGCAGTCCGTCCCTTCTATAGAACGGGTGACCAACTGAAAAGTCGGCCCAGTTTTCCAGGAACCCAAACCTCTCCCTGAAAGTAGTATCGAGCCTTGGGTAGGATCATCATTTGGACAGCAGAAATCCTCCCAATCCAGGAGAGAGTGGTATATGGCCAGGAATGCATAAGGGAGGTTAAAGTGCGCAAAAGAGGGTAATAGCAGAGAACAAGGAAGAGTAGGAAGGTATCAGTTTGATCCCTAGTTAGTCAATCGAGTGAAGTGCCCAGCGGTATGGAAAGTACTCTTTAAGCTGTTCCACAACTTTGATGGAGAGAGTTACATTCAGTGCCGTCATCTTAGAGAGGTTGAACCGAAGACCTGAAAAGGCAGAGAAGCGATCAAGCATAAGCTGCAGATTGGGGAGGGAGATAAGTGCTGTGTCAGGACCAAGAGGGCATCATCCGCAAAAAGGCTAGCCTTATATTGAGTCCCCACGTAGGGCACTCCTGAGGTGTCCACATTGGCCCTGATTGCTGGCGCAAGTGGTTTCAGCGCCAGAATATAAAGCGCCAGGGAACATCCCTGCTGTGTACCCTGGTAAATGGGGAAGAGGTCGGAAAGGAAACCTGCATATTTAACAGAGGCTGATTAGAATAAATAAAAGGCCTGGGTCCAGGATAAAAAGTGGGTGCCAAAGCAGAATAAAACAAATTGAAGGTAGTCCCAGGAATCAAACACTTTATAAATATCCAAAGAAAGCAAAAAAACAGGGATTTTACGTTGACGAAGAATGTGGATAAGATAGATCACTTTACGTACATTATCACCCACTTGGCGGCCCGGCACAAAGCCCTGGTCCCTGTGGACCTGAAGGTATTTATTAACTCGGGAGCTTAATATTTTCCCCAAGACCTTCAAGTCTACCTTCAACAGGGAGATGGGGCGAAAAGTCTGAGGATCAAAAGCCTCCTCGGCTGATTTCAGGATCATAGTGATATGGGCTTTGAGAAAGTCCGGGGAAGGTTGTTCGCCCCTACGCAGGGAGTTAAAGTAGGAAGTTAAGTGTGGGATGAGAAAGGTAGCAAACTCTTTATAATAAAGTCCAGTGAAGCCGTCCGGACCTGGGGCTTTTGAAGACTTTAGTGATTTTATAGCTCGCATGACTTCCATCTCAGTAATAGATGCGTTCAGGGCATCCCGAGCTGTTGAAGTCAGCGAGGAGAGGTTTAGTGGTTGGAAGAAGTTCTCGGCCCTGTTCAGGTCAAACAGGGAAGGTTTACTGTATAAGGAAGAAAGGAAACTGGTGAAGGTGGAAGTGGTCTTTGAGGGATCAGAAGTTAGCCCGCCTCCCTGCACCCTCAGCTGGACCGGGCCATGCGTGCGGCCCACAGAGTTGTTTCCTGGCTAGCATGGGGCCAGGTTTGGTAGCACTGGTGTAGAATTTGTTTGGTCAAACGCAGGGCCTTCTCCGCTTGGGTGGTTGCGAGAAGTTCGAGCTTGATGGCAAGGTCATCGCGGGCCTAGTGGCTGTTGTTGGGTGCGCCTTTCAGGCAGCATCCATAGCTGTCAGAAGGGAGGACAGCTCCTGAACCCTCTTTTCCCTATCATGTTTTCTAGAGAATGCAATTTGGATTAGGGTGGCCCCTTTATTGGCCTCCCACAAAGATATATGGGACAAAACTGAGCCAACATTATCCGTAAAGAAGCCCTGAATCTGAGCACACGGGTCTTGGGTGGTCAAAAGAGATTTGTTGATACGTCAGTGATAGGAAGGCAGGGACAGCCCGGTGAGAAAGACGCTGAAGGCCAAGGGATCGTGGTCCAACCACACAGAGGTTGGCATAACGATCTTATCCACTTGGAGAAGTGAGCGAAGATGCATAAAAACATGGTCTATGCTACAAAAACTCTGGTGTGGATTCGAAAAAATGAATTCCTGGGCGGAGGAATGCCACTCACGCCACACGTCCACCAAGCAGTGCAACTGTAAGAGGGTGAGCATTGATAATTCTTGGGGGACATCATGGGAGGGAGGTGCATCAATAGGGCATTGTCTGTCAAGAGAAGAGTTGATAACAGTATTTGAGTTTCCCATCAGAATGAGCCAGCCCTTCTGGTGTCTGGCCACCACCTGCAATAAATGTGAGAAAAATCTCTGCTGAAATTTGTTTGGGGCGTAATATCCCACTAGGGGGACCTCCTGGGCCCACAAGGAACCCTGCAGGAGCAAATATCTCCCTGTAGGGTCTGCGATTTCTAAGGAGCAAGTAAATGGGAAAATTTGCCGGAATGCCATCAGCACCCCTCTATGTTTCTCTGGGGCAGAGGCTGTGTAAAACACTGGATAGTGTTTTACACAGCCAGATACCGGCTGTATTCCTGCAAACAAACTGTCCACGTCTTGGGACTTTAGGTGATGGAAGACCTTAGATCTTTTATTGGGGGAATTAAATACATGAATGTTTTGTGAAAAAAATGTCAGCGCATTGCGAGTCATTACGGGGGGAAGGGAGAAGACTGCTCTCTCTGAAGGGGTTGCGCAGGCCAGATGCCCTCTGGTGCCGCCCCCAATGGAGATGTCTGAGTCCAAGGGAAAGAGGAGGAGAAAAGAAGAAAGAGAAAAGAAAAAAAAGGAAGAAAATAAGACAAAATGTGCATTACACAATAGCACCACTTGTAGTAAGGGGATCGCATCCTAACTGCCGGGATACACAAGGGGGGGCTCTATCACCAGTCACATGGCCTAAGCATAACATTGATTCCAACCCCTCTCCAGGGGCTGATAAACAGTCAACTGATAACAGTGTAAAAAAAAAACACATAACACATCGAAAACAAAACAGAAAATGCGAAACATGCTAAAACTTTCTCAGCTGAACTTCTGAGGTAAAGGCCAAGGAAGAGTAACCCCCAGGGGCCCTCACTGAATCCTTAGCCCACGCATGTCGATCCCCAGCCACCAACGTACCGCAATCTCCAACGTCTTTAACCCTCCCAAAAAAAGTACATAAACCTTCCTAATACATTTATTACCTAACCGTACTGTTAAATGTGTGTAAATATTTAATGTAACAGTACCTGGTGGACCTCCCATTCTTAGTGTTTCCCAGTACCTGGTGGCAATGATCTGCAAGCTCATAGAGCCTCTGTAGTGTTGCCTCCACAGTGTGCATGCTCCCCATTTAGCTCCCTATTGAGCCATATATTACTGCACACGTTTACTAGGTCACATGATTGATGTTCTCATCACTGCAGTGGTGATGATAGGTTGGAGCAGAGCTAAATTAAAGCACATCACATATCATGTGACATTGTTTATAACTATTACATGCCCTTCCTTCCAGGCCATTCAGAGTGGAGTATAGTATGCATTAAGTATGTGCTTCACCCCCTAGGCAAATCAGATGTTTGATTGGCAACAAACTCCACTCTGAATGGTATTGAAGGGGAAGGAGTGTGATAGCTAAAACAACATCAGATGGATATGTGACAACTTGTAGCTTAGCTACAACCACACCCAGGACATGCTGTGGTGAAAATAGGAAGAGTGATCAGGTGACCAAGGTAGAGAATTAAAAAAGTTAACAAATTGATCATGTGTATTCACATTTGTGGCTTTTGGTGTGCCTTACCTGTACAAGCAGCAGCATTTAGGAGTGGCCAAATGAACAGTTAGGTACATTCTGAGGAAAGAACGCACTGGGGAGCTCAGCAACATAAAAAGGCCTGGATGTCCACGGAAGACAACAGTGGTGGATGATCGTAGGATCCTATCTATGGTAAAGAAAAACCCATACACAACTTCCAGACAAGTCAAGGACACTCTCCAGGAAGTGGGCGTATCATTGTCAAACTCTACAATCAAGAGAATTCTTCACGAGAGCAAATGCAGAGGGTTCGCCACAAGGTGCAAACCATTCATAAGCCTGAAGAATAGAAAAGCCAGATTAGACTTTGCCAAAAAACATATAAACGCCAGACCAGTTCTGGAAAAGCAATCTTTGGATGGATGAAACTAAGATTAATCTGTACCAGAATTACAGTAAGAAAAAAGTGTGGAGAAGGCTTGGAACAGCTCATGATCCAAAGCACCCAACATCATCTGTAAACTATGGTGGAGGCAGTGTGATGGCATGGGCATGCATGGCTTCCAGTGGCATTGGGTCAGTGGTGTTTATTGATGATATGACAGAAGACAGAAGCAGCCGGATGAATTCTGCAGTGTTTAGAGATTTACTGTCCGCTCAGGTTCAGCCAAATGCAGCACAATTGATTGGATTGCACTTCACAGTACAGATAGACAATGATCCAAAACACACTGCAAAAGCAACCCAGGAGCTTTTGATGGAAAAGAAGTGGAATATTTTGCAATGGCAGAGTCAATTACCTGATCTCAACCCAATTGAGCATGCATTTCACTTGCTGAAGGCAAAACTAAAGGCAGAAAGACCCACAAAGAAAGAACAACTGAAGACAGCTGCAGTTAGAGCCTGGCAAAGCATCAGAAAGGAGGTAATCCCAGTCTTTGATAATGTTCATGGGTTCCAGACTTCAGGCAGTCATTGCCAGTAAGGGATTCTCAACAAAATATAAAAAAATAAAATTGTATATATGGTTATATTCATTTGTCCAATTACAATTGTGCCCCTGAAAATGGGGGGGGGGACTGTGTATAAAAATGGTTGCAGTTCCTAAAATTTGTACTTGATTTTTATGTTCAACCCCTTGAATTAAGGGTTGATTGGCGGTATTCCAGAGTCTGGCTCGGGGTGAAATTTCAGCACCAAAAGCGGTAACCCCAAGCCAGACTCGGGATTGCATCGCAGTAATCCAGGCAGAGTTACTTACCTTGTCCCTGGATCCTGTGATGCCTCCCCGCTGTGTGATCGAGCTGTCTCCTCGCTCGATTCACACAGTACCGAGTGCCGCCGAGCTCCGTTCCCTGCGACGTTACGACGCACGGGGACGGAGATCGGCGCCAAATTCAAAAAAGTTAAAACGCAGTACACATACAGTATACTGTAATCTTACAGATTACAATACTGTATAAAATAATTACACACCCCCTTTGTCCCTAGTGGTCTGCCCCAGTGTCCTGCATGCACTTTTATATAATAAAAACTGTTCTTTCTGCCTGGAATTTGGAGATTGTCCATAGCAACCAAAAAGTGTCCCTTTATGTCAAAAGTGCTTTTAGACCAGCTAGAAAACAGCGATAATAAATTAGAATCACTCGCAGAATATAGCGATTTGTGGGGAAATTCGTCATCAAACACTAAAAGTAATGACAGCGACAATTCTGCAACTGAGCAAATTTCTGTGTTTTTGATTTGATTACATTAGTGAATAATTTTTATTATTATTATATTATTATTTGTTATAATTATTTATAGTTATTTATTATATTATAATTTATGATTTTGTGTTTTAAACTTTATCATACCCGGGGGGTCTACTAGACTCTTGTTTGGACAGATTTAAGTGAGTTATTCCTAAGAATTGCAGGCCTACAATATAAAACGCCAAATTTCCATGCAAAATAATGGTACTGCTTTCAGCACCTAAAATCTGAAAGAATCATACCGCCAGGGGAGGTTAAAGCTGAAAGTTTAAAAAAGAGAAAACTGTTAAAAACATGCATCAACGTGACAAAAAATATACGCCATAATGAGAAACCAACGTGTCTATGCTAATGCAAAAAAGGTTGACACGTTTCACATAGTCGCTTTCTCAGGACCCCATTGATTTGGCAGCAGAGATAATGGCCTATACAGAAGAAAATTTGCAATAATCAATTAGTATTCAACATATGTCAAGATCTCAACCCACAGTTTGTTACATCTTATATGTCCACTCACGTGTCGTCACAGGGGTTTAACACAAGGATAGTGGAACATATAGTGCAGACATAAGTAGTGTGGGGCAGTAGAATAACATATACAAAATGTAGCCCTATAATAGGGAAATAAAATAAACGGCCAGTCAACCAAGATAACCTCCTCATCCCACACTCACTCCACTTCCTTGCATACTGCTTCACATATAATTCCTTCATATGCACATCCATTTTTTCTTCATCTTAATTCATTTACATTCTCAGTTTCACCACACCCTCTACACCAACCCCATGTCATTTCATTCCCTTTTCATTTTTATTTTCATTTTTCACTATATTTTTTATCTAAGTTCTTCCTTACCCACATAGCACATATTGTTCTCTCCTTTAGCCTTTCACTCCATCACTGCATACTTATTAACCGCATCCAGTACATGTTCTTTTCTATTGACATTCTTTCATACTTTTCACCTACACAGTTATTCATCCACATACACCCACTAGCACACTTTATTTTTAGTTGTACTAACATTTTCATTCACCCTTTTTTAGATTTCATATATAACATATGTATTTCTTCACTTACACATTTTCCTTCATCTCACCATCTCCCCCTTCTCTCCTTCCATCCCCCTTTCCCCCCCCTTCCCCCTCCCCTTTTTTAACTGTCGATTTATTTATTTTGTATTTTTTAGGTTCTATTCTTTCCTTTATTCATATACTTTTCCAGGGTTGGTTGTCTGTCTGCTTCTGTTAAGTTTTGTGCTCCCCTTTTTTCACCTGGTTCTGCTCAGCTCCCCTCAGTCCTCCTCCCCATTGCCTCTCGCCCGCCCCCCTGCCTGGTGTGGGGTCATTGAATGCGACCTCTCGTAGGCCTAGAGGATGCCCGCTTACCTGCAGCTTGGTCTTCCTCCTTGACCCTCCCTTACCATATACTACAATATCCCCCATGGCAAAGGACTTGCTTGTCTACAGATGAATAAAACGTCGTACACCAGATGTACAAGGTTATTGTCTAGATATCTGCAAATAGTGAAAAACCTACAATTATCAACAAAATACAATTAGACACAAAACCAAAAAGACAATGGTCCAAAAATAAAAAATCTATAACAAATAATAATGCGGAAAAAACAGACATTATTTACCATATGCCTTATTAGTATCGTTTACATCTTCCCAAAATGGATGATAAGGGGAGAGGAGAGAAAGGGCACATAATGGAAAGGCCCACCAGACTTTGTATTCAGTCCTATAAATGAGGATATTACTTTCAAAAATCCAAACCAGATAGCGAAACCACCTACAATAATATAGATGGATAGAGAGGAGATCAATAGCCAAAACGACAAACCAGAATGGAAACACTGCTGGCTAAAAACAAAGTAATTGCACTTACTCCACAGTCTGCATACAACAATGTGTCCACCAGCATTCAATCATCCAAATGGGAAACCATGCTGCTTATACAGTGGAAAAATAATTAAAAATATTGCGCTAACTGTAAGTACCTAAAAAAACAGCAGCAGCTCTGACATGCGATAAACATACAAATGAAACGGGAGAATAAGGCTGCGCAATAAAGTGAAAGACCAACAATGAATTCAATCCATCATGTGGCAAGTGCATATATCATGAGAATAACATATATTCATAATGAATGAAATAAAATATAACAAGGTGAATGATCAAAGTTGAAAGTCCATAGTAAACCAGTGAAGGAAACCATAAATATATTGAATCAGTGATCAAACAAATGGACAAAAAGTCCCAAATCTCTGTATCAAGAGACCGTGATAAACCAATAAAGGTGATGATAAAATGTTGAGGAATAGAGGCTCAAAGTGACACCAAGGAAAACACTTGTGCTCCACCACCATCTGAATAAAAGGCTTACCAGAGGCAAATGGGTGTAAGGCCTGTCAGGTGATCTGTGGCACTCAAACCGATCGGGATAGATCCAAATACAAGGGGAGAGTTTTCAATCAGCCCGCTCTCAGAAGGTCACCAATCATGCCCCAAAAATATATAAGGATACTCGATAGTGTGATATTGTACCATATGGTTTTATTAAAAGGTTAAAATCCTACTTACAAAAGAGGCGATAAATCATGCCCATAAGAAAAGCCAACCGGCATGCAGACGCCTGTCCACTGGTGATGACGTCAGCGCGTCAACCTCCCGACGTACGTTTCGTGACAGGTACACGTTGTCAATGGGGAACAGGCGACGCACTGACGCATCACATTATATAGTAAACATTCCAAACCAAGCCTCGGTGTGAATCTCTGGCGGCGGAAATGTATTCTCACCAATGTTATTAAGAATTAACAACCTAGCCGCTCATAATTAATCAAAAGAACTGGGGCTAGAGAGCAACCTGAAAATTGGTAAGTGTAAATAAATGTTATAGAAACATTATTACACTGTAATCCTTCAAATTGAAAGCATTAGACTCCACTCTGCCTCTGGTGATAAAAAGGAGGGAGTACACATCCAATGGAAAAATAGGAGTCTCCAGCAAGAATGCATTGATCATTCTCGCTGGTGAATAGACAATATATCATCTTGAATAAAAAAGAAGACCAAAATCTCGTGTAAAAACTGGTATTGAAAACCAATTACCACAAATTAGGAAATAATGAGCATGCATATACCTGGGATATGTGAATCAAAAAATAAAAAATAAGAAAAAGACCACAAATCCAGACTATATACATATATCGCCCTTTGATTAATAAAGGTGTAAATACAAAATATAAAATTGGCACAGAGAACTTCAAAAGTTATATATATATAAAAATATATATAAAAACTTAGTGTCATGGATATGCAGCAGTGTTTGTCTGTCAGCTTACCTTCCTTCCCATGTGTTCATCTTAGAGGCCTGAGCCCTTTCACCTGGCTTCCTTTATAATCTCCTCCCAGCCTGACTCCACCCCAGGCCCTATCACAGAACACTATATTAACCTGTGCACTGCAAGCCTGCTTGGCTGATCAACGTGTTTGTTAGGCATTGTGTGTTTGGGTTCCTGCCTGCCGTGTGCTACGTCTGTCTCTCTGTTACGTTATTGGCTTGTCCCTGACCATCCCTGTCTGCTCGTGACCCTTGACCTTCGGCTCGTTCTTCGTTATCCTTGTCTGCTTGTGGCCCCTGACCTTCGGCTTGTTATTCGGTTCTCTCTATCGTGTGCTGCTGCTTCCCCTTATCCTACGGGGCGTGAGCTAGGAAACTCCAGGGGCCGCGACCTGGTCCCAGCCTGCAGCGTAACATCCTCACCACTAGAGGCCCTGGAGAAGACCAGCTGGGTCTTAGACTCCGCGCCCTGGGGAATCTTGGCTCTCGCTTCCGTTGGGATCCCGGTTGTGCTCCTCTGGTCCCGCTTTCCACAACCACCCAGTTTCCTATCCACAGAAGCCAGCCATAGGGTTCACTACCTCGCGGTGCACTCCTGTCCCCCTACGGTGTGCATCTGTCACCTGGCCACAGGTGACCCTGACAGTTTGATCAGCCATGAACCCGGCTGACATCCCGCTACCCGCGGATGATCCATTGCAGGGCATAGTTTGCAGACTTGAAACCCAGGAATCGAATCAGACTCAGGTGATGCGATTCCTCCAGGATCTGGCTTCTCGCTTCGAGCAGCTTCAGGCCTCCTTGGGAACCCTGAATCCGCAACCTCAAATACAATCAGCGGCTGCACCTATTGCACCAGTCGCAGCCACACACTCACTACAACTGCCAGCTCCGTCCCGTTTCTCTGGGGACTCCAAGGCTTGCAGGGGGTTCCTTAGCCAATGCACGATTCATTTTGAGCTCCAGCCCCAAAACTTCCTGTCTGATCGGGCTAAGGTAGCCTATATCATTTCCCTCCTCTCTGGTGAAGCTTTAGCCTGGGCAGCCCCTCTGTGGGAACTGAATGATCCAGTGGTTTTTAGCCTGTCTGGCTTCTTGAAACTTTTTCGGAATATCTTCGAAGAACCGGCTCGTGTCTCTTCAGCGGCCAGCGCCCTTTTACGTCTCCGCCAAGAGTCTGCTTCTGTGGGACAGTATGCCCTTCATTTCCGCATACTGTCGGCTGAGTTGAGCTGGAACAATGAGGCCTTAGTCGCAACCTTTTTGCATGGCCTGTCTGATAGAGTGAAGGATGAATTAGCAGGAAGAACCATCCCCACTGATCTGGCCGGCGTTATCTCCTTGTGTAACCAGATCGATATTCGCTTTCAGGAGAGGACCTTAGAAAAGCAACGCCAGCAGTCCTTGGTTCTTAGTCAGCCTGAGCTCCCCTCTCTTCGACCCGTAGAGCATCTCCTACCAGCTGAGGAACCCATGCAGCTGGGTCGGACCAGGCTATCCCCCGAGGAACGTGCTAGGCGCAGAACTCTTGGTCTGTGTCTTTACTGTGGGGGCAAAGGTCATTTTCGTGACACTTGCTCTCTTTGTCCAGAAAAACGTTCGGGTCCACTTCATCTGGAAAGTGGAGTATTGGACCCAGAAATATCACCTTCCCCTTCTCGTCTTCTGCTTTCTGTGTTCCTTCATGTTGGTGCTTCTTCTCATTCGGTCTCAGCATATCTGGATTCCGGAGCCGCTGGTAATTTCATGGACTGGGAAATCGCATCGTCCATGAGACTTACTCTTTTGCCCCTCACCACGCCATTGGTGGTCTTGGCGATTGATGGTACTGTTCTCCCAGGGGGACCTATCCGCTTCCAGACCCTCCCTGTTAAGATGTCGGTAGGGACACTCCACCAGGAGTGGATATCCTTCCTTATCTTACCCAAGGCCTCAACGCCTATAATTTTGGGTCTCCCATGGTTACAGCTCCATTCTCCTCATGTGGACTGGACTACTGGACAGATCCTGGCTTGGGGTCCCTCCTGTTCCTCGTCCTGCCTACCCAAGGTTTCCCCCTGTGAATCTGAGCCGGTCATTCATTCCAGGTTGCATAACCATTTACATTTCTCTGTCCCTAACCACCCTTGGACGCACAGCCAGGCTAGCTTGTCTACAAGTCCTGCAGTCGCTACGTCTTGCGATGCGATTCAGGTAGTCGCTACACCTGACTCAGCTATTCACTCTGCCTCTGTACTAGTTATGCCAGTCCAGCCCATGCCCAGTGAGCCTCCTACTTTTTCTTGTTCGGGACATTCTGCTTGTCCTTCAGCTATTCAGCTTGACTCCTGCGACATGTCACCTTCTAACCAACCTGACTTCAGGGTTCCACTGACATCTGCCCAGTCTGATGGTCCTGTGCAAGATGACCAGTTCCCCTTTAAGGGTCTAGGGGACCCCCCTCAGATTCCTGTTGATCCTCTCATGCCCTTGCTTATTCCTAGAGAGCCTTTGGTCCTCAATAGATCTTCTTGTCATCTCCCTACCTCATTTTCGGTCTCTGAGGATAATCTTAAGTATGAGGTTAGACAAGTTCTGGATTCTCGGCTCTGCAGAGGCATTCTTCAGTACCTTGTGCATTGGAGAGGTTTTGGTCCTGAGGAGGCGTCTTGGATTGCTGCATCTGATGTCGCTGCACCTCATCTGTTGAGAAGGTTTCATCAGAGATTTCCCTTTAAGCCTGGGTCCAGGCGGGGGAGGGCCCATAAGAGGGAGGGTACTGTCATGGATATGCAGCAGTGTTTGTCTGTCAGCTTACCTTCCTTCCCATGTGTTCATCTTAGAGGCCTGAGCCCTTTCACCTGGCTTCCTTTATAATCTCCTCCCAGCCTGACTCCACCCCAGGCCCTATCACAGAACACTATATTAACCTGTGCACTGCAAGCCTGCTTGGCTGATCAACGTGTTTGTTAGGCATTGTGTGTTTGGGTTCCTGCCTGCCGTGTGCTACGTCTGTCTCTCTGTTACGTTATTGGCTTGTCCCTGACCATCCCTGTCTGCTCGTGACCCTTGACCTTCGGCTCGTTCTTCGTTATCCTTGTCTGCTTGTGGCCCCTGACCTTCGGCTTGTTATTCGGTTCTCTCTATCGTGTGCTGCTGCTTCCCCTTATCCTACGGGGCGTGAGCTAGGAAACTCCAGGGGCCGCGACCTGGTCCCAGCCTGCAGCGTAACATCCTCACCACTAGAGGCCCTGGAGAAGACCAGCTGGGTCTTAGACTCCGCGCCCTGGGGAATCTTGGCTCTCGCTTCCGTTGGGAACCCGGTTGTGCTCCTCTGGTCCCGCTTTCCACAACCACCCAGTTTCCTATCCACAGAAGCCAGCCATAGGGTTCACTACCTCGCGGTGCACTCCTGTCCCCCTACGGTGTGCATCTGTCACCTGGCCACAGGTGACCCTGACACTTAGTATATATAAAAACATATAATATTGCCTGGAAAAAACAACAAAGTGCTGCCAGAGAATCACATCAAGTGCACATATCCAAAAAATGAGCATAATTAGGAATTGTCAATAAAGGCATTAAGGTCAACCTCTACATTCAACCCAAAAGGAGTGTAGCATTTCACCTTATGGATCCAGGCCATCTCAAGTCTGGATATGCTACGTATCATGGAGTCTCCTCTCCATTGTGGAGTATATCTATCTATGCCTAGAAAGATGGTTTTAGCAGGGTTTTTTCCGTGTACTTCTAGATAATGAAGCGAAACTGGATGCTTGGGAAAACCAGTAAGTATATTCGTGATATGCTCATTTAGCCTCACACGGAGAGGTCGCTTAGTCCTGCCCACATATTGCAGCCCGCAAGGGCACTGGAGCAGGTAAACGACCCTCTCCGTGGAGCAGGTAATAAAAGAAGTGATCGCAAACTCTTCTGCAGTGCTTGATGACACAAACCTATTGGTGCGCCTATGGGTGCACCCGCTAAGTGAACACACCATGCACCTCCTACATTGATAAAAACCTAACATATATTCAAAGAAGCCCCTCCTAATGGGGGGATCTAGAATATTAGGTGCAACTCTCCCTCTAAGGGATAGAGCACCTTTATAGATGACCTGTGGTCTCCTCAGGCAATATTGGTTTCAGGACCTAATCATTTGTAAGAATGTGCCAATGTTTTTTTATCAGTTTCTTGACACTCATATGTTGGACTGAGTACGTAGTGATGAAAGGAATAGAGGGGACTCTCCCAGTCCTTTCTGGCCTATCTTTTAGAAGGTCATTCCTATCTAGTAGTGCAACCTCATCAAGAGTAGTCTTAAGGGAGGTTTCAGGATATCCCTTTTCTAAAAAGCGGGTAGTTAAAATTTCCGCTTGAGTAAGGAATTCACTATGGTCTGTACAATTACGTTTTAGCCGCAAGTACTGGCTTTTAGGTACCGAATTAACCACTTCAATACAGGGCTTTTTGTACCTATTCAATACCGGGCCTATTTTGGCACTTCTCTCCTACATGTACAAATCATCATTCTTTTGCTAGAAAATTACTCAGAACCCCCAAACATTATATATGTTTTTTTAGCAGACACCCTAGGGAATAAAATGACGGTCATTGCAACATTTTTTCTTGCACAATATTTGCGCAATAATTTTTCAAACGCCTTTTTAAAAAAAAAAAAATGGTTTCATGAATTAAAAAATAACAAAACAGTAAAGTTATCCCAATTTTTTGGGAACATATGAAAGATAATGTTACACCGAGTAAATAGATACCTAACATGTCACGCTTTAAAATTGCGCACACTCATGGAATGGCGCCAAACTTCGGTACTTAAAAATCTCCATAGGCGACGCTTTAATTTTTTTTACAGGTTACCAGGTTAGAATTACAGAGGAGGTCTAGTGCTAGAATTGTTGCACGCGCTCTAACGCACGCGGCGATACCTCACATGCGTGGTTTGAACGGCGTTTACATATGTGGGCGACTTACGTGTGCATTCGCTTCTGATCGCGAGCTACCGGGGACAGGGGCGTTTTAATTTTTTTTATTATTATTTATTTATTTATTTTACTTATTTATTTTTTTACAATGATTTTACTTTTTTTTTTTTATCACTTTTATTCCTATTACAAGGAATGTAAACATCCCTTGTAATAGGAATGTGTGTGACAGGTTCTCTTTATTGAGAGATGCGGGGTCAATAAGACCCCACATCTCTCCTCCAGGCTGGAAAGCATGAGATCAGTGAAAATTTTTTCACTGATTTCATACTTACAGCCGCAACGGCGGCTTTGTTTACATTTGAGACCCGGGCGTGACGTCATCACATTGCGCCCGGGCCTCCGACGATCATAGAGATGACTGGTGACCATCTGGTCACCAGTCATCTCTATGCTCATCACGTGACTTCACCAACGATGCCGGAAGTTTCGCTCCGGGTCCCCGATCGCACGGGGGAGCCCGGAGAAGCACCGGATGGCGGCGGGAGGGGGGGTGTCTAGCTGCAGGCATCATTCAGATATCCCCCTACAAAGCCGAGGACGTCATATGACGTCCACCCAGGATGGGAGATCCCATCTGTGGACGTCATTTGTCTATGGCTGGGTAGGGAAGTGGTTAAGCCACGCCACATGATAACTACCGACAGGAATATAAGAATTCCTGTCGGTATCCTTGAAGAAAGTGGATGTCAAAAAGGAACCATCTTTGACACCAATCTTTAAGTCCAAAAAATGGATTTATTCCTGGCTTGCCTCAAAATTGAGGAAGATCCCTCTGGTGTTAACATTGAGCTCCTCCATGAAAAGATAAAGGTCACTACGACTACCATCCCATAGGAGGAGGACGTCATCTATATACCTGGCCCACAGCACTACCTGAGGTCGCTGCTGGGCATAGACAACGTCCTCCTCCCACAGGGCCATGAACAGGTTAGCCAGGCTGGGGGCATACTTGGCCCCCATGGCGACTCCCCTGTCTTGCCTAAAGAACTGATTGTTGAACCAGAAATAGCTCCGTGAGGCTGCAAAGGAGCAGTCACCATCCACATACCTGATCTGGGCCTATGTTCAGCCAGAATATTGATCACGTGACGTGAGTCCCTAAGATGTGAAGGCATCTTACAGACCAGCGGTTGCAAAAAGAAGTTAATGTACCTGCCCACCCGAGACGTGATGGAATTAATACCACTAATGATGGGACGTCCCGGGGGGCAGGTAGGATGCTTGTGTATTTTAGGGAGGTAATAAATTACCTGTGTACGTGGTGCTGTGGGCACCAAGTACTCCCTTTCTTTTTTATTGAGTATCCCTAAATCAGACCCCTTTTGTACTAAAATATCCAATTCCTTCTTATATATGGCCTTAGGATCTGAAGGCAGGGGGGTATAGGTATCCCGATCACTCAGGATTCTATGCATCTCTGCAAGATGGTCTTTTCTTTCTCGTACATCACGGGACACAGAGCGACATAGTCATTACTAATGGGTTATATAGATACCGTCAGGTGCTGGCACTGGCAACTTCCAAAACCGGAAGTACCCTCCCCTATATAAGCCCCTCCCATCCGGGAGCACCTCAGTTTTTTGCCAGTGTCTAAGGTGTTGGCCAAGAAGAAACATGTGTTTTTCACTGAGCTTGCGTACAGGTTCTTTTGGGCCTCAGTAAGCTATTCCGGATCCGACCAAAAAAGCTTCATAGCTAAACGGTCGGTACCCGGGCCTTGCAGAGAAGAGCAAGGTTTTGCCTGTAATGCTTCTCTTAGGAGAGCTGGACCCTGGGATCCAGAGCTCTGGTCATACCCACGACCAAGATGTTTTCTGTGCAGGGTGCTATACAGGTCCAGGGGAGTGGAATCCTTGGGAACCCGGTCCCTGAAGGTTTGATTACAATGCCTGCCGTGATAGGTGAAGTTTGGGCTTCTGTGGACCAAACAAAGTCCTGCGGCGAGGAAAAGGTAAGTGGGGGCCCTCAGGAACTTGGTTCTATTGAGGGACCCCCAAGCCTATTTTGTCTTTCTGCCTGTTACCTAAGGTATTCCCGCTAATATTCTGTGTATGCCTGTTACTACTGAGAAAATGTAAAAATTTTAATAGTAGGCAAGAAAAAAAAAAAAAAAAAAAATGTAAGACCGCGGTACCTGTGTTAGACACTAGAGGCCGCTATGGTTCTTTTTCTTGTAATGTGGATTTTTTTCTTCCAGAATCAAATTCAGGCAGTTGGTATGTTCTCTGCTGGGAAGCTGTCTCCTCTGCCCTGTTGCTGCGCTCATCCATCCCCGGGCCCTGCGGCAAAGGGGGCCCTGGCTCCCATCTAGCTCCTTATTGTTTTTAAAAAAGGGCGCCGAAGGCGCACGTGCCCGCGCACGTGCGCGTGCACGCGCCTCTATTCATAGAGGCGATCTGAAAAAAGGGGCGGAGCGGGTGGATGACGCTCAGGTGTGCGCTACTGCGCATGTGCGGGCGTCCAGCGTGTTTTAAAGATAGCTGGCTATTGAATGCACAGACAGAGCTAGCAACAGATAAAAGCACACAGAGGCGGTTGATGCAGGCATCCCCTAGAAAGGCACTTTAGTAGACACCAACTGTGATATAGCAGCAATTGTGCTAGACTATTCTCAGTAAAAGTGGTGTATTACGGCTGGAATACCTCAGCTTTAGGCTTAAGAATATGCCGTCCAGAAGCTCCGGAACTGAATCTTCCAGGAAGCGAAGGGGGTCTCATCGGGCTCTGAGGTGGGCATGCTTCTGCTGCACCAGTCTCCCCTGAAGTTCAGAGGTAAGTGACCATAGAGACCCCGCAGGGGTACTTGGTACTGTGGCTGTCCTCAGTCACCTGCTCCTGTGTATGTAACAGAGGAGGTTTTTTCCTCAGCTCTGGGAGGATTAGAGAGAGATGGTCAACATTGATCGCTGCCTCCCTGTCAGGGAAAGCACGCCGATCTCCGTCTCCTCCTTCAGAGTGCCTGTTAGCAGAGCAACAGTCCCATACAGGGATCGACCTGCCTGAAGGGGATCAGGATGAGGTTGATTCTGTTATAGAGGAATCAACAGTGGAGGAACCCTTCTCAGCAGCTCAAGCTGAAAGATTATGGGTTCAGTCTCTGACTAACATGGTCCGATCGGCATTAAAAATGCACCTTGCGGAACCATCAACCACTACTGTATCCTCGTTGGGGTCACTAGAAGCCCCCAGACTGTCTGTTCTTTTTCACTTCACCCTTTTACTGAAAGGGCTTATTTACCAGGATTGGGAACGTCCTGAGAAAATATTATTCCCCCAAGAGATTTCCGGTGGTCTATCCCATGGAGGATAAGTTCATCAAAAAAAAAAAAAATGGAAGGTCCCTACAGTGGACGCAGCCATCTCTTGTATGTATAAATCACTGACATGTCCAGTGGATAATGTCCAAATGTTCAAGAACCCAATAGATAAAAGATTGGAGTCCTTATGAAAGTCTGCTTCTTTCTACAGCAAGCTTGGTGACACAACCAGCAGTAGCAGCTATTGGGGTCTGCTAAGCAGTGAAGGATCAGTTAAAACAGGTCTTGAGGGACTTGACAGATCAGCAGGCCTTGCCCTAGCTGATCTACCTAGAGCCTTAGGCTTTGCGGTTGACGCCATAAAGGATTCAGTCCATCAGGCCCTCCCGCCTTACGCTGTCTAGAGTACATATGCGTAGGCTTCTATGGATCAAAAACTGGTCTGCTGAAGCTCCCTGTAAGGAATGGCTGGTTAGCGTCCCATTTCATGGTGAACGCTTATTCAGGGAAAACCTGGACAAATATATCCAGAAAATTTCCAGCGGTAAAAATACGCTCTTGCCGGTTAAAAACAGAGTTAGAGGTCCCTCTTTGAGAGGCCTGCTTCTCCAGTCCCTGGGGCATCGGCTGTGTAACAGTTCCGACGGCCTCCTCGGTCAATTCCCGGGGGTAAAAAACAGGGACAATAGCAGGGTAATGAGAAACCCTGGGTCAGGGGAGGTACAAAACCTCCCCCAAAGTTAAATTCATTGAAGGGTTGCCCCCACTCAGTCGGGTGGGGGGAGGACTCCAGTTGTTCACAAGAGACCTGGCGGGACGCGATCAAGACAGATAGGTGCTCTCCGCAGTATGTTGGGGATACAGATTGGAGTTAAGAGACTCTCCTCCTTCCCATTTTTGAGGTCAAAACGTGCCAAGGGATCCCCGGAAGAGAGAGTCCCTCCTGTTGGCACTAGAACAACTATTGCTCCAAGGAGTAATTATGGAGGTTCCCCTGGAAGAATGAGGGTTCGGGTTTTACTCAAACCTCTCTACAGTCCCGAAGCAAACGCGGACGGGAGGCCCATATTAATTCTAAAAGGGCTATACAAATTCCTGTATATCAGGACTTTCCGATGAAGTCGATCCGATCGGTGGCCACTGCCCTACAAGGGGAGGATTGGTTAGCCGCGATCGACATCGAAGATGCTTATCTGCACATTCCCATCTTTTCAGTCTACCAAAAGTTTCTACGCTTTGCAGTAGAAGGGCGCCATTTTCAGTTCAGAGCCTTACCCTTCGGTTTGGCCACAGCACCACGAGTGTTTACAAAAATTCTGGCCCTTTATTGGCCAATCTAAGAACACAAGGTGTAATGATAATGGCATATCTAGATGACTTGTTGCTGATAGACCACTCAGTGAAAAAACTAGACGTGGTCGTTCACAAGACAATCAAGTATCTGGAATCTCACGGTTGGATTATCAACCGAGAAAAGTCAGCCCTAAAAACCAGTCAAAAGTCTGGAATACTTGGGGCTAAGGTTGGATTCAGACGAGAGAAAAATATTCTTGCCTCGAGGAAAGGTGTTGTCTTTGAAAGATTTGATCCACTTAGTGGGTACAAAAAAGACAGCCGTCCATACGCCTGTGCATAAGGCTGCTGGGAAAAAGGGTGGCATCATTCGAAGCAGTACCCTACGGTCAATTCCATTCAAGGAATTTGCAGGGGGCCATACTGTTAGCCTGGAACAAAAAAGTTCAGGCCCTAGACTTACAATGTCCTTGTCCCCTTCCGTTCGCAAGAGCCTCCGTTAGTGGTTGGTTCCCCAGAATCTGGAAAAAGGGAAATCCTTCAGTCTGATTTCTTGGAAGGTGGTCACTACAGATGCCAGCCTTATAGGCTGGGGAGCAGTACTGGAGCAATAGTCTCTCCAGGGCAGATGGTCGGATGCAGAAAAGGCCCTGCCCATCAATCTCTTAGAGATACGAGCAGCCCGGTATGCCCTAGTAGCATGGACATCCAAACTCCAAGGGTCCCCTGTCAGAATTCAATCAGACAATGCCACAGCAGTGGCATATATCAATCATCAGGGGGGCACCAGGAGTTGTGCAGCCCAGAGGGAAGTAAATTACATCCTGAAATGGGCAGAAAAATATGTCCCAGCCATATCTGCGGTATTCATTCCAGGAGTGGAGAATTGGAAGGCGGACTTTCTAAGTCGCCAGCAACTAGGCCCAGAGGAAGGGTCCCTTCACCCCGAGGTTTTCTGGACAATATGTCAGCGGTGGGGAACATCGGATGTAGATCTTCTAGCATCCAGATTCAACGCAAAGGGGGACAGGTTTGTCTCTCGGACAAGGGATCCCCTAGCTTGCGGCTCGGATGCCCTAGTGTTCCCTTGGGATCAGTTCAAGCTGATATATGCATTCACACCGCCACAATGGTTACCTCGATTACTCCGCAGAATCAGGGTAGAAAAGAAACCAGTGATTCCGGTGGCTCCAGCGTGGCCCCGAAGAGCGTGGTACGCGGAGATTGTAAAATTTCAGTGGGGAGTCCTTGGACTCTCCCACGTCGTCCGGACCTGCTTTCGCAAGGACCGATATACCACCCTTCCTTACCAGCCCTAGGTTTGACGGCCTGGCTATGGAAGCCCACATTCTAAAAAAGAGAGGGCTCTCTAATCCTGTGGTATCTACCATGATCAATGCCAGGAAGCCGGTATCCAGGCAGATCTAATATAGAATCTGGAAGGCGTACATCGCGTGGTGTGAGGCCAAGAAATGGCATCCACATAAGTACGTAATAGGTAGGATTCTGGACTTCCTACAATGGGCTGTAGATAGGAAGCTTGCCTTGAGTACTATCAAGGGTCAGATTTCGGCCTTGTCAATATTTTTTCAAAGGCCCTTGGCTTCGCATTCACTAGTCAAAGCCTTTATACAAGGAGTGATGCGTATTAGTCCTCCGGTTAATATTCCCATATGTCCATGGGATCTAAACTTGGTTCTGTCGGTTCTACAGACACAACCATTTGAACCATTACAGCATATTTCTTTGGTGCTTCTCACCAGGAAATTGATTTTTCTAGTAGCCATTTGTTCGGCTAAAAGAGTGTCGGAATTAGCAGCTATGTCCTGTAAGGAGCCATATCTGGTTATCCATAAGGATAGAGTAGTATTACGTCCTCATCCAGCCTTTCTTCCTAGGGTGGTACCGAGGTTTCATTTGAACCAAGATGTGGTTCTTCCTTCTTTTTTCCCCAAACCTACTTCGGTAGAGGAAAAGTTATTGCATTCTTTGGATGTAGTAAGAGCAGTTAAAGCTTATCTAAAAGCCACTGCTCAGATTCGCAGAACGGATACTTTGTTTATTTTGCCGGAAGGCCCCAGAAAGGGTCAGGCAGCGTCAAAATCTACTTTAGCCAAGTGGATTCGACAGGTCATAATACAAGCCTATGGCTTGAGAAGGAGACCGCCTCCGTTCAAAGTTAGAGCGCACTCCACGAGAGCAGTTGGAACTTCATGGGCAGTGCATCACCAGGCCTCCCTGGCTCAAATCTGTAAGGCCGCAACATGGTCTTCAGTTCACACGTTTACTAGGTTCTACCAGGTGGACGTTAGAAGTCAGGAGGATGTCGCCTTTGGGCGCAGTGTGTTGCAGGCCGCAAAAGATCCTCATGTCTGATAGCGCTCAGCTTATATATGGTGTATCCCCCCCCTCATTGGGCATTGCTTTAGGACATCCCATTAGTAATGACTATGTCGCTCTGTGTCCCGTGATGTACGAGAAAGAAAATAGGATTTTTATAACAGCTTACCTGTAAAATCCTTTTCTTGGAGTACATCACGGGACACAGAGCTCCCGCCCCTCTTTGGGGACACTTATTGCTTTGCTACAAAACTGAGGTGCTCCCGGATGGGAGGGGCTTATATAGGGGAGGGTACTTCCGGTTTTGGAAGTTGCCAGTGCCAGCACCTGACGGTATCTATATAACCCATTAGTAATGACTATGTCGCTCTGTGTCCCGTGATGTACTCCAAGAAAAGGATTTTACAGGTAAGCTGTTATAAAAATCCTATTTTTTGTCCAAAACTATAATCCCTCCACCTTTTATCAGCTGGTCTGATCACCAGCCCCTTGTTTTCACATAGGGAATTCAAACCAACTTTTAAGGCCTTATTCGTATGCACCCTCTTTATAGGCAACAAATCAAGGTCTCTCAGCACCACATCCTTAAAAACTTTTAAGGTAGGGGCCAAGGCTCCTCTTGGATTAAATAATGATGCATTAGATAATCCAGACTGGGTAAAGCTCTGTGATGTACTGATGGTAGTCTGGGGAGGATTGGAAATAAAATGTTGTTTAATGTTTAACCTACGTATGAACTTGTGGACGTCCATGTGGGTTTGAAATTTATTTAACCTACGAGGGGCATATTTCAGTAATTTGTCCAATATTTGTTTTTCAGCGTCAGTTAAAACCACTGTACTTAGGTTAAAAATTCCAGCTCCCATCATAGCTCCCATTTCCAGCTCCCATCATTGCTCCCATTTTTTGCTCATAACCGTTTACCCCCTCTTGTTCCTCTCTTGTGTCTCCCGAACATTTGACGCCCTGATTGGGTTTGTGAAAACCCCAATATTGACCATCCTGATTGGAAGGTCCAGGGCTGTCAAAAGCCTCAGGGACACCCAAGTTTGGATATTGTGGCTGATTAGAATAACCACTCTTAGTGTGGTCAGTCAATCAAAGGTCCATCACGGTCACTAAGCGGGAAAAAATTATTTGATGTCTCAATATTGTATTCAAACTCATTCCTACGATCAGATGGACCAGGAGGTTCAAAGTGATGAGGTATGAAACCTGGTTTCTCCATATAATTTGACCTAGGGCCAATCTGTGGGCCCTAATTATTGCCTTATATCCACCCCTGATTGGAACTGTACGAAGGGGGTGGTGGGCCATTTCTATAACGACCTCCAGTCTGGGTCTGACTTTGATTAAAAGGGGGCCGATATTAAATGGACCCTGAATTCCCATAGCCAGAACCCCAACCCCGATTGCCATAAGGCACATGTCCTGATCTCTGAGGAAAACGTGGTGGAAGTGGTGTGTGTTGGGACTGGGCTCCACCCCTTCCCCCACCACCCTGTCTATGGGGAGACTGGTCGGAACCACGTCTCTCCTTAGGCGGAGGTGCTTGTTGGTGGGCTGAGACCCAGAAGGGGGAGGACCATTAGCACCATCCTGTGGTGCAAAAACCTCCATCTCCATATTGTTGGAATTGGATTGTTCAGCTAAAAGATTCTTCTGCCATTCAAAGTAAATACCTCCCTGGTAGTCAGCCAGGTCCCTATTATATTTTTTATTTTCTTAAATTTTTGTTCTCTGTCTTCTTTCTCTAAAATATTTAAAAGAGACTGTGATCTCTCTTTATATTCACTACTATCACTGAGTGTACTAATATGTGGGCAGGACTAAGCGACCTCTCCGTGTGAGGCTAAATGAGCATATCACTAATATACTTACTGGTTTTCCCAAGCATCCAGTTTTGTGGCATTATCTAGAAGTACACGGAAAAAACCCTGCCAAAGCCATCTTTCTAGGCATAGATAGATATACTCCACAATGGAGAGGAGACTCCATGATACGTAGCATATCCAGACTTGAGATGGCCTGGATCCATAAGGTGAAATGCTACACTCCTTTTGGGTTGAATGTAGAGGTTGACCTTAATGCCTTTATTGACAATTCCTAATTATGCTAATTTTTTGATATGTGCACTTGATGTGATTCTCTGGCAGCACTTTGTTGTTTTTTCCAGGCAATATTATATGTTTTTATATATACTAAGTTTTTATATATATTTTTATATATATATATAACTTTTGAAGTCCTCTGTGGCAATTTTATATTTTGTATTTACACCTTTATTAATCAAAGGGCGATATATGTATATATTCTGGATTTGTGGTCTTTTTCTTATTTTTTCTTTTTTGATTCACATATCCCAGGTATATGCATACTCGTTCTTTCCTAATTTGTGGTAATTTGTTTTCAATACCAGTTTTTTACACGAGATTTTGGTCTTTTTTATTCAAGATGATATATTGTCTATTCACCAGCGAGAATGATCAATTCATTCTTGCTGGAGACTCCTATTTTTCCATTGGATGTGTACTCCCTTCTTTTTATCACTAGAGGCAGAGTGGAGTCTCATGCTTTCAATTTGAAGGATTACAGTGTAATAATGATTCTATGATAACATTTATTCACACTTACCAATTTTCAGGTTGCTCTCTGGCCCCAGTTCTTTTGATTAATTATGAGCGGCTAGGTTGTTAATTCTTAATAACATTGGTGAGAATACATTTCCGCCGCCAGAGATTCACACCGAGGCTTGGTTTGGAATGTTTACTATATAATGTGATGCGTCAGTGCATCGCCTGTTCCCCCATTGACAACGTGTACCTGACACGAAATGTACGTCGGGAGGTTGACGCGCTGACGTCATCGCCAGTGGACAGGCGTCTGCATGCCGGCCGGCTTTTCTTATGGGCATGATTTATCGGCTCTTATGTAAGTAGGATTTTAACCTTTTAATAAAACCATATGGTACAATATCACACTATCGAGTATCCTTATATATTTTTGGGGCATGATTGGTGACCTGAGAGCGGGCTGATTGAAAACTCTCCCCTTGTATTTGGATCTATCCCAATCGGTTTGAGTGCCACAGATCACCTGAGAGGCCTTACACCCATTTGCCTCTGGTAAGCCTTTTATTCAGATGGTGGTGGAGCACGAGTGTTTTCCTTGGTGTCGCTTTGAGTCTCTATTCCTCAACATTTCATCATCACCTTTATTGGTTTATCACGGTCTCTTGATACAGAGATTTGGGACTTTTTTTTCCATTTGTTTGATCACTGTTTCAATATTTTTATGGTTTCCTTCACTGGTTTACTATGGACTTTCAACTTTGATCATTCACCTTGTTATATTTTATTTCATTAATTATGAATATATGTTATTCTCATGATATATGCACTTGCTACATGATGGATTGAATTCATTGTTGGTCTTTCACTTTATTGTGCAGCCTTATTCTCCTGCTTATGCAGTATATCAGACCCTGGTGCCAAAAAATCATGACATCATCCCACGCCCCTTTGCAGTGTCAGGGACTGCCAGATAAGTCAATTAGTGTTCATTATACCATCAGCTGAACCTACTGTCTTATTGTAATCAATCAAGCACAGCATGCAAAAGCAGCATGTGTTTTAGTTGCCATTGCGGACGTCATTCGGCAACCACGCCATCCAGTGAAGACGCAGCCAACCAACCTAACCACGCACGCGCGGCACTGTATTCGAGAAATCGCGGCAAAGAAAGAATTTCCTTCACGCATGCGCAATGCAAAGGGCAGTGCTGGATAGTAATTAATTGAAAAATCCAAATCGGGCACGGAAAACGGCCACACAACACTGGCGCCCCCCCCCCAGAAATAAAAAGGTGAGCTGGTGACATGGAATCCAATGACAACTAGCAATGCACACAACAAGGGCTAGTTACGCAGAAACACTGCCTCCAGAGGTAGAACAGTAATAAGCCATTACAGACGCAGAACATCCTACCGCAGTGTGGGAAGGTCACAGATATCAAACAATCAAAAGGCGCACAAGATTATAACATTCCCCGTCCCATATAAGCCCCCCACACCATAATAGATGATGAAGGGAGGGGTCCCATGTTACCTCCACTGCAACTCCACCACCTAAAAATAGACTGGGGAACATAAAGATACTCCAAGTCCTTAGATGTATACCACACATGGGACCAAGAGGCAGGAAAAGAAGAATGTATACATATTTCTAATAGAACTAGCATATTGTCAGCCAGCTATCATGTATCCTTGTGCACAGCCCCGGCAACAACATGACCATACAAGAAGAACAGATATACTGCAACTTACAAATACTAAAGCGAACGCAGTACTCACGAGGACATCAATTACATATGATGTTGTCACAATAATAATCAATACAATATAAAGAGAATAAAACAATCCTAGAAAAATATATCCTTTAGCATACATGTTGGTGTATTCTAGATGGAACCATTCCATATACATTGCTAATTCCATAGCCCAGTATCCTATAGGAAGGGTTTAAAACTTTAAGCGTCATTTAAATCAGGTGCAGAGGTGGCGTTGAAATTAAATGTTCATCTCATCTCTCTTTGTAGCAACTTTCTAAATTTTCTCCCTTTGGATCCCCAAGGACTTTCTCGAGAACAGTGAATTTGACTATAGAGGTGTTGTGGTTCTGCTTAAGGGCCGCATGTCTACCTATCGGTGTGTACAAAAGATTTTACCTAATGTATAAGATATGATCATATATTAGTCTCCAGAAATCTCTAATTGTCTTGCCGACAAAAAATGGCCCACACCTGCAGAAATATTATATTATTTTTTATGTATGGTAGGAGCAAGAGAAGGGTATATGGATGATTCTTTTTATCAACCAAGGTGACACAAATTGTAATTCTAATGTTATGTTTGTGGATTTCGAAGTGTCATTAATCCAATTCCAAAGTGTGTCTAAATAAGCTTGCTAAATTATTAAATGATTAAGAAATTGACTCCAGTCTCTGATACCTTATTCTGAAGCTTAGACAGTGAGATCTTAGATTTTTCTGTCTCTCCAAATAAATGTAATTAAAACATGTTAGGATATATTGCTTAGGGTTTGGCAAACAGGATAAGATAATAGTAGAGCTGTTCATTGATGGTGCAAGTGAAGACTTGGGATGGGAGCCAAGTTCCTAGAGAGTTCTGAGATCTTCCTGGGAATCACTATATCTATTTAAGGGCTTGTAAATCCTCTTTTTTTTTTTCTTCCCAGCACTGGATCGAATGAGTGCTCAGGTAAGTAAAAGGGGGAGTGAGGGGGGGATATTGATGCCTAAACATTTTTTTATCAGGAATGCATTAGGTGAAAATGTTTAGGTTTTCTAACCACTTCAAGTAATATTAAAGGTTCAAGTTTTATTTTTTTTAAATAACAAACATGTCATACTTACCTCCACTGTGCAGTTCGTTTTGCACAGAGTGGCCCCGTTCGTTCTCTTTTGGGGTCCCACGGCAGCTCTCGTGGCTCCTCCCCGCATTAAGTAACCCCCTCTGTAAAGCTCTCTCCCGAGGGGGTTACCTTGCGGGCGTACTCCTGTGTCATACACTTCGGCATAGGATGCTCTAAGGTGAAAAAACACAAGGGTTTACAACCCCTTTAAATTATTACCCTAAGTTGTATTTTGCAGTCACATGAGATTATGCACCCAATATAATTTTTATTATAATTTTTTAAATACAGCTTTTTTTCTTTTGAATAAAAATCAAGCATTTGTCTTATACTGGCACTTTTAACAATTGGTGATTTGGGAGTGCTCGTATAATTACTACAGAAGTAGATGAGTCCATAGTATACAGTATTATTGTTTAAAATAAACTGCTATTTATTCATAATCTGTATTGATATATGAATGCTATATTCTATAATTATGACCAGAGTATCTAATTCTCCCACACATCTGCTCTGGACTGTCTGATTTTCAGCAAAGATAGAACAGCAAGCAGTCATGTTTTTAGAAAGCTTACAGTGGTTCAAGGTATTTTAATATACAGTAGCAAGCTTTCCATAAATATGTTGGGAGGGGGAGGTTTATCTACAGCACAACGATTACAGACCATATTCTCTACTTAATAGAAACATTTTCCATATATTTCTAGAGAAAATTTAAAGGAGGTAGACATTGGGGAACTTCTTGGAAATCACATACCGTGGTAGGAAAACCATATACCATACATATGCAAGCACATATGCGCTGGGGACATAGCATATATGGCACATAAGGCTATATTTCAGGCATTACCTAACTAGTGAAGCCATTACCAAACATTTATAACTGTTTTTTTTTTATGTAAAAAAATTATAAAAATTTCATATAGGTACAATGTTGCATGACTGCACAATTGTCATTCAAAGTGTGACGGGGCTGAAAATTGACCTGGGCAGGTAGGGGGCATAAATGTCCGGTAATGAAGTGGTTAAAATGCAATTAAAATGTTTTTGATAGATTGCATAGCAAAGTTGTTTGTCAATGGAAAAATGCACTTTTTTTTAATTTTGCAATTTTTATGCAACACTGAAAAAATTAACAAACAAAACAAATTCAAAGAAGAATATACTAATGCTTAAAAAAAAAAATCAAAATCAATAAATAAAGTAAGGCGCTAATCTCATTTATCAAAAAAGTGTATAGTGAAGTCTAAAAGGTATATTCTATAGTAATAGTAAACCTCCATATGCATACCATCCATGCTCAAAATATAGTGGTAACATCCATATAACAGTATGTACCATAAAGAGGTATAATAACAGCAGAATAGGGATGAGCTTCGTGTTCGAGTCGAACATACGTTCGACTCGAACATCGGCTGTTCGATCGTTCGACGAAGATCGAACGATTTGGGCCGTTCGCGCCAAATTCGAGTGACGCGAACGGCCCACAATGCACTACGCCATCGCAGTGTCATCCAGGCGCTGTGATTGGCCAAGCATGCACTGTGACCCCGCATGCTTGGCCAATCACAGCGCCGGCAGCGAGGAGAGCAATGATTGGCCACAGGCAGGATGCCTGTGGCCAATTATTGCTGAGGGGGTTTAGTACACGCCCCACACTATAAAAGGCCGCCAGCACGGCGGCCTAGTGTAGTGTGTTCCGGAGCAGGGATAGAGCAGCATAGGCAGGGACAGTGACTTTTATTTCTTTCTTGCTTAACCTGGATTCCTTTAGTTTAGGGAAAGAGAAGGATAGGTAGGGAGAGTGTCAGTGTGTTTTGTGCTTGTGCTAAATTGTGCTTAAAAAAAACATTTTTTCTAGGGACAGAAAACTGTAGGTAGGGAGAGTGTGTCAGTTTCTTTCACTGTCAAAGTCCTTGTTTCCAGGGACCTGGAAGGACAGTGAGGTAATTCTCCTTGTGCTAAATTGTGCTTAAAAAAAACATTTTTTCTAGGGACAGAAAACTGTAGGTAGGGAGAGTGTGTCAGTTTCTTTCACTGTCAAAGTCCTTGTTTCCAGGGACCTGGAAGGACAGTGAGGTAATTCTCCTTGTGCTAAATTGTGCTTAAAAAAAACATTTTTTCTAGGGACAGAAAACTGTAGGTAGGGAGAGTGTGTCAGTTTCTTTCACTGTCAAAGTCCTTGTTTCCAGGGACCTGGAAGGACAGTGAGTGAATTCTCCTTGTGCTATATTGTGCTTAAAAAAAACATTTTTTCTAGGGACAGAAAACTGTAGGTAGGGAGAGTGTGTCAGTTTCTTTCACTGTCAAAGTCCTTGTTTCCAGGGACCTGGAAGGACAGTGAGGTAATTCTCCTTGTGCTAAATTGTGCTTAAAAAAAACATTTTTTCTAGGGACAGAAAACTGTAGGTAGGGAGAGTGTGTCAGTTTCTTTCACTGTCAAAGTCCTTGTTTCCAGGGACCTGGAAGGACAGTGAGGTAATTCTCCTTGTGCTAAATTGTGCTTAAAAAAAACATTTTTTCTAGGGACAGAAAACTGTAGGTAGGGAGAGTGTGTCAGTTTCTTTCACTGTCAAAGTCCTTGTTTCCAGGGACCTGGAAGGACAGTGAGGTAATTCTCCTTGTGCTAAATTGTGCTTAAAAAAAACATTTTTTCTAGGGACAGAAAACTGTAGGTAGGGAGAGTGTGTCAGTTTCTTTCACTGTCAAAGTCCTTGTTTCCAGGGACCTGGAAGGACAGTGAGTGAATTCTCCTTGTGCAAAATTGTGCTTAAAAAAAACATTTTTTCTAGGGACAGAAAACTGTAGGTAGGGAGAGTGTGTCAGTTTCTTTCACTGTCAAAGTCCTTGTTTCAAGGGACAGAGAAGGACACCTGAAGGTAGCCCTTATTGCTTTTTTCCCATCTCCCTGCAGGCCATCTATTAGAATGTCTGGAAGGCAAACAAGGAGAGGCAGACAGTCAGGAGGCAATAAAAGAGGGCAAGCAGGCTCTGTGTCTGGGGGCAACAGTGCTGGTCGTGGACGCGGTGCATTGTCATTGTCATGGATATGCATTAATGTCTGTCTGCCATCTTACCTTCCTCCTCATGTGTTCATCTAGAGACCAGACCTCCTTCACCTGGCTTCCTTTATAATCTCCTCCCAGCCTGACTCCACCCCAGGCCCTATCACTGAACACTATATTAACCTGTGCACTGCAAGCCTGCTTTGCTGATCAACGTGTTTGTTAGGCATTGTGTGTTTGGGTTCCTGCCTGCCGTGTGCTACGTCTGTCTCTCTGTTACGTTATTGGCTTGTCCCCGACCATCCCTGTCTGCTCGTGACCCTTGACCTTCGGCTCGTTCTTCGTTATCCTTGTCTGCTTGTGGCCCCTGACCTTCGGCTTGTTATTCGGTTCTCTCTATCGTGTGCTGCTGCTTCCCCTTATCCTACGGGGCGTGAGCTAGGAAACTCCAGGGGCCGCGACCTGGTCCCAGCCTGCAGCGTAACATCCTCACCACTAGAGGCCCTGGAGAAGACCAGCTGGGTCTTAGACTCCGCGCCCTGGGGAATCTTGGCTCTCGCTTCCGTTGGGATCCCGGTTGTGCTCCTCTGGTCCCGCTTTCCACAACCACCCAGTTTCCTATCCACAGAAGCCAGCCATAGGGTTCACTACCTCGCGGTGCACTCCTGTCCCCCTACGGTGTGCATCTGTCACCTGGCCACAGGTGACCCTGACAGTTTGATCAGCCATGAACCCGGCTGACATCCCGCTTCCCGCGGATGATCCATTGCAGGGCATAGTTCGCAGACTTGAGACCCAGGAATCAAATCAGACCCAGGTGATGCGATTCCTCCAGGATCTGGCTTCTCGATTCGAGCAGCTTCAGGTCTCCTTGGGAACCCCGAATCCGCAACCCCAAGTACAACCATCGGCTGTACCTATCGCACCAGTCGCAGCCTCACACTCACTAAGATTGCCAGCTCCGTTCCGTTTCTCTGGGGACTCCAAGGCCTGCAGGGGGTTTCTCAGCCAATGCACTATTCATTTTGAGCTTCAGCCTCAAAGCTTCCTATCTGACCGGGCTAAGGTAGCCTATATCATTTCCCTCCTCTCCGGTGAAGCTTTGGCCTGGGCTGCCCCCCCTGTGGGAGAGGAACGATCCGGTGGTTTCCAGTCTGTCCGAATTCTTGAAGCTCTTTCGTAATATCTTCGAAGAGCCGGCTCGGGCTTCTTCAGCGGCTAGTGCTGTCTTACGTCTTCGCCAAGAATCTAGTTCAGTGGGGCAATATGCTCTTCAGTTCCGTATCCACACAGCTGAATTGAGCTGGAATAATGAGGCCCTGGTCGCTACCTTTTTACATGGCCTCTCTGACCGAGTGAAAGACGAATTAGCGGGAAGAGCCATTCCCGTCGGTCTGGACGATGTAATTTCATTATGCAACCAGATCGACATTCGTTTTCAAGAGAGGTCCTTAGAAAAAAGACGCCAGCACTCTCTGGGTCCTAGCCAGTCTGAGCTCCCCTCCCTTCATTCCGTGGAGCATCCTCTACCTGCTGAAGAACCTATGCAGCTGGGCCGGACCAGACTAACCCCCGAAGAACGTGCTAGGCGCAGAACTCTGGGCTTGTGCCTCTATTGTGGGGGCAAGGGTCATTTTCGTGACTCCTGCTCGCTTCGTCCGGGAAACGCTCGGGTCTAATACATTTGGAAGGTGGAGTATTGGACCCAGAAACATCACCTTCTCGCCTGCTCTTGCCGGTGTCCCTTCATGTAGGCACTTCTCCTCAGTCAACCCTTGCATACCTGGATTCCGGGGCTGCCGGCAATTTCATGGATTGGAGAACTGCTTCTTCTATGAAGCTTACCCTTTCACCTCTCACTACCCCATTGGTAGTCTCGGCAATTGATGGCACTGTTCTCCCAGGGGGCCCTATTCGCTTCCAGACGCTACCCATTAGGATGTCGGTAGGGATTCTCCACCAGGAGTGGATATCCTTTCTTATTCTACCCAAGGCCTCTACCCCAGTTGTATTGGGCCTCCCTTGGCTACAGCTCCACTCTCCACATGTGGACTGGGTCTCTGGGCAGATCCTGGCCTGGGGTTCCTCATGTTTCTCGTCGTGTCTTCTCAAGGTGACCCCCAAGGAGAGTCTTCCGGTTGCTGCCACTTCTGTTTCTTCTGATCTTCCCGCCGCATACAGCGATTACCGGGATGTGTTCTGTAAAAAATCAGCTGAGGTGCTTCCTCCCCACAGGTCTTTTGACTGTGCTATTGATCTTGTCCCCGGAGCAACTCTACCCAGGGGTCGTACCTACCCTCTGTCCATCCCAGAGACCCAGGCCATGTCGGAGTATGTAGCAGAGAATCTGGAGAGAGGGTTCATCCGGAAATCCTCATCGCCTGCAGGGGCAGGGTTCTTTTTTGTTGCCAAAAAGGATGGTACCTTAAGACCCTGCATCGATTATCGGGGTTTAAATGCGGTTACTATTAAAAATCGATACCCCTTACCCTTAATATCTGAGCTATTCGATAGGTTGAAGGGTGCCTCCATTTTCACCAAGTTGGATCTCAGAGGCGCGTACAATCTCATTCGAATACGGGAGGGTGACGAATGGAAGACTGCATTTAACACTAGAGACGGGCATTACGAATATCTGGTGATGCCTTTTGGTCTGTGTAATGCTCCAGCCGTGTTTCAAAACTTTGTCAATGAAATCTTCAGAGATCTGCTGTACCAGTTTGTTGTCATCTATCTGGATGACATTCTGATCTTTTCTGAAAATCTGCTCGTCCACAGAAACCATGTCCGCACTGTACTTCAACGTCTTAGAGAGAACAATCTCTATGCCAAGCTGGAGAAATGTTCCTTTGAATGTTCTGAGGTCCTGTTTTTGGGGTGCTTTGTCTCATGTTCGGGGCTTCGTATGGACCCTGGGAAGGTCTTGGCTATCACCAACTGGCCTCTTCCTGCTAGCCTCAAGGCCACACAGCGCTTTCTTGGCTTCACTAATTATTATAGGCAGTTCATAAGGAATTACTCTTCCATTGCCGCGCCTATTATCGCTTTGACCAAGAAGGGTGTGAATGCCAGAGACTGGCCTCCCGAAGCTGTCTCTGCATTTCACAACCTGAAACAGGCCTTTGTTTCTGGCCCCCTCTTGAGGAGACCAAATCCTGGGAATGCATTTTTTATTGAAGTGGACGCTTCCTCAATGGGGGTGGGAGCTGTGCTTCTTCAAATCTTTGAGAAGAGACGCCAACCATGTGCGTTCTTCTCCAAAAAATTTTCTCAGGCAGAGAGGAATTATGCCATCGGTGATCGGGAACTTCTCGCAATTAAATTGGCGTTAGAGGAGTGGCGTCATCTCTTGGAGGGTTCCCCTCACTCCATAACGATCTTTACCGATCACAAGAATTTACAGTATCTACAGAATGCTAAACGTCTGAATCCTAGACAGGCCAGGTGGAGTCTCTTCTTTGCCCGTTTTAATTTCACGATTACCTACAAACCTGGTTCCTGCAACGGTCGGGCTGATGCGCTCTCTAGGTCATTTGACACTTTGGACGAGGAGTCCGCCCCTGAACCTGAGCCGATCATTCCCACCTCATGCATTGTTGCCCACTCTACCACCCTGAAGTCTAAAATTCCGCCTGGTAAGACCTTTGTCCCCACTGGGCTAAGAGCTAAGATCCTTCGTTGGGGACATGATTCCAAGGTGGCAGGGCATTCTGGATTCCTCCGATCCTTCCTACTCATCAGTCGTCACTACTGGTGGCCTAATCTCCGCTCAGACGTCAAAGACTACGTTAAAGCTTGTCATGTCTGTGCTCAGTCCAAATCCTCCACACAAGCTCCTGCTGGTCTCCTCATGCCCTTGCCTATTCCTAAGGAACCCTGGGCCCATATTGCCATGGATTTTATCACCGATCTCCCACTGTCTGAGAATAATACAGTCATTTGGGTGGTAATCGATCGATTCTCCAAGATGGCTCATTTTGTTCCTCTTCCTGGTCTTCCTTCTGCCCCTGCCTTGGTTCCCATTTTCATTCGAGAAATTCTCCGCCTACATGGGGTCCCTTCTCATATTGTTTCCGACAGGGGAGTCCAATTCACGTCTCGTTTTTGGAGAGCCTTTTGCAAATCCCTCAATATTGTCTTGGATTTTTCTTCTTCTTACCATCCCCAATCCAATGGACAGACTGAGAGGGTTAATCAGGAGTTAGAGGTCTTTCTTCGCACCTTTGTGTCTTCTCACCATGACGATTGGTCCTCTCTACTCCCGTGGGCAGAATTCTCCCATAACAATCATGTGAATACCAGTTCGCAGAAGACACCCTTTTTCACAGTTTATGGAAAACACCCTCAACTTCCTCTTCCTATGATCTGTTCTCCAGACATTCCAGCTTTGGCTTCGGTTCAGGAGTCTCTCAATTCCGTTTGGGGTCACGTTCATGATTCCCTCCGGGCAGCTGCTGAAAAATTCAAAGGCTTTGCCGACCGCCGCAGGCGTAAACCGCCTTCTCTTCAGCCAGGGGACAAAGTCTGGCTCTCTACCAGGAACATCAAGCTCCGAGTTCCTTCTCTGAAGTTTGCTCCACGATTCATCGGTCCATACACGGTAACTGCTAAACTGAATCCGGTTTGTTTCAAACTCCAGATTCCTAAGAGCCTTAAAATCACTAACTCCTTTCATGTTGCTCTTCTAAAGCCTTTAGTCCTCAATAAATTCTCTCGTCCTCTTCCTACCGTGGCGCCTGTCTCTGAGGATAATCAGGAGTACGAGATCAGTCAAATTCTGGACTCCCGACTCTGTAAAGGCGTTCTTCAGTACCTCGTTCATTGGAAAGGGTTTGGTCCTGAGGAGAGGTCTTGGATCACTGCATCTGAGGTCTTTGCACCTCGTCTGTTAAAGGAGTTTCATCTGAAGTTTCCCTCTAAACCTGGGCCCAGGCGGGGAAGGGGGAGGCCTCGTAAGAGGGAGGGTACTGTCATGGATATGCATTAATGTCTGTCTGCCATCTTACCTTCCTCCTCATGTGTTCATCTAGAGACCAGACCTCCTTCACCTGGCTTCCTTTATAATCTCCTCCCAGCCTGACTCCACCCCAGGCCCTATCACTGAACACTATATTAACCTGTGCACTGCAAGCCTGCTTTGCTGATCAACGTGTTTGTTAGGCATTGTGTGTTTGGGTTCCTGCCTGCCGTGTGCTACGTCTGTCTCTCTGTTACGTTATTGGCTTGTCCCCGACCATCCCTGTCTGCTCGTGACCCTTGACCTTCGGCTCGTTCTTCGTTATCCTTGTCTGCTTGTGGCCCCTGACCTTCGGCTTGTTATTCGGTTCTCTCTATCGTGTGCTGCTGCTTCCCCTTATCCTACGGGGCGTGAGCTAGGAAACTCCAGGGGCCGCGACCTGGTCCCAGCCTGCAGCGTAACATCCTCACCACTAGAGGCCCTGGAGAAGACCAGCTGGGTCTTAGACTCCGCGCCCTGGGGAATCTTGGCTCTCGCTTCCGTTGGGATCCCGGTTGTGCTCCTCTGGTCCCGCTTTCCACAACCACCCAGTTTCCTATCCACAGAAGCCAGCCATAGGGTTCACTACCTCGCGGTGCACTCCTGTCCCCCTACGGTGTGCATCTGTCACCTGGCCACAGGTGACCCTGACAGTCATCAGCACATGGCCATGGGACACGCTTGTCCTTCTTTTCGGCAGCTGGACATGTTGAGCCACATCATGCCGAAGACTTGGTAGAGTGGATGACCAAGCCCTCCTCCTCCTCCTCCTCCTCTCTCACCCAGGCTCAGGGTACTGGAAAAGCAGCTGCCAAAGCGTCCTCTTCCCTGGTATCAATGTCAGACTCATCATCAGTCACTCCTTCCCTAGACCCACCATGTCCTCCTCCTGAGGAGTCCCCCGAACTGTTTCAGCACAGTGTTGGGTACATGCTCCAGGAGGATGCCCAGCGTTTCGAAGGGTCTGATGATGAAACCCAGCTAGAGGAAGGCAGTAGCGTGAGAGCAGACAGAGGGGATGCTCAAGAAGGACACCAATCTGGCAGTCATGTTCCAGCAGCTGCAGCATACTGCCAGATTGGCTCCAGTGATGAGGAGGGAGGTGATGATGAGGTCACTGACTCCACGTGGGTGCCTAATAGGAGAGAGGAGGAGGAGGAGGATGAGGAGGAGGCACATCTCCAACGAGGCAGGATGCCCTTTGGTGGCCAGCGTAAGGGCAGTACACCGACGGAATCACACCGCAGAGCTCCGCCTGTGCAGGGCGCTGCCTCTGCCCGTCATTCAAAAAGTTCTTTGCTGTGGGCCTTTTTTGAGGCTAGTGCATCAGATCGCACAGCTGCTGTTTGCAACATATGTCTCAAGCGTATATCGCGTGGCCAAAACATCAGCCGCTTGGGTACCACATGCCTGACCAGACATATGTTGACCTGCCATGCAGCTCGTTGGCAAGCCTACCTCAAAGACCCACACCAAAGAACAAAGCGGACCTCTCCTTGCACCGCATCAGCTGGGATCTCCAACCCCACTATAATTTCAGTCCTCTCTGAAACATGCACTGAGAGGAATGAAGGTGTAGAATTAGGTGTGTCACAGCCAAGTACTTGCGGCCACTCTGCTAGCAGTACACCGACGTCCGATTCTAGCAGTCAAATTTCCCTGCCCCAGCTGCTGGACCGTCAAAAGAAGTTCACTCCCAGCCATCCACATGCCCAGCGGTTGAATGCTAGCTTGGCTAAATTGCTAGCGCTTCAACTGCTGCCTTTTCAGTTGGTAGACTCGGCCCCCTTCCGTGAGTTTGTGCAATGTGCGGTTCCTCAGTGGCAGGTTCCCAAACGCCACTTTTTCTCACGGAAGGCTATTCCGGCTCTCTACCGGCATGTGGAAGGCAATGTCTTGGCCTCGCTGGACAGGGCGGTCAGCGGTAAGGTGCATATTACCGCTGACTCATGGTCCAGCAGGCATGGACAGGGACGTTACCTTTCTTTCACGGCCCATTGGGTCACTCTTTTGGCAGCTGGGAAGGATGCAGGACAAGGTGCAGTAGTGTTGGAGGTTGTCCCACCGCCACGCCTCCAAAATGCTACTACTGGTTGTGACACACCTCTCTCCTCCACCCCCTCCTTCTTCTTCTTCCTCCATGGCCTCTTCCTGTGGTTTGTCCTATGAACCAGCGGTGCTCCGTAGCCGTTCACGGGGCTACGCAAGTACGCAGGCAAAAAGATGCCATGCCGTGCTTGCGCTGGTGTGTTTGGGGGACAGAAGCCACACTGGGGCAGAGGTCCTGTCTGCTCTGCAGGGCCAGGCCGAGAGGTGGTTGACGCCACGCCAGCTTAAGCCAGGAATGGTGGTTTGCGACAATGGCACCAACCTCCTCTCCGCCCTCCGACAGGGACAACTGACCCATGTGCCCTGTGTGGCTCACGTCCTTAACCTGGTGGTGCAGCGGTTCTTGGGCAGGTACCCGGGCTTACAGGATGTCCTGAGGCAGGCCAGGAAAGTCTGTGTGCATTTCCGCAGATCTTATAATGCCAGTGCTCGCCTGGCTGAGCTGCAAAAGGAGTTGAACCTGCCCAAGAACCGCCTTATATGTGACATGCCCACCAGGTGGAACTCAACGTTGGCCATGCTGCAGCGGCTGCACACGCAGCAGAGGGCCATCAATGAGTACCTGTGCGACTACGGCACCAGGACAGGGTCAGGGGAGCTTGGTTTTTTTTCTCCACGCCAGTGGGGCATGATCAGGGATGCATGCACTGTCCTGGCACCATTTGAGGAGGCCACAAGGATGGTGAGCAGTGACAGTGCATGCATCAGTGACACTGTACCTCTTGTCCACCTGTTGGAGCACACGCTGCGTGGAATAATGGACAGGGCACTTGAGGCAGAACAGAGGCAGGAAGAGGAGGACTTCCTTGCCTCTCAAGGCCCCCTTTACCCAGACAGTGTTCCTTCTGTCCCACCCATCGCACAGGAAGAGGAGGAGGAGGAGGAGGATTGTGTCAGCATGGAGGTGGAGGCTGGCACTCAGCATCATCAGCAGCAGTCTTTTAGGGATGATTTACAGTCCCAAGAAACCAGTGGACTTGTACGTGGCTGGGAGGAGGTGGCTGCGGATCATGTCGTCCTTAGTGACCCAGAGGACTCCGGAGCGAATGCCTCAGCAAACCTACGCTGCATGGCCTCCCTGATCCTGCAAAGTCTGCGGAAGGATCCTCGTATTCTTCGGATCAAGGAGAGGGACCATTACTGGCTGGCCACTCTCCTTGATCCACGGTACAAGGGTAAGGTTGCGGACCTTATGTTACCGTCGCAGAGGGAGCAGAGGATGAGACAACTCCGGGAGGCCTTGCAGAAAGGTCTGTGCAACGCGTTCCCAGAGACTGGGAGGTTACAAACTCCTGGTCCTGGACAACGAGTTGCTGAGGCTTCGGCCAGTCAAAGAAGGAGCGGTGGGGAAGGTGGCCGTCTGACCGATGCGTTCAGACAATTCTTTAGTCCGCAGCCCCAAAGTATGATCGGTTCCAGCAACCATCGCCAGCGTCTGATAAACATGGTGCAGGAATATCTAGGGGCAAGGTCAGACTTGGACACCTTCCCCACCGAAAATCCTCTGGCTTACTGGGTCTTGAGGATGGATCACTGGCCAGAGCTTGCACAGTATGCAATTGAGCTACTGGCCTGTCCTGCATCCAGCGTTCTTTCGGAACGCACATTCAGTGCTGCTGGAGGATTTGTCACGGATCACAGGGTGCGCCTGTCCACCGACTCGGTTGATCGACTGACTTTCATCAAGATGAACCAGTCTTGGATCACCACCAGCTACCACACACCTGATGCTGATATAACAGACTAATTGATTTTAACATGTCACATCCCTTCAAGACTGATGCTGATGCTGAGTGCCTGTGCTGTTATGTTGACTGGCTATCCTCCTCCTCCGAGTCCTCAATGATACGATTGATGATGATAGCTTGGAAGATCATTTTTGTTTATGGGTGCCGCCACCAGTGGCTAAGGCCCAATTTTTCAGCCCCTGTTTTACAGGGGCGTGTAATTACAATTTTTTTAGCAATAATTTGCCATAGGGCTCATTGCTGTGCTCCAAGTACAGTATCTGTGAGGGGTTGGAGTGTTGTGGCACCAGTGCCTAAGGCCCAATTTTTCAGCCCCTGTTTAACAGGGGCGTGTCATTACAATTTTTGAAGCAATACTTTGCAACAGGGCTCATTGCTGTGCTCCAAGTACAGTATCTGTGAGGGGTTGTAGTGTTGTGCCACCAGTGCCTAAGGCCCAATTTTTCAGCCCCTGTTCAACAGGGGCATGCAATTACAATTCTTGATCTAATAATTCACAGCAGGGTCCATTGCTGCACCCACCAAGAGTAACTCTGAGGGCTTACAGTCTTGTGGCAACGCCACCACCACCACCACCACGAAAGGCCCAATTTTTCAGCCCCTGTTCAAAAGGGGCATGTAATTACAATTCTTGATCGAATAATTCACAGCAGGGCCCATTGCTGCACCCACCAAGAGTAACTGTCAGGGCTTACAGTGTTGTGGCACCAGCACCACCATCAAAGCCCCAATTTTTACTACCACTGTTCAACAATTATATGTAATTAAAATTCCTGATATAATAGTTGACAGCAGGGCGTTCCAGCACCAACCAAGAGTAACTGAGTGCTTACAGTGTTGTGCCAACACCAACAACTAAGGGGCCTATTTCTGCAGAGTATATACGGCAGGTCCCTACTTTCAAACATCCAACTTACAAACGACTCCTACTTGCAAACGAAAGAAGACAACAGGAAGTGAGAGGAAATCTACCCCTAGAAAGGAAAATTCTCTCCTGTAAGAATAAATATGGGAGAAAGGGGTCTCATCTGTACTGATGCTTTATCAGCAATCCTTGTTTCAAGAAAAACACCACATTTCAAAAACAGTTGTCATTGGGACGGAAAGTGAGGTGAAATGTTCTGAACAGGGGCACAGACAGCAAAACAAATGTTACAGGGGTGATAACCCTTACCTATGTTTCCCAAAAAGTTTAAAAATAGATTTTTGGGCTGGAGCTACACTTCAACAATGTACCTGTTCAAAATTACAAACAGATTCTACATAAGAACAAACCTACAGTCCCTGTCTTGTATGCACCGCCTGTATACGGCTGTTCAGAGTATATATGGCCTTTTTTATTTTATGTGCGGGGTTCCCCTTAATATCCATACAAGACCCAAAGGGGCTGGTAATGGGCTGGGGTAGGGGGGGGTCATGGGGTAGCTATGCCATTTTTCTTAAAGAATTTCATACATATTACCGGGACCAGACATTACATTAAAGCCGCAAGCAGTTTTAAATGGCTTTTTTTTCCTTTAGAAGTGTCATTTTGTGCAGGGACAGTTCTAAACACGGGAAACACGTGGCACTTCACAGGCATACTTTAGACACCCCCCAGGTACGATATTTAAAGGAATATTTGACTTTTTTTTTTTCACTTTATGCATCATTAAAATGACTGCTCCCGAAAAACGACCGTTTTTAAAACTTCTTTTTGCATTGATACATGTCCCCTGGTGCACAACCCGGGTTCCCAAACCCTATTTATGACAATAACATGCATAATAGTTGTTATAATTAGCACTTTAGAATTCGAACGTTCGCATCCATTGTATTTAATAGGGTTCTAATGTTCGTTCGAACTTTCGGTCCGTTCGCGGGTTCTGGTGCGAACCGAACCCGGGGGTGTTCGGCTCATTACTACAGCAGAAGTATAAAATTGTTAAATAAAAAATAAAAAAAACGTGCACATCAAAAATATACAAAAAATGTATATAAACTAAGTGCCAAAATTTTAGCGTTATTAAAAAGTCCAGTGTGATTTCAATCAGTCACTTAATCCCATCCACCGTGCTGTGTGTGAAGAATCTTGAAAGAATTTTCTCCACTCCCCAACAATCAATGCTCGATCATGTGTGATAATATAAATGAGCCACCCAGAGCCATTTTGGTCACAAGTACCAATACAGCCTTTTTATTACACTAGTAAGACTGAATGTGGTGTTCTATCCTTCTCCTGCAATGTCCACACACTTCTCCAATATGTATATTCTCCTATCAAATGGTTATCACTAAAAAAACAAATATCAGGATGATTGTGCAATACCATTTATTAGGGTTGCACCGATACTAGTATCGGTATCAGTGACAATACTAGGCATTTTCGTGAGTATCGGGACTTGTAAAAATGCTCCGATACCCTAAACCGATACTGGACGTGACTTCAGACCTGAACTGGATACAACATCAGTCCCAGCCTGTCAGCTAAATCTGTACTAGGATCGAAGCTTTTTGAAAGCTTGTCTCCCTGAGTGCAGTGCGGTGACAAAGTACAGTCAGGGGTGGGAGGGGGGGCCTCGGGACGTAGGCTGCAATTTCTCTGACCCTGATGCCTGGATGCCGATGCCCCCGGATTATCTGGCTGCAGAGAGGTAGCGCTTGCAATGGGGATGTCTGTGCTAGAGCTGGCCGGGTACTTTACATTAGTACAACGGTAAGGCATGTGCATGATGTATTATTATTTATTTTATTTTATTTTATTTTATTTTATGTGCATGATGTAGCTTTTAAGGGAGGGGTGAGAAGATGAAAGGCAGTAGAGGAGGTGTGAACTCAAGTCAGAGCTGAGGAGGGGTGGATGGAGGATTATGTGGATGAGAATGCAGTGGAAAGGAGTGGTGGTGGAGAATGAACTCTGCATGTAATGTGCCTGCACCCTGTACTGTGTATGTTCTGTGCCTGAACCCTGCACTCTGTATGTTCTGTGCCTGAACCCTGCACTCTGTATGTAATGAGCCTGAACCCTGCACTCTGTTTGTAATGAACCTGAACCCTGTATGTTCTGTGCCTGAACCCTGCACCCTGCACTCTGTATGTAATGTGCCTGAACCCTGCACTCTGTATGTAATGTGCCTGAACCCTGCATTCTGTATGTACTGTACCCTAAACCCTGCACTGACCCTGTATGTACCGTGTCCTAAACCCTGCACTCTGTATGTATTCTGCCCTGAACCCTGCACTGTGCTTGTACTGTGCCTGATCCCTGCTAACCCCCTTGTGCTTTGCCCTCCTGCCTCCTGTGCTGTGTTGCATCCTCCTTCCCTCCACCAGCTGTCATCTCTGCCCCTATGTCTCCCAATGACCCTCCCATCCCCATCCTTTTCCCCCCAGCGATCACAGCCTTTTCCATCCCAACACTCTCACCCCACAATCCCTATTTCACCCCACCCTGCCCTCACCCCAGCCTCACCTAACTCCCTAACAACCCTCACTTCCCAAACCACTCCTGTACCTACCTTTCCTAGGCGATAGGTATTGGTAATTGGTATCGGCGAGTACTTGAAAATAAGTATTGGTACTGGTACTTCGTGTTAAAAAAATGGTATTGGTGCATCCGTACCATTTATTAAAACGATTCCTAAAAGTATCTCCAATAAAATGCGCTTACATTAAAAAGTGCCCAGACCGGGACCAGCTCGATCAGCCTGTATGTTTTTTTGTCTTATCTGGATGTTCACTGTTTTCAAGATCTTCCAATTTTTTAATAAACTTCTCAACAATCTAATAAAAAACAAAGGCACCTTTATAAATGTTTAGTAATGGCAATTGTAGGGGGTATTGACATTTTTCCTGTATTTTTCATTTTGTTAATATTAGCATATGAATCATTATTATGTAGCTGTTAAGTTACCTAATCCTAGAAGCCTGCAGAGTATCTCACTATATATAGAAATTGTGCATTTAATATTCAAATTTCTCTTGCATATTATGGTGTATTTTAATAGAGGTAACTAGTTCAGTGACAGAAGGTCATAAGCACATATTCTATAGGTCGAGTTAATAAGGATTCAATGACAGAAAATTATAAACCTGTTTTATGACCTTGACATAAGGAACAATAGGCCCAATGCCAAGACGGGTGTCTTCTAACCTTGATATGAGGGAGTCTAATCAGAGCTACTACAGTTCTTGGAAAAGTCTAATAAAAGTACAGGGTGCATTAGTATCAGCATTTTTGGGATAATTCAAGTTAACACTTATGTTTTGTTGCCAAAAAGGATGAAATTACCAAGTGTAAAAACATACATGTGATCTATAAGCGCATCAACAAATTGTGTCCATCAGCAGCACGGTTTAAAATAATAATGTCCACAAGTGTCCAAATGTGAATCCAAAATATATGTATCCACTTGCCGACCACAAATTTTAGTTATACAGCGGCAGAGCTGCTCTCATGCACAGGATCACATACCTAGTACATGATCCGGCACTTCCGGGTAGGGGGCGCGCGCACTGTGATTAGACACAGCACAAGTCAATCAGCGGGTGCCAGCCAATGGATGTCCTCCGACACCCGCTGACCAGAGAGGAGCGACACACAACAGAGGTCTGCCTTTGTAAACAAGGCAGAGCTCTGTTCTGTCAGCAGGGATGTGATAGATTTTCTTTACCTGCAAAGCAGGGAATAAAATATTTTAAATCCCTTAGTAAAAACAGCACACATAGTACACAAAAACACTGCTTAGGCACACAGTTAACCCTTTGATCGCCCTAGAAGTTTAACCCCTTCCCAGCCAGTCTCAATAGTACAGTGATAGTACATATTTTTAGCACTGACTACTGTATTAGTGTTACTGGTTCCCACAAAGTGTCAGACTGTCCGCCGCAATTTGCAGTCCCGCTAGAAGTCGCTGAACACCGCCATTACTAGTATGTGTGTGTGTATGTGTATATATACAGTATATAAAAAAGAATTGCAGTATATATCTTATTATTATTGTTATTACTATACAGGATTTATATAGCACCAAATATATACTTAATTGGATTATGTTTACCCAAACTATATAGCAGAATACATATTGGCCTAAATTTATGAAGAAATACAATTTTTGTATTTTATTTATTGGATATGTTTTATAGCAGAAGTTAAAAAATATTGTGTTTTTCTTCTGTTTTTTTTTTAATTGTATGTCTTTTTTTTATATAGCACAAAAAAAAATTGCAGAGGTGATAAAATACCACCAAAAGAAAGCTCTATTTCTGGGAAAAAAGGACATCCATTTGGGTACAACGTTGCATGACTGCACAATTGTCAGTTAAAGTAACACAGTGCCGTATCGCAAAAAATGGTCTGGTCATGAAGTGGGGTAAATCTTCCGGAGGTCAAATGGTTAAAGTTTGCACACTACACAAATTTCCAAGACAATTCTCCCAATCTTCCACCAATACACCAGTTCTCTGTGTGTGTATATGTATGTGTATGTATATATATATTGTGACAGCAGGAAGGTAAAGTCACCTGGTTGCATCCAGGGGGGTAGATATATTTCGCCCAGATTCAGGCTTTACGCCGACTTATACAACTAGGTGGAGAGTTGTATAAGCCCAGCTAAGGCTAGTGGGCTCATGGATGACTCATACCTCTAGGGAGAGGGCTGGGCGTCGTGCAGGCAGGGAGTTGATGAGGCCAGCTGAAGCTTGTCAGCTCATTTAGGCCTCTATAAGAACTCCCAGCTTCATTAGATGTTAGCTCATGCCTGGAACCAGACCTGTGTGGACTGTCTAGGGAGAGTGAACCCCTGTGCGGTGAGAAAAAGCCTGTGTGGCTATTTGCTTGGACATTTAAAACCAGGGACTTAGGGACTAGGACAGCACTAGGCTGATCCCAGTTGTTAGTTAGGAAACCTGTATGTTTAGAGGTCAAGTTGACCAGGATTTATTTTGTTTATATGTTTCTTTTGGCTTTGCTGTGTTTTGTCACTGTAAATAGAAAATAAACCGCACCTTTTTGATTTTGAAAACCACAACCTCCGTTTGCTGGGCCTGTTTTTGTGTGGGGAGCCCATCCCGGGGGTCACACACACCCGCTGCCGAGCTAACCCCCTCACAGTTGGTGGAGAACCAGTGGCAGTTTTTTTTAAGCCAGCATGGAGGAGATACTGAAGCAGCTGGCTCTAGCAAATGCCAATCAACAGCAGACAAATGCAGGTTTGCAAAAGAGCCTTGCAGCTCAACAACAGAACTTCGCAGCCCAGCAGCAAGCTCATCAACAGAGCCTTGCAGCCCAGCAGCAAGCTCACCAACAGAGTCTGGAAGCTCAGCAACAAGCCCAGCAGCAATCTGAGGCCCGCTTCATAGACCTGTTACAGAAGCAAGAGCAGAGACTACAACAAATGGAAGCAGTAATGCAGCAACGTCCGCAGACCAGTGAGGAAAGCCGTCCCACTAATACCGCGTCCTTTGGGGTGAGTCGTTTATTGACAAAAATGACTGGAGAGGATGATCCAGAGGTATTTTTGACCACATTTGAAAGGACTGCTGAAAGAGAAAAGTGGCCTGAGGAGCAGTGGGCTGGACTGGTGGCTCCTCTGTTAACTGGTGAATCGCAGAAGGCTTACTATGACCTAGAGCCTGACCAAGCAAAAGACTATGTGATGCTAAAAGCTGAGATATTGGCAAGGCTGGGTGTCACCCAGGCTGTCCGGGCTCAGCGTGTGCATAACTGGACTTTCCAGCTTGGAAAACCCCCCAGGTCTCAAATGTATGATCTCATTCACCTGAGCAGAAAGTGGCTACAGCCAGAGACTTTGTCCGCACGAAAGATTGTGGAACGTGTTGTAATGGATCGGTTTTTGAGAGCTCTTCCTACTGCCATCCAAAACTGGGTAAGCCATGGAGACCCAGAGACGGCCGATGGTCTTGTGGATCGTGTGGAGAAATACTTGGCTACAGAGAACCTGACGGCCTCTTCCAGAGACACTCGGACTTTCCACCCTAAGACCAGACCATCCCCAGGGGCGGATAAGAGGATTCCAAGGGGTAAGGGTGGAGAGAGTGAGAGGGTGGGAGCTCTACCCCAAGTTTGGCGAGAACAGCCTGGGAAATCAGCGGCTCAAGAGGCGGCAAGAAGGATCGTTTGCTACCGCTGCCGGCAAGCGGGACATATTGCAGCCAATTGCCCGGTTGTGGAGGAACCCATGCAGTGTGACTTTCTGACGGGCAGACGTCAGTCGCTGTGTGCGACAGTCGCATGCACTGCCATTCGAGGAATTGAGAAACATTTATGCAAAATGTGTGTTAATGGTAGAAATGTTGTGGTATTGCTGGATTCAGGTAGCCTTGTGACCCTGATAAAGGCTGAGTTAGTTAAAACAGAGGTCTCTGGGAATAGCAAGGTAGCTGTTATTTGTGTGCATGGGGACACCCGAGAGTATCCAGTGACTACAGTGTGTTTCGAGACCCCCAAAGGTACCCTCTCTCATCCAGTGGGCTTAGTATCTCAGTTACCGTATGACGCCATTGTGGGAAGGGATTTTCCGAAGTTCTGGGAACTGTGGGATGATCCTGAGCCCCCCACTGGTGCCCCTATGTACCAGGAATGTGATAGCCAGAACTCCCCTGAGAGTGGTGAGGACTCTCCGGAATTTCCCTTATCAGTATTGGCAGGGGAGACTCAAGAAACTGGAGAGGAGCCCACCTCCTCAGACGAAAACCTACCGTCTGTGGAGTTTTCTGATCTTGAGGTTCACAGGGAAAACTTTGCCACAGAACAGTTGAAAGACCCCGCCCTAATAAAGGCACGCGAAAACGTAGTGAAAATAGATGGCGAGTTAGTGAACCCAGATAATACCTGCACTTACCCATACTTCAGCGTAGAGAAGGACCTACTGTATCGGGTGGCAAAAAGGGCAGAAGAAACCGTTGAGCAGCTTGTGGTGCCCAAACCTTACAGGAAGTTGGTGTTGGAGTTGGCCCATGGGCACATTCTTGGAGGTCATCTGGGGACAGAGAAAACCCGAGAGAGGGTATTACAGAGATTCTATTGGCCGGGGGTGATGAAGGACATAGAAAATTATTGTTCCTCCTGCCCTGTGTGTCAGAGGTCGGCCCCGATGCCACATTTCCGTAGCCCGCTGGTCCCTCTACCCATCATTGAGGTCCCGTTTGAGAGGATCGCCATGGATTTGGTAGGTCCTATAATCAAGTCCGCTAGGGGGCACCAGTACATATTAGTTATAATGGACTATGCCACCCGTTATCCAGAAGCGATCCCTCTCCGAAATACCTCGGCCAAAACCATAGCCAAAGAGCTATCTCTTGTGTTTAGCCGGGTGGGTATTTGTAAAGAACTGCTTACGGACCAAGGTACACCCTTTATGTCCCGGGTTATGAAGGAGCTGTGTAAATTGTTCAAAGTGACGCAATTACGTACATCTGTGTATCACCCCCAAACCGATGGGCTGGTTGAAAGATTCAACAAAACCCTAAAACAAATGTTGAAGAAAGTGGTGGATAGAGATGGAAAGGATTGGGACTGTCTACTTCCTTATCTGATGTTTGCTATTAGGGAGGTGCCCCAATCCTCTACGGGATTCTCCCCCTTTGAGTTACTGTATGGGAGACACCCAAGAGGGCTGTTGGATATTGCCAAGGAAACTTGGGAAAGTGAGAGTTCTCCCCACAGGAGTGTGATTGAGCATGTCGCCCTGATGCAAGACCGAATTGCACAGGTAATGCCCATCGTGAAGGAACATTTGGCCCAAGCGCAGTTAGGACAGCAGAGAGTGTACAACCGTGGAGCCAAGACCCGTACCTTTTCCCCGGGGGATAGGATACTGGTACTTGTCCCTACGGTTGAAAGTAAATTCCTTGCCAAATGGCAAGGCCCCTACGAGATAATGGAAAAAGTGAGTGAAGTGAATTACAAGGTCAGACAACCAGGAAGGCGAAAGCCCGAACAGATCTATCACGTTAATCTGTTGAAAGCCTGGAGGGATAGAGAGTCCCTAGTCGCAGACACTTGGTCACCAGCTCAAACTGGTTGCGTGATTCCTGAGGTTGGAATAGCAGCCACCTTGTCACAACCCCAACAACAGGAGGTTAAGGAGTTTGTGCTTCGCAACAAGGAGGTATTCTCTGAGCTGCCGGGACAAACATTTGGGGTAGAGCATGACATCATTACCCCGCCCGGTGAAAGGGTGAAGTTAAAACCCTATCGGATCCCAGAGGCCCGACGGGAGGCAATACGGGAGGAAGTACAGAAAATGCTGAACTTAGGGGTGATAGAGGAGTCTCAAAGTGATTGGTCTAGTCCCATTGTGTTGGTGCCTAAACCGGATGGGAGCTGGCGATTTTGTAACGATTTTCGTCAGTTGAACCAAGTTACAAAATTTGACACCTACCCCATGCCACGTATAGATGAGTTGATCGACCGGCTGGGAACAGCCCGATACATGACGACTCTTGACCTCACAAAAGGGTATTGGCAAATCCCCCTGGCCAAATTGGCCAAAGAGAAAACCGCATTTGTAACCCCAGACGGGGCGTTCCAATATAAAAGAATGCCGTTCGGGTTACAGAATGCGCCGGCCACATTCCAGCGGAAAATGGACCAGATGCTGAGGCCCCATCGGAAGTATGCTGCGGCTTACCTGGATGACGTAATTGTCCATAGCACAGATTGGGCCTCACATCTGCCAAAAGTGCAAGCAGTCCTGGACTCTGTTCGGGAAGCGGGGTTTACGGCTAACCCCAAGAAGTGTACCATTGGGCAGGAGGAGGCCAAATATCTTGGGTACACCATTGGGAGGGGAGTAATAAAACCCCAACTCAACAAAGTCGAGGCCATCCAGAGTTGGCCACGTCCCAACAGCAAGAAGCAGGTACGAGCCTTTCTGGGAATCGCTGGGTATTATCGGCGATTCATTCCCCACTTTGCTTCTAAGGCTGTGCCCCTAACCAACCTAACGAAGGGGAAAGGGTCGGTCATGATTAAATGGACCCCCGAGGCTGAGGCAGCATTCCAATTCTTGAAACAAGCCTTATGTAGCCAGCCAGTGTTGTACTCACCCGACTTCTCTAAAGACTTTGTCGTACAAAGTGATGCGTCAGATGTGGGGTTAGGAGCAGTATTGTCCCAGGTCTGGAACGGGGAAGAGCACCCAGTCATTTACCTCAGCAGGAAGTTGAAGTCCCATGAGGTAAATTACGCCACCGTTGAAAAGGAGTGTTTAGCGGTGAAGTGGGCTCTAGATTCCCTTCGGTACTACCTGCTAGGTAGGCACTTTGACATGGTTACGGATCACGCTCCGTTAAAGTGGATGGCTCAAAACAAGGAAACAAATAGAAGAGTGAATAGGTGGTTCCTGGCCCTCCAGGAATTCAACTTCACAGTAAAGCATCGCCCTGGCGTTCAAATGGGGAATGTGGATGCTTTGTCTCGAGTACATGAATGCCTGATTGCTGGTGTTCCAACCCCGAGGTTAAAACAAGAGGGGGGGGTATGTGACAGCAGGAAGGTAAAGTCACCTGGTTGCATCCAGGGGGGTAGATATATTTCGCCCAGATTCAGGCTTTACGCCGACTTATACAACTAGGTGGAGAGTTGTATAAGCCCAGCTAAGGCTAGTGGGCTCATGGATGACTCATACCTCTAGGGAGAGGGCTGGGCGTCGTGCAGGCAGGGAGTTGATGAGGCCAGCTGAAGCTTGTCAGCTCATTTAGGCCTCTATAAGAACTCCCAGCTTCATTAGATGTTAGCTCATGCCTGGAACCAGACCTGTGTGGACTGTCTAGGGAGAGTGAACCCCTGTGCGGTGAGAAAAAGCCTGTGTGGCTATTTGCTTGGACATTTAAAACCAGGGACTTAGGGACTAGGACAGCACTAGGCTGATCCCAGTTGTTAGTTAGGAAACCTGTATGTTTAGTCAGAGGTCAAGTTGACCAGGATTTATTTTGTTTATATGTTTCTTTTGGCTTTGCTGTGTTTTGTCACTGTAAATAGAAAATAAACCGCACTTTTTTTTGATTTTGAAAACCACAACCTCCGTTTGCTGGGCCTGTTTTTGTGTGGGGAGCCCATCCCGGGGGTCACACACACCCGCTGCCGAGCTAACCCCCTCACAATATATATATATATATACTGTATATATATATATATACACACACACAGTGGTTACGGAAAGTATTCAGAACCCCTTAAATTTTTTACTCTGCTATATTGCAGCCATTTGCTAAAATCATTTAAGTAGATTTTTTTCCCTCATTAATGTACACACAGCACCCCATATTGACAGAAAAACACATAATTGTTGACATTTTTGCAGATTTATTAACCACTTCCTACCAGATGGACGTCCTTGAACTTGAGCTGGGATATCTGAATGATGCCTGCAGCTACAGGCATCATTCAGATATCGTTTTTTAGAGCTGGCGATTCTGTGCACCATAAGAATGATCATAGCAGCTGTAACGCCGCTTGATCCTTCTTACAGGCGGCAAAAAGGACACCCTCCCGCCACCCTCCGGTGCTTCCACCGACTCACCTGTGCGATCGGTGAGTCGGAGAACAGATCCGCCGGCTGCCTACCATAGAGATTTCCGGCGGACCAGATGGTCGCCGGAGTCTCTATGATCGTTCGGAGGCTGGGCGCAATTTATTTATTTATTATTTCAGGCTTCCCAGCGGTCTTATTGACCCCATATCTCACTGTAAAGAGGACCTGTAATGCTTATTCCTATTACAAGGGATGTTTACATTCCTTGTAATAGGAATAAAAGTGATCAAATTATTATTATAATTTTTTTTTAAAGTGTCAAAGTAAAAAGTTTAAAGTAAAATTAACAATTAAAAAAAAATGTTTTTTAAAGTGCCCCTGTCCCCGGTAGCTCGCACGCAGAAGCGAACGCATACGTAAGTCCCGCCCACATATGAAAATGGTGTTCAGAACACACGTGTGAGGTATCGCAGCGAACGTTAGAGCGAGAGCAATAATTCTAGCCCTAGACCTCCTCTGTAACTCAAAACATGTAACCAGTAAAAAAAATGAAAGCGTCACCCATGAGGATTTTTAAGTACCGAAGTTTGGCGCCATTCCATGAGTGTGCAATTTTGAAGGGTGACATGTTAGGTATCTATTTACTCTGCGTAACTTCATCTTTCACATTATGCAAAAAAATTGGGCTAACTTTAATGTTTTAATATTTTTTAATTCATGAAACCGTTTTTTTTTCCCCAAAAAAATGCGTTTGAAATATTATTGCGCAAATAAAGTGCGAGATAAAAAGATGCAATGACCATAATTTTATTCCCTAGGGTGTCTGCTAAAAAAACATATATAGTGTTTGGGGGTTCTGAGTAGTTTTCTAGCAAAAAAAATATGATTTTTGCATGTAGGAAAGGAGTGCCAGAATAGGCCCGGTAAGTAAGTGGTTAAAGAAAAACTGAAATATCACATGGTCTTAAGTATTCAGACCCTTTTCTCAGTATTTAGTAGAAGCACCCTTTTGATCTAATACAGCCATGAGTCTTTTTGGGAAAGATGCAACAAGTTTTTCACACCTGGATTTGGGGATCCTCTGCCATTCCTCCTTGCAGATCCTCTCCAGTTCTGTCAGGTTGGATGGTAAACGTTGTTGGACAGCCATTTTTAGGTCTCTCCAGAGATGCTCAATTGGGTTTAAGTCAGGGCTCTGGCTGGGCCATTCAAGAACAGTCACGGAGTTGTTGTGAAGCCACTCCTTCGTTATTTTAGCTGTGTGTTTAGGGTCATTGTCTTGTTGGAATGTAAACCTTCGGCCCAGTCTGAGGTTCTGAGCACTCTGGAGAAGGTTTTTGTCCAGAATATCCCTGTACTTGGCCACATTCCTTTTTCCCTCGATTGCAACTAGTCGTCCTGTCCCTGCAGCTGAAAAACACCCCCACAGCATTATACTGCCACCACCATGCTTCACTGTTGGGACTGTATTGGACAGGTGATGAGCAGTGCCTGGTTTTGTCCACACATACCGCTTAGAAGTAAGGCCAAAAAGTTCTATCTTGGTCACATCAGACCAGAGAATCTTATTTCTCACCATCTTGGAGTCCTTCAGGTGTTTTTTTTAGCAAACTCCACCGTCGGGCCACTCTGCCATAAAGCCCCGACTGGTGGAGGGCTGCAGTGATGGTCGACTTTCTACAACTTTCTCCCATCTCCCGACTGCATCTCTGGAGCTCAGACACAGTGATCTTTGGGTTCTTCTTTACCTCTCTCACCAAGGCTCTTCTCCCCCGATAGCTCAGTTTGGCCGAACGGCCAGCTCTAGGAAGGGTTGTCCCAAACGTCTTCCATTTAAGGATTATGGAGGCCACTGTGCTCTTAGGAACCTTAACCACTTCAATACAGGGCTTTTATACACCCTTCCTTACCAGACCAATTTGTAGCTTTCAGCGCTCTCACACTTTGAATGACAATTACTCAGTCATGCTACACTGTACCCAAACCAAATTTTTATCATTTTTTTCTCACAAACAGAGCTTTCTTTTGGTGGTATTTAATCACCGCTAGTTTTTTTATTTTTTGCAATATAAGCGAAAAAAGTTAGATTTTTTTTAAAAAAAACACTTTTTTTTTGTTTTTATTGTAAAATTTTGCAAATAAGTAATTTTTCTTCATAAAATTGGGCCAAAATGTATACTGCTACATATCTAGTAAAAATAACCAAAAAAGTGTATATTATTTGGTCTCTGTGAAAGTTATAGAGTCTACAAGCTATGGTGCAAATCATTGAAAAATTATCACATCTGATCACACCTGATGTACTGAAGGCCTATTTCATTTCTTGAGACCCTAACAAGCCAGGAAAGTACAAATACCCCCCAAATTACCCCTTTTTGGAAAGCAGACATTCCAATGTATTTAGTAAGAGTCATTGTGAGTTTTTTGAAGTTGTACTTTTTTCCCACAATTCTTGGGAAATTGTTTAAATTTTTTTAAATTTTTATTTTTTTGCACAAAATTGTCATAATAACAAGTTATTTCTCTCACACAGCACATGCATACTTGCAATGACACCCCAAAATACATTCTGCTACTCCTCCTGAGTATGGCGATACCAAATGTGTGAGACTTTTACACAGCCTGTCCAAATACAGAGGCCCAACATTGAAATAGCACCTTCAGGCATTCTAGGAGCATAAATTGCACATCTCATTTCTCAACCACCTATTACAGTTTTGAAGACCCTGGAGCACCAGGACAATGGAAATGCCCATAAAATGACCCCATTTTGGAAAGCTAACACCCCAACGTATAATCTATGAGGCATAATGAGTCTTTTGAACGGTTCATTTTTTTCCAGAAGTTTTTGGAATATGTGGGAAAAAAATGAAAACGCATTTTTTTTATACAAAGTTGTCCATTTATAAGATATTACCAACACATAGCATGTACATAGCAAGAATGACACCCCAAAATACATTCTGCTACTCCTCCTGAGTATGGCGATACCAAATGTGTGAGACTTTTACACAGCCTGGCCAAATACAGAGGCCCAACATTGAAATAGCACCTTCAGGCATTCTAGGAGCATAAATTACACATCTCATTTCTCAACCACCTATTACAGTTTTGAAGACCCTGGAGCACCAGGACAATGGAAACTCCCATAAAATGACCCCATTTTGGAAAGCTAACACCCCAACGTATAATCTATGAGGCATAATGAGTCTTTTGAACGGTTCATTTTTTTCCAGAAGTTTTTGGAATATGTGGGAAAAAAATTAAACCGCATTTTTTTTATACAAAGTTGTCCATTTATAAGATATTACCAACACATAGCATGTACATAGCAAAAGTGACACCCCAAAATACATTCTGCTACTCCTCCTGAGTATGGCGATACCAAATGTGTGAGACTTTTACACAGCCTGGCCAAATACAGAGGCCTAACATCTAAGTAGCACCGTCATGTGTTCTAGGAGCATAAATTACACACACAAATTCCTGACAACCTATCACATTGTTGAAGGCCCTTCATATTTCTAAAACATAGCATGTACTGTACATACCAATTATAAACCAAAATACATTCTTCTGAGAAAAAGGGTAAAGAAAAGATTTCCTGCGGTTTTAGTAGTGCAGTGGTCCAAAGGGGAGAGCATCGGTCCAGGCAGCAGGCAGGAACGTGGACAGCGACAGCAAAACAGGCAGCAGGCAGGAATAGTCAGTACAGGTAGAGATGATGTCAGCACAGCCAAAGCATTGGTCCAGATAGCAGGCAGAGATGTGGTCAGCAGTAGCAAAAGGAACAAAGGATCGTCCATGCAGGAGGCAGGAATACTGTCCATAGTTAGTACATGCAGCAGGCAGAGGTATGGTCAGCACAGCCAGAGTATTTGTCCAGGGAGCAGGCAGGACCATCAAGCTTAGGGCAACGGTCAGGAAAGAATGGGGACAGGGGTAGAGGCTTCTCCCACCCAAATCGCTTTGAAGCCTCCGGACAACCAGACCCTGTTCTGGGAACACAGAAAACCAAAAACTGGTTTTCTGAACTCAGAACACTATTCTGGAGCCCCTCACATATGTGAGACCCCTGTGTAGCAGGGTGAAAGATCAGTCCAAGGGGGCAGGCAAAAACATGGTCAACAGGCCGAGGTCAGTGCAGGTAAAAGGCAGAAATAAACGGTAGGCAGAGGCATAATCCATACAGTCCAGGGTCAGTTCACGTGAAAGGCAGAAACATGGCGGATAAACAATGCAGACGGTAGGCAGAGACATAGTCGAGAAACAGGCCAGGGTCAGTTCACATGGAAGACAATGATATGGTTGGTTGAGGCAGGGAAATATTCAGGACATATTGAAAACGGGGAAATGGCAGTATTAGAAATATGGGCTAATAGTTTTCGAGAGTGTGATATCGCTTGAAGCATTTTCCCATGCAAAGGCCAGGTTGGGAGGGACAGTCGGGACAATGGAAGCTGGTGTCTTTCCTAATTCCTCTTCTGGTGCACACCCGACATTTTTTTTGCCGTCGTCTTCCGGATCGTGATGGTGGAATATGGTCTGAAAAATGGCGCTCATGTAGTCTGCTGACACAATCTGAGTGAATGCTTTCTGGGGGGGATGTTTGTTGGTAGATCAGGGCAGTGACAATGTCTTCAATAAATCTCATGAAGGTGGTGGGTCTATGTGTGGATTTTTGGTAGACTATGAAAGAATTTAACAGGGCCAAATGAAAAAAGTAAATTGCGATTTTTTTATACCAGAAGAGGGATTTTCGGGTTGAAAGATAGGGCTGCAACATTTGATCATTTAAATCCACACCCCCCATGAATTTATTGTACTCATTGATGCAGGAAGGCTTGCGAACGGTACTGCGTCTTCTGTGAAGTTCCACCGAGGTGTCATCGTGGATGGTGGACATGATGTACACATCTTTCCTATCCCTCCACTTCACAGCCAACACTTCCTCGTTCCTCAAGCTTGCCGATTCCCCCTTTTGAATGGTTGTGGTGACAAGACGCTGTGGGAAGCCCTTTCTGTTTATTCTTGTTGTACCACACGCCAGAGTTTTTTTTAGGTAGAGGTGGCGGAGAAGGGGCAGGCTGGTATAATAGTTGTCCATATAAATATGATACCCCTTTTGGAGGAGTGGAAATACCAACTCCCAAACAATTTTTCCACTTATTCCCATGTACGATGGACACTCAGGGGGCTCGAGCTGGGAATCTTTGCCTTCGTACATGCGGAATGAGTGCACATAACCAGTGGCGCTTTCACAGAGCTTGTTGAGCTTCAAGCCGTACCTCGCCCGCTTACTGGGGATATATTGCTTGATTCCCAGCCGGCCTGTGAAATGCACCAGGGATTCGTCCACAGAAATGTTTTGGTCAGGGACATAAAGTTCGGCAAACTTCTTGGAAAAAAAATTAATTAGGGGGCGAATTTTATATAATTTGTCAAAGTTTGGGTGATCTCGGGGGGGGGCACTGTGAGTTGTCACTGAAATGCAGGAACCGCATTATAAGTTCGTATCGGGACCTGGACATGGCCGATGTAAAAATTGGCATATGGTGGATGGGTTTCTTCGACCAATACCTATTCATTTCATTTTTTTTTGTAAGCCCCGTGTTAAACGTTAGGCCTAAAAACAATCTAAGCTCCACCACTGTTAGGGGTCTCCATTCAAAAGGGCGGGCATAGCTGGAGCTGGGGTTGTTTTCAATGAATTGTTGAGCAAAAAGATTAGTTTGCTCCACAATGCCTTGAACCAATTCATCAGGGAAAAATAAATTAAAAAAATCAAGTTTGGAAAAACCCTCAGTGTTGACCTGCACACCTGGCTGTGCTGTAAAAGGGGGGGATCGTGGCTGACCCTGAGGTACAAGGCAGCCGCAATGGGTTTGCCAAGCCATCTGGAAGCTGGGTTCGGGTCCTACTTCTTTGGCGTGTACTTGCACTGGGCCTTTCCTCCTGGGGTCTAGCAGCGCTTGCACTGGGCCTTTCCTCCTGGGGTCTAGCAGCGCTTGCACTGGACCTCGCCTCCTGGGGTCTACCGCCGTTGGCACTGCTGGTCGCTGCCTGGTGTTCAGACCGTCTTCTTTTTGGACGGACTGTGTCCTCCTCTAATTCGGATCCGGATGTGCTGCCTTCGGGGGGTTCATATTCCGAACCAGAATCGGAATCAGAACTGAGCGGTGAGAGCTCCCCGTTGCTCTCATCGGTCAGACTGAGTATTTGATATGCTTCTTCTGGGGTGTACACCTTTCTGGACATAGTGGGTACGCTGGTGAGGTGGCAGGTACTCTGGTGGCAGGTTCTCTGGTGAGGTGGCGGGTACTCTAATGGACAGGTACTCCTGATGGATTGGTGGTGGGTACTCTGGTGAGGTGGCGGGTACTCTGGTGAGGTGGTGGGTACTCCTGATGGACAGGTACTCCTGATGGACTGGTGGCGGGTACTCCTGGTGAGGTGGCGGGTACTCCTGGTGAGGTGGCGGGTACACCTGATGGACAGGTACTCCTGATGGACAGATACTTCTGATGGACTGGTGGCGGGTACTCTGAGGTGGCGGGTACTCAGGTGAGGTGGCGGGTACTGCTGATGGACAGGTACTCCTGATGGACTGGTGGCGGGTACTCAGGTGAGGTGGCGGGTACTCCTGATGGACAGGTACTCCTGATGGACTGGTGGCGGGTACTCTGAGGTGGCCGGTACTGCTGATGGACAGGTACTCCTGATGGACAGGTACTCCTGATGGACTGGTGGCGGGTACTCTGAGGTGGCGGGTACTCAGGTGAGGTGGTGGGTACTCCTGATGGACAGGTACTCCTGATGGACTGGTGGCGGGTATTCTGAGGTGGCGGGTACTCAGGTGAGGTGGCGGGTACTGCTGATGGACAGGTACTCCTGATGGACTGGTGGCGGGTACTCTGAGGTGGCGGGTACTCAGGTGAGGTGGCGGGTACTCCTGATGGACAGGTACTCCTGATGGACAGGTGGGTGGCGGGTGATCTGGTGGCAGGTACTAGATGACAGGTACTCTTTATTTAGGGGGGGCAATCTGGGCACAGTAGTACATATGTATATGTGTATAACATATGTGTAACTCACTGTTAGCTGATCTCCTCCTCACAGGTGTGTGAAGAGGAGAACCAGGCAACAGTGAGTTACACACAATTGTGTGTTTTGTTTACATTTAGTGACCTGCTGTGATTGGACACAGCCGGTCACGTGGTAAAGAGCCAATTTCATTGGCTCTTTACCCTGATCGAGGCTGGGCTGTATCCAAGGGAAAAACCTCAGCCCCGATCGCCGCGCTGCGCGCCCCGGCGTGCACGGCGCAGCTCTGCATCATCAATTCCGGCAAGTTTATACCGGAATCTCCGCCGCCCGCCGCCACATTACTTGAATCGGTGTGTCCAGAGGGACACACCGGATCCCAGATCGCCGCGCTGCGCGCCCCCGGGGGCGCGCGCGGGCGCCGTGCACGCCGCTGCTGCAGTTTTGCATATGGGAGCCGGTAAGCCGCTCCGCTGCCCGCCGCACAGAAAGCTCCGCTGCCCGCCGCTGCTGCTCCGCTGCCACTCATTTACCCCCATCAGGGAACTGCTGTGTCCTAAGGAACACAACGGTACCTGGGAGAGCCGGCGAAGCACTGGATGGCGGCGGGAGGGGGGGTGCCCCCTCCCGCCACCTATAAGAACGATCAAGCGGCGGAACCGCCGCTATGATCATTCTTATGGTGCAGAGAATCGCTGGCAGAACAAAAGGATATCTGAATGATGCCTCTAGCTGCAGGCATCATTCAGATATTCCCCTACAAAGCAGAGGACATCATATGACGTCCACCCAGGATGGGAGATCCCATCTGTGGACGTCATATTACTATGGCTGGGTAGGGAAGTGGTTAAGTGTAGCAGAATTTTTTTGTAACCTTGGCCAGATCTGTGCCTTGCCACAATTCTGTCTCTGACCTCTTCAGGCAGTTCCTTTGACCTCATGATTCTCATTTGCTCTGACATGCACTGTGAGCTGTAAGGTTTTATATAGACAGGTGTGTGGCTTTCCTAATCAAGTCCAATCAGTATAATCAAACACAGCTGGACTCAAATGAAGGTGTAGAACCATCTCAAGGATGATCAGAAGAAACGGACAGCACCTGAGTTAAATATATGAGTGTCACAGCAAAGGGTCTGAATACTTAGGACCATGTGATATTTCAGTTTTTCTTTTTTAATAAATCTGCAAAAATGTCAACAATTCTGTGTTTTTCTGTCAATATGGGGTGCTGTGTGTACATTAATGAGGAAAAAAAAATAATTTAAATGATTTTAGCAAATGGCTGCAATATAACAAAGAGTGAAAAATTTAAGGGGGTCTGAATACTTTCCGTACCCACTGTATGTATATATATATATATAATACATACACACTCACCGGCCACTTTATTGGTAACACAAATTGCTAATCACTTGCTGAAGTTAAAACTGAGCATCAGAATGGGGAAGAAAGGGGGCTACAGCAGCAGAAGACCTCATCGCGTACCACTCCTGTCACCTAAAAACAGGAAACTGAGGCTAAAATTAGCACAGGCTTACCAAAATTAGACAATAGAAGATTGGAAAAAGGTTGCCTGGTCTGATGAGTCTCGATTTCAGCTGCAACATACAGATGGTGGGGTCAGAATTTGTCGTAAATAACATGAAAGCATGGATCCATTCTGCCTTTTATCAATGGTTCAGGCATGGTGTGGGGGATATTTTTTTGGCACACTTTGAGCCCCTTAGTACCAATTGAGCATCGTTTAACCACATCAATACAGGGCACTTTCACCCCATTCCTGCCCAGACCAATTTTTAGCTTTCAGCGCTCTCACACTTAGACAATTACTCATGTTCCACTGTATCCAAACAAAATGTTTATATTTTTTTCACACATGTAGAGCTTTCTTTTGGTGGTATTTAATCAGCACTGGGTTTTTTATTTTTTGCGATATAAGTGAAAAAAACATTTTGAAAAAAACATATTTTTTTTCAGATTCTATTGTAACATTTTGCAAATAAGTAATTTTTTTTTCAGTACATTTGGGCCAAAATGTATAATGCTACATATCTCTGGTAAAAATAACCAAAATTAGTGGATATTATTTAGTCTGTGTGAAAGTTAGTCTACAAGCTATGATGCCAATCAAATTGATCACATCTGATGTACTGACGGCCTATTTCACTTCCTGAGGCCCTGAAATGTGAGGACAGTACAAATACCCCCCAAATTACTCCTTTTTGGAAAGTAGACAGTCTGAGGTATTTAGTAGGGATGAGCTCGGTGTTCGAGTCGAACATACGTTCGACTCGAACATCGGCTGTTCGATCGTTCGGCGAACATCGAACGTTTTGGGCCGTTCGCGCCAAATTCGAGTGACGCGAATGGCCCACAATACACTGCGCCATCGCAGTGCAATCCCGGCGCTGTGATTGGCCAAGCATGCAGTGTGACCCCGCATGCTTGGCCAATCACAGCGCCGGCAACTAGGAGAGCCATAATTGGCCACAGGCAGGTTGCCTGTGGCCAATTATAGCTCAGGGGGTTTAGCACACGCCCCACACTATAAAAGGCCGCCAGCGCGGCGGCCTTGTGTAGTGTGTTCCGGTGCAGGGAAAGAGAAGGATAGGGAGGGACAGTGTGATATTCTTTGTGCTATTCTTGTGTGCAGGGAGAGAGAAGGATAGGCAGGGAGAGTGTCAGTGTCATATTCTTTGCTAAACCTTGTGTGCAGGGAGAGAGAAGGATAGGCAGGGAGAGTGTCAGTGTCATATTCTTTGATAAACCTTGTGTGCAGAGAGAGAGAAGGGTAGGCAGGGGACAGTGTCAGTGTCATATTCTTTACTAAACCTTGTGTGTAGGGAGAGAGAAGGATAGGCAGGGAGAGTGTCAGTGTCATTGTTGCTAAGCCTCCTGCACAGTATACACCTGAAGCTAGCCCTTATTGCTGTGTTTTCCTGGTGTGTTACACTAACAGGCATTTGCAGCACTTACAGCGGGCGGAGTGTGCCTCCTGCACATTATACACCTGAAGCTAGCCCGTATTGCTGTGTTTTCCTGGTGTGTTACACCAACAGGCATTTGCAGCACTTACAGCAGGCGTAGTGTGATTCCTGCAAAATATACTCCTGAAGCTAGGCCTTATTGCTGTGTTTTCCTAGTGTGTTACACCAACAGGCATTTGCAGCACTTACAGCAGGCGTAGTGTGATTCCTGCAAAATATACTCCTGAAGCTAGCCCGTATTGCTATGTTTTCCTGGTGTGTTACACCAACAGGCGTAGTATAAAACAGGAAAAAAGGGAAGGAAAGGGAAAGCACTCACATTGCCACATCCATATAATAGATTTTGCGAGCAAAACAGGATAGGACTTTGCAGGCAACACACGAAAATGAAATACAAAAATACTTTTATTGTCACAAAATTAACCACTTAAGACCGCCCACTGTAAATATACGTCGGCAGAATGGCACCGACAGGCAGAATCACGTACATATACGTGATTGACTTTGTATAGTTGGGGGGTCCGATCGGACCCCCTTTCTTTACAGTGGGTGGTCGTTTTACCTTCGGGAGCGATCCGGCATGAGGGGACGGCCGTTCGATTCCGGCCCCCCCCCCCCTCGATCGCTCCCGGCGAATGAGAGCTTCCCCTGCCTGTGTACTGTTTACACAGGCGGGAGGAAGTGATGTCATCTCTCCTGCGGCGCTCACATATACCGAGCGCCGTACAGGAGAAGATGCAGGTTAGTGCACACAACACTACACTGACACCAGGACACATAGGCACATAAATCGCCCCCCCCCCCCCAGGCCCCCCAGATCACCCCCCAGTCACAGTGTCACTGATTGCAGTGACCATTTATTTAGTGATCACTGCAATCAGTGACATTTGTGACTGTAAAAGTGTCGCTACATTTAGTTTTAGGTCCAGTGTAGCCCCCTAACCCCCCCTAATAAAGGTTTAACCCCCTGATCACCCCCCAGATAACCCTTTCACCCCCTAGCACCGCCGTCGCTAAGCGATAATTTTTTTGATCGATGTCTTAGCGTCGGTGATGCTGATCGGTAGCCAGTAATTTTTTTTAGGTTCGCCGCAGGTTTTTATAGCGTCGGGTACCCCCATATATTACCTAATAAAGGTTTAACCCCCTTGATCGCCCCCCAGGTAACCCTTTCACCCCCTATCACCACTGTCACTAAGCGATCATTTTTCTGATCGCTGTCTTAGCATCGGTGATGCAGATCGGTAGCCAGTAATTTTTTTTAGGTTCGCCGCAGGTTTTTATAGCGTCAGGTACCCCAATATATTACCTAATAAAGGTTTAACCCCCTTGATCGCCCCCCAGGTAACCCTTTCACCCCCTATCACCACTGTCGCTAAGCGATCATTTTTCTGATCGCTGTCTTAGCGTTGGTGATGCAGATCGGTAGCCAGTAATTTTCTTTAGGTTCGCCGCAGGTTTTTATAGCGTCAGGTACCCCCATATATTATCTAATAAAGGTTTAACCCCCTGATCGCCCCCCAGGTAACCCTTTCACCCCCTATCACCACTGTCGCTAAGCGATCGTTTTTATGATTGTTGTCTTAGTGTCGGTGATGCCGATAGGTAGCCAGTAATTTTTTTTTCGGTTCGCCGTCAGGTACCCCCATATATTACCTAATAAAGGTTTTAACCCCCTAATTGCCCCTAGTTAACCCTTTCACCAGTGATCATCATATAAGTGTTACGGGTGACGCTGGTTAGTTAGTTTGCTTTTTATAGTGTCAGGGCACCCGCCGTATATAACCCAATAAAGGTTTAACCCCCTGATCGCCCGGCGGGTGATATCAATTAGGTTTTAGCGTCAGAGAGGGTCTGCGTCACACCCCAGGCAGCGTCAGGTTAGTGCCAGTAGCGCTAACACCCACGCGTTAAGCATACACCCCCCTTAGTGGTATAGTATCTGAACAGATCAATATCTGATCTGATCAGATCTATACTAGCGTCCCCAGCAGTTTAGGGTTCCCAAAAACGCAGTGTTAGCGGGATCAGCCCAGATACCTGCTAGCACCTGCGTTTTGCCCCTCCGTCCAGCCCAGGCCACCCAAGTGCAGTATCGATCGATCACTGTCACTTACAAAACACAACACACATAACTGCAGCGTTCGCAGAGACAGGCCTGATCCCTGCGACTCCAGTGCTGTAGGAGGTGATTTCACCACCACAGTTAAAAAAAAAAAAGCATATATGCCGAAGCATTGGGGCAGCAGGGGCGGAGGAGCGATTTTGCTCCTAATGCCGCGTACATACGGTCGAAATTCCGACGGAGGCTTGCCCGTGGAAAAGTCTGACCATGTGTACGCGGCATAACTTTTGCGGGAAGATGCCCCCATGCTTCGGCATATATAAATGGTGCATGTATGCCCATCATTAGAAGTGGGTGGATGAAGGGCGGTATTCTAATGGTGGGCATACCCACCGATCAATCTTTTTTTTTCGTTCAGCCAACAGGCTGCATGAAAAAAAAGATTACAATACATGTCCAACAAGGACCAGCAACGTACTGGTATGTTGCTGGACTTTGAATGTTTATACCAGAATGATGCCTGTGGGTTTAGGTATCATCTTGGTATCATTCTTTTCAGCCAGCGGCCGGCTTTCATGTAAAAGCAATCCTAGTGGCTAATTAGCCTCTGGACTGCTTTTACAAGCAGTGGGAGGGAATGTCCCCCCCCCGGATATAAAAAGCGCCATTGGGAAATTGGGAAAGCATTTTATCACACCGATCTTGGTGTGGTCAGATGCTTTGAGGACAGAGGAAAGATCTAGGGTCCAATAGACCCCAGTTTTTTCAAAAAAGAGTACCTGTCATTACCTATTGCTATCATAGGGGATATTTACATTCCCTGAGATAACAATGAAAATGATAAAAAAAAAAACAAATATGGAAGCAACAGTTTAAAAATAAAATAAAAATGCAAAATTAATAATAAAAAAAAAAAAAAAAGCACCCCTGTCCTGCCCTGCTCTTGCCCAATGGCGAACGCAAGCGTCGGTCTGGCGTCATATGTAAACAGCAATTGCACCATGCATGTGAGGTATCACCGCGAAGGTCAGATCGAGGGCAGTAATTTTAGCAGTAGACCACCTCTGTAAATCTAACGGGGTAACCTGTAAAGGCTTTTAAAAATGTATGTAGTTTGTCGCCAATGCGCGTTTGTGCGAAATTTTAAAGCATGTCGTGTTTGGTATCTATGTACTCGGCCTAAGATCATCTTTTTTATTTCATCAAACATTTGGGCAATATAGTGTGTTTTAGTGCATTAAAATTAAAAAAAGTGTATTTTTTCCCCCAAAAATGCGCTTGAAAAATCGCTGCGCAGATACTGTGTAGAAAAAAAAATGCAACACCCACCATTTTATTCTGTAGGGCCTTTGCTTTAAAAATATATATAATGTTTGGGGGTTCAACATAATTTTCTTGCAAAAAAAATATGTTTCCATGTAAACAAAAAGTGTCAAAAAGGGCTTTGTCTTCAAGTGGTTAGAAGAGTGGATGTAAGCTTCCTAATGTTGTGTATAAAATGCCAGAACAGTTCAAAACCCCCCCAAATGACCCCATTTTGGAAAGTAGACACCCCAAGCTATATACTGAGAGGCATGTCGAGTCCATGGAATATTTTATATGTTGACACAAGTTGCGGAAAAAATACAATTTTTTTTTTTTTTTTTTTGCACAAAGTTGTCACTAAATGATATATTGCTCAAACATGCCATGGGCATATGTGGAATTACACCCCAAAATACATTCTGTTGCTTCTCCTGAGTACGGGGATACCACATGTGAGACTTTTTGGGAGCCTAGCCGCGTACGGGACCCCAAAAACCAATCACCGCCTTCAGGCTTTCTAAGGGTGTAAATTTTTGATTTCACTTCTCACTGCCTATCACAGTTTCGGAGGCCATGGAATGCCCAGATGGCACAAAACCCCCCCAAATGACCCCATTTTGGAAAGTAGACACCCCAAGCTATTTGCTGAGAGGTATTGTGAGTATTTTGCAGATCTCGCTTTTTGTCACAAAGTTTTGAAAATTGAAAAAAAAAAAGAAAAAAAAAATGTTCTTTCTTCATTTTCAAAAACAAATGAGAGCTGTAAAATACTCACCATGCCTCTCAGCAAACAGCTTGGGGTGTCTACTTTCCAAAATGGGGTCATTTGGGGGGGTGTTGTGCTATTTTGGCATTTTATGGCCTTCGAAACTGTGATAGGTAGTGAGGAGTCAAATCAAAAATTTGTGCCTAGAAATCCTGAAGGCAGTGATTGGTTTTCGGGGTCCCGTACGCGGCTAGGCTCCTAAAAAGTCCCACACATGTGGTATCCCCGTACTCAGGAGAAGCAGCAAAATTTATTTTGGGGTGCAATTCCACATATAACCATGGCATGTGTGAGCAATATATCATTTAGTGACAACTTTTTGTAATTTTTTATTTTTTTTTGTCATTATTCAATCACTTGGGACAAAAAAAAAATATTCAATGGGCTCAACAGGCCTCTCAGCAATTTCCTTGGGGTGTCTACTTTCTAAAATGGGGTCATTTGGGGGGGTTTTGTACTGCCCTGCCATTTTAGCACCTCAAGAAATGAGATAGGCAGTCATAAATTTAAAGCTGTGTAAATTCCAGAAAATGTACCCTAGTTTGTAAACGCTATAACTTTTGCGCAAACCAATAAATATACGCGTATTGAATTTTTTTTTACTAAAGACATGTGGCTGAATACATTTTGGCCTAAATGTATGACTAAAATTGAGTTTATTCGATTTTTCTTATAACAAAAAGTAGAAAATATCATATTTTTTCAAAATTTTCGGTCTTTTTCCATTTATATCGCAAAAAATAAAAATCGCAGAGGCAATCAAATACCATTAAAAGAAAGCTCTATTTGTGGGAAGAAAAGGACGCAAATTTCGTTAAAGCAGCGCAGTGCAAAATTCTGAATTCACCTCTGGTCCTTTAGCTACCAAATGGTCCAGGGCTTAAGTGGTTAATGTTATACAAAATAATTAAAAGACCATACAATGTATATAGCAGTAAGAAGTCCCTTGAACGTCGATGCGTTTCGCCGTGAGGCTTCGTCAGGACGAACAAAAAGGGGAGAAGGTTTTTACACACTTGGGACAAATCTCACTATCTGAAATGAGATGCATAAAAATTAATACACAATATTTACAAATTAAAAAGCTATCTTTGGAGTTAAAGACTGCATAGCCAGTTCTTAATGTACATCATGATCCAAACAAACCAGAGCAACAGACCCAGAGTATTGAAAATACCTCAGAAGGGAATCCGAATAATAAGATGTTGTTCAAAGGCTACCGATTCATATGTGTAGTATGATGACGGGTACACGTGTGGTCTGGTAGGTAGAAAGAAAAGGTATATATATATGTAAAGTAATCAGAAAAACCTATTAGAGCAATGTGTTCATTATGCAAAGCATAAAATTCCTACCTGCTGGTCAAAGACGATCAAGCAGAGGTATTCTCACAAAGATATATTTCACAGATGGAGGAGCCTGACGCTCACTGCTACCATAAGTAGCTGAGCAGATCTATGTAGGCCAATTCATGTAATCAGATATATATATAGATAAAGTAGAAGAAATAAATAGAAATAAAAATTTCCATTAAATTACCAGCTACATCCAACGGGATATGCCCAAAACGGGGGTGGGGGACGTTCTAATATGGAGAAGGGTAAACTTCATATTCACCACATAGTCCTATAGTGGGCCCTTACAATAAACGACACAGCCAGTGCAGTGATGCATATATCACTGTTCAAAATCTGGAAATGAAGGAGATAAAGCAATAATTAAATGGACAGGTCGTGCCTATACAGTACCACCAAGTTGTGAGAGAATGCTTACCTAGCTACTGGACGTCGGACCGCAAAACCCCCGGGAGTCAGCCTCGTGCTGAACACAAGGAACAGACTGTGCTGGCTGACATATTTATATTGAAAAAATCGAGCCAAACACGAGTAGCGTGCTGCGCATTGACGTCATACGCCTGCGTCATGCCCGCGGCGTGCTGGCGTCATCTAAATGTGCCTTGCATTAGTATATGGGCGGAAGTATCGACTACACCATATTGGAGTGTGGAAATAGCGAATAGCAACAAGGTTTAAACTGAAAGTGACAAACGAATGAATCAGTTGGAGTTGGAAAAAACAATGTCTGAGTGTATTTGTAAATCACTGGGTATGGCAATCGCCGTATTGAATCAGAGATGCACATGGAGGACAAAAACGAGCACTAAAAAACACACAAAAATATTAACATTAACATAATAATACGATGGTACAATACATAAATTAATCTCCATGGAGATAATCATTCTCTTAGGATAGATTCCATTGGTGCAAAGTATACAGTTGTATGCGTTCCTATGTCTCCATCATATAAACAAAAAAACTGAAAAAACAGAGGAAATGTATTTACTATATATAAAAAACCTGATCTTGTAACAATAGGCATGTTCTCTCTGAACCAGAAAGGGTCAGGGACAGAGAGGCATTCCAACTGTATCAATACTGGGAGAGTACATCCTAAGGGAAATGCAGGGGGGAGGGGAAAAAGGGGGGGAGAGGAAAAGGGGGAAAGAGGGAAAGAAGGGGGGGGAGGGGAAAGAAAGGAGGGGAAGGAAGGAAAGGGGGAAAGGAAGGAGAGGGGAAAGTAGAGGGAGGGAGGCAGGGGAAGGAAGGGGAGGGAATGAAGAAGATGGTGTAGCAGGGCAACTGGTACATTTTTACAAGAATGGTTTGAAACTGACCATATCGTTAAGACCAGGGTACTGAGTCGCTTTTAGTTTGTATACCCATTCTGTTTCCCGTTGTAGAACCTTCTGGTCAAAGTTGCCACCCTGTGGTTCCTCATAGACCCGATCCAGGGCGGCAACCCTGAAAACCTGTGGTTCATACTGGTGCTTAAACGCCACATGATGGCCAATGGTGGTATTCAAGAGACCGCTGGTTGCATAATAAACATGATCTTTAATTCTTCTCCAGAAAGCTCGAATAGTCTTCCCAATGTAGAAAGACCCACAACAACAAAAAATAATATAAATAACTCCCTTAGTCTGACAAGTAATATGATGTTTAAGGGAGTGGGTCTGACCATTGGGAAGAGTTATCCTTGGGCCCTCAATTAGAAGATTACAGTAATCACACTGGCCGCATTTATACAGTCCCTTCAATTCCCGGGATTTAGTATCAGACCTTCTGTAGTTGCTTTGTACCAAGCGGTCCCGAATCGAACCAGCTCGTCGAAAAGTAATTTCCGGACTCGTTCCGATATATTTTCTTAGAGTGAGGTCGGCAGACAGAATGTGCCAATGTTTTTGCATGATTGACCTGACTTGGGCATGCTGGTCAGAATATGTAGTAATAAATCTCACTACATCAGAGGTGGTTTTCTTGGGGGCTCTGGCAAGGATAGCATTTCTAGGTTTGATGAGGGCTTTCTTGAAAGCCTTTTTGAGACAATTCCTGCTGTACCCCCTCGTTCTTAGATGTGTATAAAGATGGTCAGCCTCCTCCTTAAATTTAATATCATCAGTGCAGTTCCGTCTTAGATGTAGGTACTGCCCAAATGGTATGCTTTGAATCAGTGGACGAGGGTGCGAACTAGCAGCGTGTAGAATGGTGTTCCCCGCTGTGGGTTTACGGTACAAGGTGGTTTTAATTAAACCCTCTTCTGTAACGTATATCGATATGTCCAAGTACGCAATCGTCGTTTGGCTATATGCCATGGTGAATTTGAGATTGTATCTATTAGTCAAGCCCTCGGACAAGGGCGGCAATGTGGTGGTCATGGATGAGCTCAATTACAGGAATATGTGCTAGGACATCCTTAAAAATCGGGATTGGTATAGACCAATCTCAGAGGATGTCATAGTAAAATATAACCAACAATACAACGATACCATCCAGTCCGCACTCTCCGAGGGCTTGATCACCAAGGAGATATTTGAGGGCATTCAGGTACCTCACCCTAAGACCCCATGTTTTTATTCACTCCCTAAAATGCATAAAAACATGTCTAGACCTCCCGGTCGGCCTATAGTATCTGGCGTAGGTGCCAAGATGGAATGAGCCAGTAAATTTGTCGACGAGTACTTGAGACCTCATGTAACCACTCTTCCTTCTTATATTCAGGATACTCCAGATCTAGTTAGAACCCTTGATGGCCTCAATGTGCCTCCAGGATGTTATCTGGTATCCATTGACGTGGAAGCCCTTTACTCGTCAATTCCACACAAACTGGGACTTGAAGTCATTTCTACGTTTTTGAAGGAAAGAGGTCCCAAATCGACTGGCTTAAATTGCCTTGTGCTTAAGCTGTTGGAACATATTCTAACAAAAAATGTCTTCTCGTTCGATGGGTCCCACTTCCTCCAGGTACAAGGAGTCGCTATGGGCACGTGCTGTGCCCCTTCCTATGCGAACTTGTACCTGGGGGGGTGGGAACGTGAGCTTTTTTCCAATGATGAATTTGGACATCTTTTCTGCTCAGTTTTGGGGTGGTTTCGTTTTATTGATGTATTGACGCTATGGGCGGGGTCCCTGGCGACTTTGAATGAATTTATGCTAATGCTCAGCACTAGCAGATACAATCTCAAATTCACCATGGCATATAGCCAAACGACGATTGCGTACTTGGACATATCGATATACGTTACAGAAGAGGGTTTAATTAAAACCAACTTGTACCGTAAACCCACAGCGGGGAACACCATTCTACACGCTGCTAGTTCGCACCCTCGTCCACTGATTCAAAGCATACCATTTGGGCAGTACCTACGTCTAAGACGGAACTGCACTGATGATATTCAATTTAAGGAGGAGGCTGACCATCTTTATACACGTCTAAGAACGAGGGGGTACAGCAGGAATTGCCTCAAAAAGGCTTTCAAGAAAGCCCTCATCAAACCTAGAAATGCTATCCTTGCCAGAGCCCACAAGAAAACCACCTCTGATGTAGTGAGATTTATAACTACATATTCTGACCAGCATGCCCAAGTCAGGTCAATCATGCAAAAACATTGGCACATTCTGTCTGCCGACCTCACTCTAAGAAAATATATCGGAACGAGTACGGAAATTACTTTTCGACGAGCTGGTTCGATTCGGGACCGCTTGGTACAAAGCAACTACAGAAGGTCTGATACTAAATCCTGGGAATTGAAGGGACTGTATAAATGCGGCCAGTGTGATTACTGTAATCTCCTAATTGAGGGCCCAAGGATAACTCTTCCCAATGGTCAGACCCACTCCATTAAACATCATATTACTTGTCAGACTAAGGGAGTTATTTGTATTATTTTTTGTTGTTGTGGGTCTTTCTACATCGGGAAGACTATTCGAGCTTTCTGGAGAAGAATTAAAGATCATGTTTATTATGCAACCAGCGGTCTCTTGAATACCACCATTGGCCATCATGTGGCGTTTAAGCACCAGTATGAACCACAGGTTTTCAGGGTTGCCGCCCTGGATCGGGTCTATGAGGAACCACAGTGTGGCAACTTTGACCAGAAGGTTCTACAACGGGAAACAGAATGGGTATACAAACTAAAAGCGACTCAGTACCCTGGTCTTAACGATATGGTCAGTTTCAAACCATTCTTGTAAAAATGTACCAGTTGTCCTGCTACACCATCTTCTTCTTTCCCTCCCCTTCCTTCCCCTTCCTTCCCCTCTCCCCCCTTTCTCCCTTCCCCTGCCTCCCTCCCTCTACTTTCCCCTCTCCTTCCTTTCCCCCTTTCCTTCCTTTCCCTCCTTTCTTTCCCCCCCCCCCGTCTTTCCCCCTTTTCCTCTCCCCCCCCTTTTTCCCCTCCCCCCTGCATTTCCCTTAGGATGTACTCTCCCAGTATTGATACAGTTGGAATGCCTCTCTGTCCCTGACCCTTTCTGGTTCAGAGAGAACATGCCTATTGTTACAAGATCAGGTTTTTTATATATAGTAAATAAATTTCCTCTGTTTTTTCTGTTTATATGATGGAGACATAGGAACGCATACAACTGTATACTTTGCACCAATGGAATCTATCCTACAGCACTTACAGCAGGCGTAGTGTGATTCCTGCAAAATATACTCCTGAAGCTAGCCCGTATTGCTGTGTTTTCCCGGTGTGTTACACCAACAGGCATTTGCAGCACTTACAGCAGGCGTAGTGTGATTCCTGCAAAATATACTCCTGAAGCTAGGCCTTATTGCTGTGTTTTCCTAGTGTGTTACACCAACAGGCATTTGCAGCACTTACAGCAAGCGTAGTGTGATTCCTGCAAAATATACTCCTGAAGCTAGGCCTTATTGCTGTGTTTTCCTAGTGTGTTACACCAACAGGCATTTGCAGCACTTACAGCAGGCGTAGTGTGATTCCTGCAAAATATACTCCTGAAGCTAGGCCTTATTGCTGGTTTTCCCATCTCCCTGCAGGCCATTAGAATGTCTGGAAGGCAAACAAGGAGAGGCAGACAGTCAGGAGCCAATAAAAGAGGGCAAGCAGGCTCTGTGTCTAGAGACAACAGTGCTGGTCGTGGACGCGGTGCATCGCCATCAGCACGTGGCCATGGGACGCGCTTGTCCTTCTTTTCGGCAGCTGGACGTGTTGAGCCGCATCATGCCGAAGACTTGGTAGAGTGGCTGACCAAGCCCTCCTCATCCTCCTCATCCTCTCTCACCCAGGCTCAGGGTACTGGCAAAGCAGCTGCCAAAGCGTCCTCTTCCCTGGTATCAATGTCATCATCAGTCACTCCTTCCCTAGACCCACCATGTCCTCCTGAGGAGTCCCCCGAACTGTTTGAGCACAGTGTTGGGTACATGCTCCAGGAGGATGCCCAGCGTTTCAAAGGGTCTGATGATGATACCCAGCTAGAGGAAGGCAGTAGCGTGAGAGCAGAGAGAGGGGATGTTCAAGAAGGACACCAATCTGGCAGTCATGTTCCAGCAGCTGCAGCATACTGCCAGATTGGCTCCAGTGATGAGGAGGGAGGGGATGATGAGGTCACTGACTCCACGTGGGTGCCTAATAGGAGAGAGGAGGAGGCACATCTCCAACGAGGCAGGATGCCCTCGGGGGCCAGCGTAAGGGCAGCACACTGACGGAATCACACCGCAGAGCTCCGCCTGTGCAGGGCGCTGCCTCTGCCCGTTATTCAAAAAGTTCTTTGGTGTGGGCCTTTTTTGAGTCGAGTGCATCAGATCGCACAGCTGCTGTTTGCAACATATGTCTCAAGCGTATATCGCATGGCCAAAACATCAGCCGCTTGGGCACCACATGCTTGACCAGACATATGTTGACCTGCCATGCAGCTCGTTGGTAAGCCTACCTTAAAGACCCACACCAAAGAACAAAGCGGACCTCTCCTTGCACCGCATCAGCTGGGATCTCCAACCCCACTATACCTTCAGTCCTCTCTGAAACCTGCACTGAGAGGAATGAAGGTGTAGAATTAGGTGTGTCACAGCCAAGTACTTGCGGGCACTCTGCTAGCAGTACACCGACGTCCGATTCTAGCAGGCAAATTTCCCTGCCCCAGCTGCTAGACCGTCGAAAGAAGTTCACTCCCAGCCATCCACATGCCCAGCGGTTGAATGCTAGCTTGGCTAAATTGCTAGCGCTTCAACTGCTGCCTTTTCAGTTGGTAGACTCGGCCCCTTCCGTGAGTTTGTGCAATGTGTGGTTCCTCAGTGGCAGGTTCCCAAACGCCACTTTTTCTCACGTGGAAGGCAATGTCTTGGCCTCGCTGGACAGGGCGGTCAGCGGTAAGGTGCATATTACCGCTGACTCATGGTCCAGCAGGCATGAACAGGGACGTTACCTTTCTTTCACGGCCCATTGGGTCACTCTTTTGGCAGCTGGGAAGGATGCAGGACAAGGTGCAGTGTTGGAGGTTGTTCCGCCGCCACGCCTCCAAAATGCTACTACTGGTGTTGACACACCTCTCTCCTCCACCCCCTCCTCTTCTTCTTCCTCCATGGCCTCTTCCTGTGCTTTGTCCTCGGAACCAGCGGTGCTCCGTAGGCGTTCAAGGGGCTACGCAAGTACGCAGGCAAAAAGATGCCATGCCGTGCTTGCGCTGGTGTGTTTGGGGGACAGGAGCCACACTGGGGCAGAGGTTCTGTCTGCTCTGCAGGGGCAGGCCGAGAGGTGGTTGACGCCACGCCAGCTTAAGCCAGGAATGGTGGTTTGTGACAATGGCACCAACCTCCTCTCCGCCCTCCGACAGGGACAACTGACCCATGTGCCCTGTGTGGCTCACGTCCTTAATCTGGTGGTGCAGCGGTTCTTGGGCAGGTACCCGGGCTCACAGGATGTCGAGGCAGGCCAGGAAAGTCTGTGTGCATTTCCGCAGATCTTATAATGCCAGTGCTCGGCTGGCTGAGCTGCAAAAGGAGTTGAACCTGCCCAAGAACCGCCTTATATGTGACATGCCCACCAGGTGGAACTCAACGTTGGCCATGCTGCAGCGGCTGCACACGCAGCAGAGGGCCATCAATGAGTACCTGTGCGACTACGGCACCAGGACAGGGTCAGGGGAGCTCGGGTTTTTTTCACTACGCCAGTGGGGCATGATCAGGGATGCATGCACTGTCCTGGCACCATTTGAGGAGGCAACGAGGATGGTGAGCAGTGACAGTGCATGCATCAGTGACACTGTACCTCTTGTCCACCTGTTGGAACATACGCTGCATGGAATAATGGACAGGGCACTTGAGGCAGAACAGAGGCAGGAAGAGGAGGACTTCCTTGCCTCTCAAGGCCCCCTTTACCCAGACAGTGTTCCTTCTGTCCCACCCATCGCACAGGAAGAGGAGGAGGAGGAGGAGGAGGATTGTGTCAGCATGGAGGTGGAGCCTGGCACTCAGCATCATCAGCAGCAGTCTTTTAGGGATGATTTACAGTCCCAAGAAACCCGTGGACTTGTACGTGGCTGGGAGGAGGTGGCTGTGGATCATGTCGTGCTTAGTGACCCAGAGGACTCCAGACCGAATGCCTCAGCAAACCTACGCTGCATGGCCTCCCTGATCCTGCAAAGTCTGCGGAAGGATCCTCGTATTCTTCGGATCAAGGAGAGGGACCATTACTGGCTGGCCACTCTCCTTGATCCACGGTACAAGGGTAAGGTTGCGGACCTTATCTTACCGTCACAGAGGGAGCAGAGGACGAGACAACTCTGGGAGGCCTTGCAGAAAGGTCTGTGCAACGCGTTCCCAGAGACTGGGAGGTTACAAACTCCTGGTCCTGGACAACGAGTTGCTGAGGCTTCGGTCAGTCAAAGAAGGAGCGGTGGGGAAGGTGGCCGTCTGACCGATGCGTTCAGACAATTCTTTAGTCCGCAGCCCCAAGGTATGATCGGTTCCAGCAACCATCGCCAGCGTTTGATATACATGGTGCAGGAATACCTAGGGGCAAGGTCAGACTTGGACACCTTCCCCACCGAAAATCCTCTGGCTTACTGGGTCTTGAGGATGGATCACTGGCCAGAGCTTGCACAGTATGCAATTGAGCTTCTGGCCTGTCCTGCATCCAGCGTTCTTTCAGAACGCACATTCAGTGCTGCTGGAGGATTTGTCACGGATCACAGGGTGCGCCTGTCCACCGACTCGGTTGATCGACTGACCTTCATAAAGATGAACCAGTCTTGGATCACCACCAGCTACCAAACACCTGAAGCTGATATAACAGACTAATTTATTTTCAAATGTCACATCCCTTCAAGACTGATGCTGAGTGACTGTCCTGTTATGTTGACTGACTATCCTCCTCCTCCTCAATGATCTGATTGATGATGATAGCTTGGAAGAACATTTTTGTTTCTGGGTGCCGCCACCAGTGCCTAAGGCCCTATTTTTCAGCCCCTGTTTAACAGGGGCATGTAATTACAATTTTTTATGCAATGCTTTGCAGCAGGGCTCATTCTTGCACTCCAACTAGAGTATCTGGGAGAGGTTGCAGTGTCGTGGGACCAGCACCAGTGCCTAAGGCCCAATTTTTCAGCCCCTGTTTAACAGGGGCGTGTAATTACAATTTTTGATGCAATACTTTGCAACAGGGCTCATTGCTGTGCTCCAAGTGCAGTATCTGTGAGGGGTTGCAGTGTTGTGGCACCAGTGCCTAAGGCCCAATTTTTCTGCCCCTGTTTAACAGGGGCATGTAATTACAATTCTTGATCTAATAATTCACAGCAGGGCCCATTCATGCGCCCACCAAGAGTAACTGTGAGGGCTTACAGTGTTGTGGCAACACCAACATGTAAGGGGCAAATTTCAGCAGAGTATATAGGGCAGGCCCCTACTTTCAAACATCCAACTTACAAACGACTCCTACTTGCAAACGGAAGGAGACAACAGGAAGTGAGAGGAAATCTACCCCTAGGAAGGGAAATTCTCTCCTGTAAGTGTTAATATGGGAAAAAGGTGTCTCCTCTCTACTGATGCTTTATCACCAATCCTTGTTTCAATAAAAACCCCACTTTTCAAAAACATTTGTCATTGGGACGGAAAGTGAGGTGAAATGTTCTGAACAGGGGCACAGACAGCAAAACAAATGTTACAGGGGTGATAACCCTTCCCTATGTTTTCCAAAAAGCTTAAAAATAGATTTTTTGTCTGGAGCTACACTTAAACAATGTACCTGTTCAAAATTACAAACAGATTCTACATAAAAACAAACCTACAGTCCCTGTCTTGTATGCACCGCCTGTATACGGCTGTTCAGAGTATATAGGGCCTTTTTTATTTTGTGTGCGGGGTTCCCCTTAATATCCATACAAGACCCAAAGGGGCTGGTAATGGGCTGGGGTGGGGGGGGGGGTGATGGGGTAGCTATGCCATTTTTCTTAAAGATTTTCATCCATATTACCGGGACCAGACATTACATTAAAGCCACAAGCAGTTTTAAATGGCTTTTTTTCCTTTAGAAATGTCATTTTGTGCAGGGACAGTTCTAAACACGGGAAACACGTGGCACTTCACAGGCATACTTTAGACACCCCCCAGGTACGATATTTAAAGGAATATTTGACTTATTTTTTTCACTTTATGCATCATTAAAATGACTGCTCCCGAAAAACTGCAGTTTTTAAAACTTATTTTCTTTTTCGTACATCACGGGACACAGAGCGACTTAGTCATTACTAATGGGTTATATAGTTTACCTTCAGGTGTTGGCACTGGCCAATTCCAAACCGGAAGTACCCTCCCCTATATAAGCCCCTCCCACCCGGGAGCACCTCAGTTTTTTGCCAGTGTCTAAGGTGTTGGCCAAAGAGTAACATGTGTTTTCACTGGGCTTGCGTACAGGTTCTTTTGGGCCTTAGTAAGCTGTTCCGGATCCCACCAAAAAAAGCTTCATAGCTAAACGGTCGGTACCCGGGCCTTGCAGCAGAAGAGCAAGGTTTTGCCTGTAATGCTTCTCTTAGGAGGGCTGGACCCTGGGATCCAGAGCTCTGGTCATACCCACGACCAAGACGCTGTCTGTGCAGGGTGCTATACAGGTCCAGGGGAGTGGAATCCTTGGGAACCCGGTCCCTGAAGGTTTAATTACAATGCCTGCCGTGATAGGTGAAGTTTGGACTTTTGTGGACCAAACAAAGTCCTGCGGCGGGGATCAGGTAAGTGGGGGCCCTCAGGAACTTGGTTCTATTGGGGGACCCCCAAGCCTAATTTGTCTTTCTGTCTGTTACCTAACGGTATTCCCGCTAAATATCTGTGTTTGCCTATAACTACTGAAAATGTAAAATTTTAATAGTAGTCAAGAAAAAAAAAAAAACAGGGACCGCGGTACCTGTGTTAAACCACTAGAGGCCGCTGTAGTCCATTTTTCTTGTAAATGTGGATCTTTGGTTTTCTCAACTCAAAAGATCCAGGCAGCTGGTAGGTTTCTCTGAGGGAATCCACTTCCTCTGCCCTGTTGCTGCGTTCATCCACCGCACAGGCCCTCCGGCAAAAAGGGCCCTGGCTCCTAGTCCTCTGTTGGTTTTCGAAAAGGGCGCCATTGGCGCACGGGCGCGCGCGCGGGCGCGTGCACGCGCCTCCTATGAAAAAAAAGGGGCGGGGCGGGTGGATGACGCTCGATGCGCGCCGCGGCGTTTCTGCGCATGTGCGGGCGTCCCAGCATGGTTAAAAGACACAGTACAAGTGTCAGCTGCATGCAAACAGAGCTAGCAACAAACAGTGGCACACAGAGGCGGTTGATGCAGGCATCCCCATAGAAAGGCACTTTAGTGGACACCAGCTGGTATATAGCAGCACCTGTGTTAGACTATTACCAGCAAAAATTGGTGTATGACGACGGGAATACCTCAGCTTTGTGCTTAAAGGATATGTCGTCCAGACGCTCCGGAAATAAATCTTCCAGGAAGCCAAAGGGGTCTCCATCGGGCTCTGAGGATATTGGGCATGCTTGCACTGCACCAATCTCCCCTGAGAATGCAGAGGTCAGTAGCCGTAGAAACCCCGCAGGAATGTCTGGTGCTGCGGCTGTCCCCAGTCCACCTGCTCCTGTATATATAACAGAGGAGGTTTTATCCTCAACTCTGGGAGGATTGGAAGAGAGATTAACAGCATTGATCGCTGCTTCCCTGTCACAGGAAAAGCGCGTCCGATCTCCGTCTCCTCCTTCAGAGTGCCTGTTAGTGGAGGAACAGCCCCACACAGAGATCGACCTACCTGAAGGGGATCAGGATGAGGTTGATTCACTTATAGAGGAATCAACAGTGGAAGAACCTTTCTCAGCTTCTCAGGCTGAAAGATTATGGGTTCAGTCTCTGACTAACATGGTCCGATCAGCATTTAAAATGCCTCTGGCGGAACCACCATCCACTACGGTTTCCTCGCTGGGGTCGCTAAAAGCTCCCCAGGCGGTCTGTTCCTTCCCAATCCACCCTTTATTAGAAGGGCTTATTTACCAGGATTGGGAGCATCCTGATAAAATATTTGCTCCCCCCAAGAGATTTCCGGTGATCTATCCCATGGAGGATAAGTTCATAAGAAAATGGAGGGTCCCTATAGTGGACGCAGCCATCTCTTCTGTTAACAAATCACTGACATGTCCAGTAGATAATGTTCCAATGTTCAAAGACCCAATAGATAAAAAATTGGAGTCTTTACTAAAATCTGCTTTCTCTACAGCAAGTATGGTGACACAACCTGCGGTAGCAGCGATTGGAGTCTGCCAAGCAGTGAAAGATCAGTTGAAACAAGTCTTAAGGGACTTACCAGATCAGCAGGCTCATGCCCTAGCTGACCTGCCTAGAGCCTTGTGTTTTGCGGTGGACGCCATAAAGGATACAATCCAACAGGCCTCCCGCTTTACGCTGTCTATAGTACATATGCGTAGGCTTTTGTGGCTCAAAAACTGGTCTGCTGAAGCTCCCTGTAAAAGACTGCTGGTTAGCTTCCCATTTCATGGAGAACGCTTATTTGGAGAAGATCTGGACAAATATATCCAGAAAATTTCTGCCGGTAAAAGTTCACTCTTACCGGTTAAGAACAAGGGTAGAAGTCCTTCTTTTAAGAGGCCTACCTCTCCAGTCCCGGGCACATCGGCTGTGAAGCAGTTCCGACGGCCTCCGCGGTCAAATTCAGGGGGCAGAAATCAGGGACAATCACAGGGTAACAAGAAGCCCTGGATCAAGAGAGGTACAAAACCTCCCCCTAAGGCATGAAGTATTGCCCCCGCTCAATCGGGTGGGGGGAAGACTTCAGTTGTTCACAGAGACCTGGCGGGACACCATCAGAGACAGATGGGTGCTCTCCGCAGTAAGTCTGGGATACAAGCTGGAGTTAAAAGGCACTCCTCCTGCCCAATTTATGAGGTCAAACGTGCCAAGAGATCCCCAAAAGAGAGGATCCCTCCTTCTGGCACTAGAACAACTATTGCTCCAAGGGGTAATCATGAAGGTTCCCCTGGAAGAAAGCGGATTCGGGTTTTACTCGAACCTTTTCACAGTCCCCAAACCAAATGGGGACGTGAGGCCCATATTAAATCTAAAAGGGCTAAACAAGTTCCTAAATATCAGGACCTTTCGGATGGAGTCGATCCGATCAGTGGCCACCGCCCTACAAGGGCAGGAATGGCTAGCCTCGATCGACATAAGGGATGCTTATCTGCATATTCCCATCTTTCCGGCCCATCAGAAATTTCTACGCTTTGCAGTAGAAGGGCGCCATTTTCAGTTCAGAGCCTTACCTTTCGGTCTGGCCACAGCACCACGAGTGTTCACAAAAATTCTGGCCCCATTATTGGCCAATCTAAGAACACAGGGTGTAACGATAATGGCATATCTAGACGACCTGCTACTAATAGACCACTCAGTGGAAAAGCTGGAAGTAGCTATTCACAAGACAATCGAGTATCTGGAATATCACGGTTGGATTATCAACCGGGACAAGTCAGCTCTAAGACCAGTCAGAAGTCTGGAATACTTAGGGCTAAGGCTGGATTCAAATCAGAGAAAGATTTTCTTACCTCCAGAGAAGGTGTCGTCTTTAAGAAATTTGACCCACTTAGTGGGTACAAAAAGAAAACCATCCATACGTCTCTGCATGAGGCTGCTGGGAAAGATGGTGGCTTCATTCGAAGCGGTACCCTACGGTCAATTCCATTCAAGGAATTTGCAAAGGGCCATACTGTCAGCCTGGAACAAAAAAGTTCAGGCTTTAGACTTACCAATGTCCCTGTCCCCTTCCGTTCGCAAGAGCCTCCATTGGTGGTTGGTGCCCCAGAATCTGGAAAGAGGGAAACCCTTCAGTCCGGTTTCTTGGAAGGTGGTCACTACAGATGCCAGCCTCATCGGCTGGGGGGCAGTGCTGGAGCAATGGTCTCTCCAGGGCAGGTGGTCAGAAGCAGAGAAGGCCCTGCCCATCAATCTCTTAGAGATACGAGCAGCCCGGTATGCCCTAGTAGCATGGACATCCAAACTCCAGGGGTCCCCTGTCAGAATTCAATCAGACAATGCCACGGCAGTGGCATATATCAATCATCAGGGTGGCACCAAAAGTCGTGCAGCCCAGAAGGAAGCAAATTGCATCCTGGAGTGGGCAGAAAGATATGTCCCAGCCATATCTGCGGTTTTCATCCCAGGAGTGGAAAATTGGAGAGCGGACTTTCTAAGTCGCCAACAATTATGCCCGGGGGAATGGTCTCTTCACCCCGAGGTTTTCCAGGCAATATGCCAGCGGTGGGGAACACCGGATGTAGATCTGCTAGCATCCAGATTCAACGCAAAGGTGGACAGGTTTGTGTCTCGCACAAGGGATCCCCTAGCTTGCGGCTCGGATGCCCTAGTGTTCCCTTGGGATCGGTTCAAGCTGATATATGCATTCCCACCGCCACAATTGTTACCGCGATTACTCCGCAGAATCAGGGTAGAAAAGAAACCAGTGATTCTGGTGGCTCCAGCGTGGCCCCGAAGGGCATGGTACGCGGAGATGGTAAAAATGTCAGTGAGGAGTCCTTGGACCCTCCCACTTCGTCCGGACCTGCTTTCGCAGGGACCGATATACCACCCTTCCTTACCAGCCCTAGGTTTGACGGCCTGGCTATTGAAGCCCACATTCTGAAAAAGAGAGGGCTCTCTAATTCTGTGGTATCTACCATGATCAATGCCAGGAAACCGGTATCCAGGCAGATCTATTATAGGATCTGGAAAGCGTACATTACGTGGTGTGAGACCAAGAAATGGCATCCACGTAAGTACATGATAGGGAGGATTCTGGACTTCCTACAGTGGGCTGTAGATAGGAAACTGGCCTTGAGTACTATCAAGGGTCAGATTTCGGCCTTGTCAATATTTTTTCAAAGGCCCTTGGCTTCGCATTCACTAGTCAAAGCCTTTATACAAGGAGTGATGCGTATTAGCCCTCCGGTTAGTATTCCCATATGTCCTTGGGACTTAAACCTGGTTCTGTCGGTTCTACAGAAACAACCGTTTGAACCATTACAACACATTTCCTTGGTTCTTCTCACCAGGAAATTGGTTTTCTTAGTAGCCATTTGTTCGGCTAAAAGAGTGTCGGAATTAGCAGCTATGTCCTGTAAGGAGCCATATCTGGTTGTCCATAAGGACAGAGTAGTATTACGTCCTCATCCAGCCTTTCTTCCTAAGGTGGTATCGAGGTTTCATTTGAACCAAGATGTGGTTCTTCCTTCTTTTTTCCCCAAACCTAGCTCAGTAGAGGAAAAGTTATTACATTCTTTGGATGTGGTAAGAGCAGTTAAAGCTTATCTAAAAGCCACTGCTCAGATTCGCAGAGCGGATTCTTTGTTGTTCTGCCGGAAGGCCCCAGAAGGGGTCAGGCAGCATCAAAATCTACTTTAGCCAAGTGGATTCGACAGGTCATAATACAAGCCTATGGCTTGAGAAAGAGACCGCCTCCGTTCAAAGTTAGGGCGCACTCCACAAGAGCGGTTGGAACTTCATGGGCAGTGCATCACCAGGCCTCCCTGGCTCAAGTATGTAAGGCCGCAACATGGTCTTCGGTACACACGTTTACTAGATTCTATCAGGTAGACGTTAGAAGTCAGGAGGATGTCGCCTTTGGGCGCAGTGTGTTGCAGGCCGCAAAAGATCCTCATGCCTGATGGCGCCCAGCTTATGTACCCCCCCCTCATTTGGCATTGCTTTGGGACGTCCCATTAGTAATGACTAAGTCGCTCTGTGTCCCGTGATGTACGAAAAAGAAAAAGGGATTTTTATAACAGCTTACCTGTAAAATCCTTTTCTTGGAGTACATCACGGGACACAGAGCTCCCACCCCTCTTTTTGGGACACTTATTGCTTGGCTACAAAACTGAGGTGCTCCCGGGTGGGAGGGGCTTATATAGGGGAGGGTACTTCCGGTTTGGAATTGGCCAGTGCCAACACCTGAAGGTAAACTATATAACCCATTAGTAATGACTAAGTCGCTCTGTGTCCCGTGATGTACTCCAAGAAAAGGATTTTACAGGTAAGCTGTTATAAAAATCCCTTTTTTGCATTGATACATGTCCCCTGGTGCAGAACCCGGGTTCCCAAACCCTTTTTAGGACAATAACATGCATAATAGTCGTTATAATTAGCACTTTAGATTTCGAACGTTCGCATCCATTGTATTTAATAGGGTTCTAACGTTCGTGCGAACTTTCGGTCCGTTCGCGGGTTCTGGTGCGAACCAAAACCGGGGGTGTTCGGCTCATCCCTAGTATTTAGTAAGAGGCATGGTCAGTTTTTATAATTTGTAATTTTTCCCACAATTCTTGGGAAAATTAGGATTTTTTATTTTTTTTTTACACAAAACTGTCATAATACGCAGTTATTTCTCACGCATGGCATATGCATACTTGCAATTACACCCCAAAATACATTCTGCTACACCTCCTGAGTATGGCGATACCACATGTGTGAGACTTTTACACAGCCTGGCCACATACAGAGGCCCAACATGCAGGGAGCACCATCAGGCGTTCTAGGAGTATAAATTACATATCTAATTTCCTGACTACCTATCACACTTTTGAAGGCCCTGGAGCACCAGGAACATGGAAACGCCCACAAAATTATCCCATTTTGGAAAGCAAACACCCCAACGTATAATCTATGAGGCATGAGCTTGCAGATAGGTACTCGGGTACTCTGATGGGCTGCAGATAGGTATTCGGGTACTCTGGGCTGGAGAAAGATGCTTGGGTACTCACAAGATTAGTGTATGAGGAGGAGAACCCGGCTAGTTACTGCAGTTTGTTGACATTTGCGACCGGCTGAGATTGGATAAAGTCGGTCATGTGGTAATAAAACCATTTCATTGGCTCTTTACCCTGATCGGGGATGGGCTGTGTCAGAATGACACGACTCATCTCCAATTGCCACGTTGCGTGGCCCTGGGGGCGTGCACGAGCGGCGTGCAGAAAGACAGTGCATGTGAACGGCTGTAATTGGACACAGCCGGTCACGTGGTAAAGAGCCATTTTCATTGGCTCTTTACCAAGATCAGGAATGGGCCTTGTGTCATATGACACCCGTCCGGAGGGAGGAAAGGTTCCTGCCAGCGTAATTTTACAATGCGCCGGTAGGGAAGGGGGTAAATGCTACGTACGGCCTTCCTCAGTATTGTGTTGCTGACCATGTCTATGCCTTTATGACTACAACGTACCCATCTTCTGATGGCTACTTCCAGCAGGATAATGCACCATGTCACAAAGCTCAAATCATCTCAAACTGATTTCTTGAACATGCCAATGAGTTCACTGTACTCCAATGGCCTCCACAGTCACCAGATCTCAATACAATAGAGCACCTTTGGGATGTGGTGGAACGGGAGATTTGCATCATGAATTTGCAGCCAACTAATTTGCAGCAACTGTATGATGATATTGTGTCAATATGAACAAAAATCTCTGATGAATGTTTCCAACACCTTGTTTAATCTACGCCACAAAGAATTAAGGCAGTTCTAAAGGCAAAAGGGGGTCCTACCTGGTACTAACAAGGTGTACCTAATAATCCTCCCCTCTCTCATGCTCCAGATGCCAGTTATCTCATAGGGAATGTACAAAAAGTTTTCAATAGTTTAATACATTCATGCCAAGTGATTTTATTTTAAAAAAATGCTACTTACAATTTAAAAACATCAGAAGGCTTATGACATAAAACCGTCTTCCACTGAGAGTGACACTCCGCCGGGACACGTCTGACATCACTTTCGTTTTGCTGCAAAGCAGCACCCTGACTTAATCACCCTTGAGAAAGTTGTATATGACAAAATGTGCATCGGGTTATGGCTGTTCACTGTGCTGGGAGCACGCAGTGAGTGCGCTCTCTTTACAGAAGAGCAGCTCCCCACAGACATACACGTGGAGTAGCTTGGTGCCAAGACCTGTTGCCGCATATATGCCTATACCTGATGGGAACTGGTTAAACACACACACACGCTATCTATTTCTTACTTAATCTGTACAATGCATTTCAGTAGAATACAGTATAGAGTACACATGTTAACTACACCCTTTGAGATAATGCACATTATAGTGCGTGTTGTGCACTATGCACTAGACTGTGTTGCGATGCAATCTAGATCAGTGTTACCTCAAAGCATAGGTGTGAAGCCAACCTCCAGATTTATAAACATTAGTTTATTGCACCTATTTCTTTATCGTACATCACGGGACACAGAGCGACATAGTAATTACTATGTGGGTTATAGAGCTTACCTTCAGGTGATGGACACTGGCACACCCAAGACAGGAAGTCCCCTCCCTATATAACCCCTCCCATATCGGGACTACCTCAGTTTTGTTGCCAGTGTCTAAGGTGTTGGTCACGGTTAAGCATGTATTCAAGTTAGCTCTGTATATGGTCTTTGAGGCCTAAGGCAAGCTATTCCGGATCCGTCCAAAGTGCTTCAATGCCAAAATGTACGGTACCCGGGCCTCGGGGAAGAAGAACGAGGTTTAGCCTGTAATGCCCCTCTTAGGAGGGCTCGACCCTGGGATCCAGTACTCTGGTCAGACCCAATACCAAGAGGTTTCTGGCAGGGTGCTGTACAGGTCCAGGGGAGTGGTGTTCCTTTCAGTAGGACCCCGGTCCCTGAAGGTCAAATGACGTTGCCCGCCAAGAGGGGTGAAGTTTGGGCTTTCTGTTCCGAACAGGGTCCTGCGGCGGGGACAGGTAAGTGAAGGTCCCTGATGAACTTGCTTCAGCAGGGAGCCTTCAAACTAATGTGTTTGCCTGTAATTTACCATACATGGTATATTTCCCACTGTACCTGATGCCTAGAATATTTTTTATTAAAACCTGAAATGTATTTCATATGGTTCTATTGGACATTATGGTAGTACCCCTGTTTGGCCACAGGAGGGAGATACTTTTTGGGAATGTCTAAGTAACTGGGCTATACCTTGTCACAAGTGTAATGCCTAGACAGATGGAGGAGCATTCTTTCTAAGTACAGCCCTAAAAAGGACCCATCTGGTGAAATGTTACCATATCATACCTGCTAGGGAGACCTGGAAACAAGCGATCTGTGCAAAGACACTGCGCTGCGGTCTCCCTCTATAGTGCATGCGCATGTGGGGCGTCCTCTGCTGTTAAAAAACAGTCTGAGAGACACGCTGTAAAGAGGACGGACACACCAGCAGAGACATTTTTGGTGACATTTATTATTGTTATGTTGGGCATACAACAGGTGGTGATTCAGGCATCCCCAAGGCACATTAGTTTGGACACCTGACTAGCTCACATAGCAGGCTTGTACGCTAGACTATAGCTAGTGGTGGGTGCATTTTTGGCTGCAAGTCCTTGGCTTTGAGCTAGGACTATGCCTTCCAAGGGCTCTGGGAATAAAAATCCTAAGAAGCTAAAGGGTTCACCATCGGGCTCTGAGGATCTGGGGCTTGCTCCTGCTGGTATATCCTCCCCTGATAAATCAGAGGTAGTTACCCGAGGGGAGCCATCAGGAATGCTAGGTGCTGCGGCTGCCCTCAGTTCACCTGCTCCCGTGTATGTGACAGAGGAGGCTTTTACCTCTGCTCTGGGAGGATTAGAACAAAGATTGGCGGCATTAATCGCTTCCTCCCTGCTGGGAAAAAAGCGCGCCAGATCTCCATCTCCACCGTTAGAGTATCTAACAGCAGAGAAATTGTCTTAGGATGAAATTGATTTTCTGAGGATGATGCTGCCTCGGAAGAATCTACTTTAGAGGAACCGTTTTCAGCCTCTCAGGCTGAAAAATTGTTAGTTCAGTCTTTAACAGACATGGTTCGGTCAGCTTTCAAGCTGCCCCTTTCAGAACCAGCAACTACATCGGTTTCTTCATTGGGGTCTTTGAAAGCCCCGCAGGCTAATGGATCCTTTCCAGTGCATCCATTGCTAGAGGGTCTCATTTATAAGGATTGGGAACATCCTGATAAATTGTTCCTTCTTCCAAAAAAGTTTGCTGTGGTATGTCCAATGGAAGAAAAGTTCACCAAAAAGTGGAGCCTCCCTACTGTGGATGCTGCCATCTCTTCTGTGAACAAATCCCTGACGTGTCCAGTGGACAATGTACAGATGTTTAAGGATCCAACAGATAAAAAATTGGAAACCTTATTAAAGACTGCTTTTTCTACAGCTGGTGCTGTAACTCAGCCTGCAGTGGCAGCCATTGGCATCTGTCAGGCTTTGAAAGACCAGATGAAGCTGGTTTTAAAGGACATGCCAGCTCAGCAGGCTCATGATTTAGCAAATCTACCTAGGGCTTTATGTTTTGCGGTTGACGCCATTAAAGATTCAATTTATCAGGCCTCCCGCCTTACACTGGTGTTGGTACACATGCGTAGACTCCTATGGCTAAAAAACTGGTCAGCCGAGACGCCCTGTAAAAAGCTCCTGGCTGGATTTCCATTCCATGGGGAGCGGTTATTTGGCGAGGACTTGGATAAGTACATCCAGAAAATCTCCAGCGGGAAGAGTACTCTTTTACCTGTTAAAAGAGAATTCAGGGGTCCTTCCTTCAAGCGGCCCACCTCTCCAGTCCCAGGAACTTCAGCCTCTAAGCAGTTCCGACGGCCTCCCTGATCAAATCCTGGAGGGAGAGCTCAGGGACAGGCACAGGGTAATAAAAAACCCTGGAACCGAAGGAATACTAAACCAGCCCCCAAGTCGGCCTTATGAAGGGTCGCCCCCACTCAGGCGAGTGGGGGGGGAGACTTCTGTTGTTTTCAGGGGCTTGGCGAGAGACGATCCGGGACAGATGGGTTCTCTCCACGATATCCTTGGGATACAAGTTGGAGTTACAGGAATTTCCTCCTCGGTTTATAACATCAAATGTCTCAAAAGATCCAATAAGGAGAAGATCTCTCCTTTCGGCGTTAGACCGACTGTTATCCCAAGGGGTAATTGTGGAGGTTCCGGTAAAAGAACAGAGGTTGGGATTTGCTCAAACCTCTTTACCGTTCCAAAGCCCAACGGAGATGTAAGACCCATACTAGATCTCAAGGGTCTAAACAAGTTCCTAGTCGTCAAGTCATTCCGTATGGAATCAATTCGGTCAGTAGCCGCCACCCTACAAGGGGGAGAATGGTTGGCGTCCATCGATATCAGGGACGCTTATTTACATGTTCCTATTTTCCCCAGTCATCAAAAGCTTCTACGCTTTGCGGTGGAACAGCGCCATTATCAATTTGTGGCGCTACCCTTCGGGTTGGCCACGGCTCCGCGAGTGTTCACAAAGATCTTGGCCCCTCTGTTGGCCAACTTAAGAACTCAAGGAATATCTATAATGGCCTACCTGGACGATCTTTTGATAATAGATCATTCGGCTTCCAGCCTAAGGGTTGCTGTATGCAACACGGTAGATTACCTGAAATCCCGAGGCTGGGTCCTAAATCTGGACAAATCAGCCTTGCAGCCAGTAAGAAGACTGGAATATTTAGGCTTACTCATAGACACAGACCAAATAAAGATTCTTCTGCCTCAGGCAAAAATCTCTTCTTTAAGGGAAATAATTCAAGCGATCTGTGTAAAGAGACAGCCATCCATTCGTCTTTGCATGCGGTTGCTGGGAAAGATGGTGGCCTCATTCAAAGCAGTTCCGTATGCTCAATTCCACTCAAGGAAATTACAGAACGCCATCCTATCCGCCTGGAACAAAAAGGTTCAAGCCTTAGACTTCCCAATGTCCCTGACGTCGTCAGTACGCAGGAGTCTATGTTGGTGGTTGGTACCCCAAAATTTACAAAAGGGAAAGTCGTTCATTCCAATCTCTTGGAGTATAGTAACTACAGATGCCAGCCTTCTAGGCTGGGGGGCAGTACTGGAGCAATGGTCACTCCAGGGAAAGTGGTCGAATATCGAGAAGACCTTGCCCATCAACCTGCTGGAAATTCGGGCGGCATGTTTGGCCCTGGAAGCATGGACTTCCAAGCTACATGGTTCCCCTGTCAGGATCCAATCAGACAAAGCCACAGCTGTGGCATACATCAATCACCAGGGGGGCACCAAGAGCGGTGCGGCCCAGAAGGAGGTGAATCATATCCTGATATGGGCAGGAAAACATGTCCCATGCATATCCGCTATCTTTATTCCAGGAATAGAGAATTGGAAGGCAGACTTCCTGAGTCGGCAGCAGTTATCCCCAGGGGAATGGTCTCTTCACCCCGACATCTTTTGGGCAATATGTCAGAGATGGGGGACACCAGACGTACATCTATTGGCATCCAGGCTCAACACGAAATTGAGCAGCTTTGTGTCCAGGACAAGGGACCCGCTCGCTTGCGGATCGGATGCGCTGGTGTTTCCGTGGGATCAGTTCGCACTAATGTATGCGTTTCCTCCGCTGCAGTTACTACCTTGACTCCTCCGCAGAGTCAGGATGGAAAAGAAGCCAGTGATTCTGGTAGCCCCAGTATGGCCTTGAAGATCCTGGTACGCGGAAATTGTAAGAATGTCTGTGGGGAAGCCTTGGACCCTTCTGCTTCGCCCAGACCTGCTCACGCAAGGTCCGATATACCACCCTTCCTTACAAACTCAAAATTTAACGGTCTGGCTATTGAATCCCACATTCTAAAAAAGAGAGGTCTCTCTAACGCAGTGGTGTCTACAATAATCAATGCTAGAAAGCCAGTATCTAGACATATATATTATAGAGTTTGGAAGGCGTATGTGGCATGGTGTGAGGCCAAGAAATGGCATCCTCGGAAGTACGTCATAGGCAGAATTCTTGACTTCTTACAGTGGGCTGTAAACAAAGATCTAGCCTTAAGTACTATTAAGGGTCAGGTTTCGGCCTTATCGATATTTTCTCAAAGGCCACTAGCTAGACATTCGCTAGTTAAATCCTTTTTGCAGGGTGTGACTCGGATCAACCCACCAGTTAGGTCTCCCATATGTCCATGGGACTTAAACTTGGTTCTATCAGTTCTTCAAAGACAGCCTTTTGGACCATTGCTCCACATTCCTTTAGTGCTTCTCACCAGGAAATACATTTTCTTGGTAGCTATATCCTCAGCCAGGAGGGTATCGGAATTAGCAGCTTTGTCTTGTAAGGAGCCATATTTGATTATCCATAAGGATAGAGTGGTTCTACGTACACATCCAGCCTTTCTTTCCAAGGTTGTGTCAAATTTTCATTTGAACCAAGATGTGGTTCTCCCTTCCTTTTATCCCAAACCTAGTTCGGGGGAGGAGAAGTGATTACATTCTTTAGATGTAGTAAGAGCAGTTAAAGCCTATCTTAAAGCCACTGCTATGATTCGGAAAACTGATGTTTTGTTTATTCTGCCGAAGAGCCCCAGAAGGGGTCAGGCAGCGTCGAAATATACTATTTCTAAGTGGATTCGGCAGGTTATTATTCAAGCCTATGGTCTGGAAAAGAAGATGCCTCCATTTAAAATTAAAGCGCACTCTACTAGAGCAGTGAGTGCTTCTTGGGCAGTGCATCACCAGGCTCAAATCTGTAAGGCCGCAACTTGGTCTTCAGTCCACACATTCACTAAATTTTATCAGTTGGATGTAAGAGGTCATGAGGATATCGCCTTTGGGCGCAGTGTGCTGCAGGCTGCAGTATAGATCCTCATGCCTGATGGCGCCCAGCTTATGTATGGTGTCTCCCTCCCCTCATTTTGGCATTGCTTTGGGACATCCCACATAGTAATTACTATGTCGCTCTGTGTCCCGTGATGTACGATAAAGAAAATAGGATTTTTATAACAGCTTGCCTGTAAAATCCTTTTCTTGGAGTACATCACGGGACACAGAGCTCCCACCCCTCTTTTGGGGACACTTATTACTTTGCTACAAAACTGAGGTACTCCCGATATGGGAGGGGTTATATAGGGAGGGGACTTCCTGTCTTGGGTGTGCCAGTGTCCATCACCTGAAGGTAAGCTCTATAACCCACATAGTAATTACTATGTCGCTCTGTGTCCCGTGATTTACTCCAAGAAAAGGATTTTACAGGTAAGCTGTTATAATAATCCTATTTTTCACTGTTTTGCAATAAGGCACAATTTAAAATTACAAATATTTGTTAACTCTGTAGAGTTTTATTTTTTAGATTTGGCAAAAAAGAAGGGGGGGGTGGGACTTTAAATGAGGTGCGTGTGGTGGAGCCAAACAAATCCATATATATATGTAAATGTATATTTATTATTAAACCAAATAATGGCATAAATCAACCCATATAACATGCATAATAGCATATGAGCATATGAAATATTAATATACATATTGTAAATTATAACCAACATGACACAGAGAATGAATATTGTACATCAAGGTCCCCCAGATGGGGTAGGCATTGACATTTTATCAGGATTAGTGCAGCAGTAAACCATCTAAAATCATTAATGTGAAATGGATGCATCAAAATGAGCTTGACGCGTTTCATGGACTTCTATCCACTCATCAGGAGCAAATGCATCGATGTTCTAAAGGGGAATAAAAATCACCAATATAATTTGATTTAACTACCAACTGGGGGGGGGGGTGGAGATAATAATAAACAGACAAACGGCCGCAACTGAAAATACTCACATAAGAACTGATACTGAGACCGTGCGATACCACATGTCGGGGGCCGGCCAGATAGGTATGTCTAGCACGGGAGCTGAGAAAAGGACCCAAGCGAAAACCAGGAGCACACATGCAGTCCACCAAGGAATGTGTTTGTGTGAAAGTCTTCATGTGATTAATGATGGGGTTTCTATATTGTATAAAATTAAATAAGTTGTATGTAACCATAATGGTGTAAGTAGAAAGAATTTAATGTAGAGTGAGCCCTTAACCACAGTTTGAAGATAATGTGGAACATATAACCAAGGTGAAAAGAATGAAAAGATGATGAGGTGTCCATGTAGTGAGAATTTGAGAATAGAAGACGAGATTCCTGAAAGCAGGAGAGAAAGATGAAAGAGTGGAGAAATCGTAATGATGATTGTTCTGGAGAAAAAGGGAATAACAATGCACCAAGTGCTGGCTGTGTAATTACCTTAGGATAAAGATAAACTGTCAGCGCACACACTGGTATTGCTGGACACTTAAAAACGACATTGCATATGTCTGAAAAACAGTCACAGTTCAATAGTCCATATGGTGGTACAAATGACCAGTCCTAAAAAGGAAGGAGGTGATGAAATGGTGGGCGGCAGCTGTCCTCAGAGAAAAGCCAACAAGGAAACATAAGGGAACAAAAAAAAGAAGCGCCACCTAAGTGCAATATGTCAGATAAAAATGTTTAATCTCAAAGGAAATGCACTTACGAACACAAGTACAAACAGGGCATATCACGGTCTCATAAAACACGGTGTGGTCCGGTCTCAGGTCCATCTGGATCAACGGGTCTGCAGGCAAAAACGATAGTCCATCCTGTGGCCACCAGGAAACAGCCAAAATTCAGCGTGGAGCACAGATGATGACGTCACAGGAAAGCACCGGAAGGAAGGTGAGACAGGAAACAGGCTACGGGTTTGGAGACTAGCTCCTTCTACAGGCCTACTGGAATACTGCGGGTCAAATGCTATTTATGTACTGCGGCTGACAGGAAAACAGCATACCACAGCACACCAGCATCTGGTCAGAACAACTATTCACTGTAACAAAGATCTAATCATAAAATCGCCAATATTAATAGGATATGATTGAATGGCTGAATGCAATCTAATGGTTTGCAAGGGAGTAAAAAAAAAAACGCACTGGAGCATTAAAACACATGGTAAACTACAGGGATCTCACCAATAAAATGCATATTAAAAACATTAAGAAGACTAGTAGTCTGTTATATCTAAAAAAGGGGGGGATGCTGAGGGAAGTAAAGGGGGTATTTTCTATATATACAAAAAAATACATCTTTGTAAAAAACATATCAACATGAATGTGATGGAACATATATACATATATGAAAAAAACGTGAAAATGTAAGAAGGTGAATTCTAGCCTAATTGGTATTATTCTACATGTATGGTCAAGCAACCTCAGGTGCAAAGACCAAAAAAAATAAAAAATCGCATGGTATGAGCTACCTTATTACAAAGCATGTCCGCAAAAAAGAAAATCACACATTTATAGGTGTGTGTGTATGTATATATATATATATATATATATATGTGTATGTATATTGTGGTAGTGTGGTACCCCACCAGTGTATGAATACAGGATTCTCAACCAGGCAGGTTGAGGGGCTCCAGGGTATTTGCTTGTTTGGGAGGAAACTGGCTTTTCAGTTTCCTCATGATTTACTAAAATCCACTTTGGGACCCGGAGCTTGGGGATTTCTTAGAGATCCGGGTGGGATGAAATCCCCAGTCCTGGATCCGGGTTTTGAGGCTCAGCTGCACACTGATTGTTCAGGTGTGTGTGGGCCTGATAGTAGAGTCAGGACCAGCATTCTGGGCCCCACCCTCCCGACGAGTGCAGGTGTGCACTGGAGAAGCCAGAGAGTGCTTGTGTGCACAGTGGAAGCCAGAGACCCAGGTCTGAGGGTCAGAGCAGCAAGGGGCTGCTATCCAAATGGATGGTGTTGCAGATGGAATAGTCTATAGGAGACCGACAAGAGCCTGAAGTGGAAGGCCTGAGCAGCACTGCTGTATGTATAAGCCAGGAGGCTGAATGTCATTTTGTTGTTGAAAAGGAGTACTGAAACCCCTGCGAGGGAAACCTTTCCTTTTGTTTTGACTTCTTTTAATAAAAATGGGCAAACAAAGCCCTTAAAAAGAAGAACCAGCGAGTGGCGGTGTCCTTCAAGCTCTACATTTGATGCTAGTCCTTCACAAGTGGCGGAGAATTTTGGCACAATCTGAGATCCCTACAATCAAGTAAGTTCATCTGTTATATGAACTGTGTTTTTGGTGCATGAGACTGCATAATCTGTGTGTGTGCAGGTGAAGAGAACCTGCAAGCGAAAGGTAAACTAGCCTAAGGCCTGGTTCACACTGGGGCGACAAACGCTCCGACATTGGGAGCTCATGTCGCATGACGTGTGAAAATCAATGTTTCCCTATGGGAGCCGTCCTAACTGGTCCGACACATGTCGGTCCGACTTTGAAAATGCTCCCTGTACTACTTTGGTCCGACTTTGATCCGACTTCAGCCCATTGACTATCATTGAAGTCGGATCAAAGTCGGACCGCAGTCTTGCATGGTCCGACTTTGGCATGCGACTTGTGCTCTGCTGATCTTGAGGGGGAACTCCAGGCCAAATTTTAAATAAAAAACCGGCATAGGTTCCCCCTCCGGTAGAATACCAGGCCCTTGGGTCTGGTCTGGATTTGAACGGGCGCCCCTACGCCGAAAAAACGGCGTGGGGGTCCCCCCAAAGTCCAAACCAGACCCTTATCCGAGCACACAACCTGGCAGGCCGCAGGGGAAGAGGGGGGGACGGGAGAGCGGCCCCCCTCCCTCCTGAACCGTACCAGGCCGCATGCCCTCAACATGGGGGGTTTGGTGCTCTGGGGCAGGGGGGCGACCTGTGGCCCCCCCCACCCCAGAGCACCCTGCCCCCATGTTGATGAGGACAGGGCCTCTTCCCGACAACCCTGGCCGTTGGTTGTCGGGGTCTGCGGGCGGGGGGCTTATCGGAATCCGGGAGCCCCCTTCAATAAGGGGGCCCCCGGATCCCGGCCCCCCACCCTATGTGAATGAGTATGGGGTATATCGTACCCCTACCCATTCACCTGGTGGACAAAAAATTGCAATAAAAAAACACTACACAGGTTTTCAAAGTACTTTATTGCACAGCTCCGGGGGTCTTCTTCCGACTTCCGGGGGTCTTCTTCCGACTTCCGGGGGTCTCCGGTGTCGTCTCCCGCTCTCCGGTTCTTTCTTCCGCCGGGCCTCCGCTAACTTCTTTTTAGCTCTCTTGCTAACAGAGGCCCGGTCTTCCCCGTTGTCTCGTCCGGCTCTCCGTTGTCCTTCTGCCGGCCCCTCCACTAACTTCTTTTTAGCTCTTTCGCTAGTGGAGGGGCGCGGTCTTCCCGTCGCTGTCGCCGTCGGCTTCTTCTTCCCTCTTCTCCTCCTCGATGTTGACGCGTCGCTTCTTCCCGCTGTAATACTGGCTCTCCGCTCCGCTCTGCATTAATATAGGCTTCTCATGACGTCACAGTCACATGTTCCAGGGCACATGGCCCCGGAGCATGTGACTGTGACGTCATGGGAACATGTGACTGTGACGTCATGAGAAGCCTATATTAATGCAGAGCGGAGCGGAGAGCCAGTATTACAGCGGGAAGAAGCGACGCGTCAACATCGAGGAGGAGAAGAGGGAAGAAGAAGCCGACGGCGACGACGGGAAGACCGCGCCCCTCCACTAGCGAAAGAGCTACCAAGAAGTTAGTGGAGGGGCCGGCAGAAGGACAACGGAGAGCCGGACGAGAAGACGGAGAAGACCGGGCCTCTGTTAGCAAGAGAGCTAAAAAGAAGTTAGCGGAGGCCCGGCGGAAGAAAGAACCGGAGAGCGGGAGACGACACCGGAGACCCTCGAAGTCGGAAAAGACACCCGGAAGTCGGAAGAAGACCCCCGGAGCTGTGCAATAAAGTACTTTGAAAACCTGTGTAGTGTTTTTTTATTGCAATTTTTGTCCACCAGGTGAATGGGTAGGGGTACGATATACCCCATACTCATTCACATAGGGTGGGGGGCCGGGATCCGGGGGCCCCCTTATTGAAGGGGGCTCCCGGATTCCGATAAGCCCCCCGCCCGCAGACCCCGACAACCAACGGCCAGGGTTGTCGGGAAGAGGCCCTGTCCTCATCAACATGGGGGCAGGGTGCTCTGGGGTGGGGGGGCCGCAGGTCGCCCCCCTGCCCCAGAGCACCAAACCCCCCATGTTGAGGGTATGCGGCCTGGTACGGTTCAGGAGGGAAGGGGGGCCGCTCTCTCGTCCCCCCCTCTTCCCCTGCGGCCGGCCAGGTTGTGTGCTCGGATAAGGGTCTGGTTTGGATTTTGGGGGGACCCCCACGCCGTTTTTTCGGCGTAGGGGGCGCCCGTTCAAATCCAGACCAGACCCAAGGGCCTGGTATGCTCCTGGAGGGGGAACCCATGCCGTTTTTTTAATTTAAAATTTGGCCTGGAGTTCCCCTTCAAGATTCATACCAAACACAGTGCCTGATATTGGCGGGGATCCAAGTCGGATCCCCGTTCATTGAAAGTCGGACATATGTCGGCTTCATGTCGCAGGGCAAAGTCGGATCCAAAGTAGGACGGATGTCGTGTCGCACTAGTGTGAACCCGGCCTTAAAGAGACAGTGCTCCAATTTGTTGCAGGTGGTGTACCTGTGAACAAAAAGTCAATTTTTTTTTCTCTGCAGTGAACTGCTAGCTGTGTGTGGCAGCCAGGCAAACTGCATTGCACAGAAGTTTGATGGACTGTGTTGCATGCAGGTTGTGTACCTGTGAAAGGAGAATCACATTTTCTTCCCTCTGCTGTGAACTGTGTTACTGGTTGCTGTGTGCAACACCGCAAGGATGGGGCGGTCAAAGCAGAAAAAGGAGGCGATCCTTGCTGAAGCAAGAGAAAGAGCTCTGTGGCTGGAGGGGTTGTTACCGCCTGATCTAACCCCATACATGCCTAAACAGAGTTTTCCAAGGGAAAAGAGGGCTGCTGTTGTCCCTAGCAACCCTGGTGCAATGAATGCACAGATGACTGCTAGTGTGGAGAGTCCACCAGCGTTTGAATCTGCAGTGGATTGGTGCAAGCGACACCTGGCAGGATTGGACCAAGCTAAAGTGGAAGGCAAGCCAACCTTCCATACAAAAAGAGAGCTGCCGAATGTTCATGCCTGGGAGAGGGGTGTTGTTGCCCCGGGCAACACTGCTGCAGTTAAACCAGCAGCTGTTGCGAAAAGTGTGAAAGTGACACAGCTTGAGACAGGGTCCAGCAGATGCAGGGTGGGAAACCCTGACAAGACATGGAACCAAGTGCGCTGTTTGCGGTGCAGTGAGTGGGGGCATGCAGTCTCCAAGTGCCTTTTGTCCCTGGCTCCAGTGCAAAGCTACCTAGCAAAACAAAGGTCTGAGATTCCTGTGTTATATGCCAGAAGAGAGGCTGATCAAAGGCCAGGACAGAGAGTGGTTGCCCATAGAAACACAGAGGAGGCCAGTCGGGCTGTCTGTGGACCAAGGGGTGTGCCTCCCATGGGTCGTGACAAGTGGCTTCCGGAGGAGCCAATACAGCATGTTGGAGAGAGCCAGCAAAGCTCTGCTGGGAGACGGCGATCTCCCATGGCAACGAGAGTGGAAGTTATGCCTGGAAAGAATCATCAGGAAAGAAACGCACTGGGGAAAAGTCGTCCAGTACCGTGCTTGGAATGTGGTCAAGTAGGGCATGGGATCTTTACTTGCCCAAGGTTCTGGAACACCGCTGAAGAGTCTGGAAAGGCTGCAGTGTCGCCATATGGCCCCAAAGAGACAGTAACTGGTATGGATACAGCTGAGAGACAGCGCACTCAAGTGAAGGTTATGATGCCAGCCACTGAAAATGGTAAGACTGTTCCAGTTTATGGTACTGAACCCAGTGAAGTGGGAGTAGATCCAGTGGGGAGATCCGCAGTGCCAATGGACATAGACTTGCGGCAGTGTGCTACCCAGAGCAGTGGGGAGGCACAAAATAAAGCCCAACTAGCCGCAGGGCTAAAGACTGGAAAGGACATGGGGACTCTGCATGTGCCTGCTATAGTCCAGCAGGTGGCTGGGAAAATAGAGTTAGGGGTGACCAAAACAGTGCTTGTGCCATGTTCCCTAGTGACAAGTACTGCAGGGTTGCCCAGGGAGACTTCCAAGAAGCCCGCAGTGACGGAGCCGAGCGTTTCCCAGGTCAACTTTGGAGCTGCCCATGTAGGAAAGGGTGCCCCTTTAAAAACGGAGGGCGCTGTGAGGAGTCACTCAGAGGCTTTGGTGGGTAATAGACAATCCACAAAAGTAGCAGTTATGTCTACACGTAGTGAAAATTCTGATGGTTATGCTGACAAAAGTGTTGCTGTTGGCAAATGTGATGGTATTGGTGAGCATGACATTGAAAAATGTGTTTCCTTTAGTGTCATGTCTGAAAATGTTGGAAATGTGTCTGTAGCGCCACCAAAGCAAGGTGTTCAAAATAAGGTATTGCACCTTGCCTTGGTTGAGGATGCAATCTCCCAGTGTGATGTGAGAAAAAAAATATTGTCACAATGTGAGGTAGATAGAAGTGACAAGTGTGTTGTTTTGGCTAGTGAATCCCAGGTTCCTGTTGGGCCTTCTAGAGCAGGTGATGCAGTGCTGTGGAGCACCAGTGATGGAACCACAGGAGACTGGGATGATTGGTGTAAGGAAGCAGTTGCGGCACTAGGCCAAGTGACAAGGAATTACAAAGCAATGATGTGTGACAGAGTTGTGGACAGACCACCTGCTGTGCCCAGTGGAGGGATCGCAGAATGGCCAGTGCTCAAGGGCACGCCAGCCCCTGCAAAGGCTGATGCCCTCCAGTCTGAAGGAACGGTTCTGGGCACAGGCATGGCAGATGGGTTGTCCACGGCCCAGCAACTAAATAGTGGCAAGTGTCAAGTTGACAATGTGACTAATGTTGACTCGCAGAGGCTCATTGGTGTAGTGTTAGAGGTGAAGAGGAGACATGTGTCTGACAGCGCTCCAGGGGAGCAACAGGCTGGGATGAGGGGTACCTTCAAGGAGATGGTGGTCTCTTCAAATGTCTCAACCTCACAAGCTGCAATGGATGAGCCCCTCCATGTCTCGGACAGGGGAAAGGTTCCCAAAAAGGTCACGCATTTAGACATTGGTTGCATAGAGTTGACAAAAACTTTATTAGAAATGCTGGAGTTGGTAAAAGTGCCCTCACTGTACACTTGGGTGTCTCCACCGCAGTCGGACCAGGTGGTGCTGCGTGGTACCAATAGGTGGAGCCAGGTGGTACAGGCTGTGCTGGGAAGCTTGTTAACAGTGTGGCAAATAGTTCTGAGGTTCTCTAAGAGGGTGCTCCCAGTTACTGAGTGGCCTGGAAGGCGCTCAGAACTGTTGGAGTCATTAAAGGTCTCTCCGGCCGGTGTAGTGACTGGAAACATCTCTGCGGGTGTGCTCCAAGGTGCAGCTGAGCAGTGGTCAGTAGAGGGCGCAGATACTGTCTCGGCAGCTAAATCTCATGAGAAGGAAGGGCCCAGAATAGATGCAGCACTAGCAGAGATGCTTTCTATCACTCAGAAAGAGGTACAACTTAAAGTACCCGGAGACACTGTGAGAAAAAGGGCTATAGGTGAATGCTGCAGCAATGTAATGTGTACATCAGAAAGAAGTAGTTTGTGCCTAGATAAGTGTCATCTGTTAGATCAGTTACCCATGGAGTGTTGGACAACAGGTGAGGTAGAACTTGGCTTTAGTCCTGCGGAATTTAATCTCTCGCCGATGTGTGGTCCCTCCTCAGGTCTGGAGCCAAGGGTATGGTTTCTAACAAAAGTATTCAACAAACCTAATAAGGTCCCCGAGACAGGGAAACGGATAAGAAGTGTGGTAAAAATGGTATGTGGATCAGACAAGAGCTTGTCTGTTCAGGTGGATAAAAATACAGATGGCATCAGAACAGGTCAAGTGGTAGGACAGCTGCCTGCAGAGTGGGTGAACCCAGGGGAGGTGACGTCCTGTGAGGTTCCCGTGGGTAATGGCGGCCCTCCATTATGTGTGCCCTCTGCAGACGCTGCCCTAGCAAATGCTGAAAAAAAAGGCATTGGTAATCTGTGCAACGTTGAGAGGTGTAATGTTGGTTTGAATATGTCTGTCAATGATGAACCAAATAGTTTGTTAAAGGTACATGACAGTGTGGTGTCCAAAGGTATTGGGAAACCTGGGAACCTGAAGCGTGGAGGCAGAAGGGTTGGTAGAAAGACCAGGGGTGCCCCGTTAAAATTTCAGGAGAGGCAGTGCTTATGGAACCCCAAAAGAAGAGGGAGAAGGCTGAGTATAGGGAAATATAGGACCTTGTTAAGATCCAGGGTGGGACATACCTGGAAGCGCACCCGGAAAAAAAGGTTGGGCCTACGTGGCTGACAGCCAGCACAGAGGTGTCCCAACCATAATGATGGGTGCTGGTGTTCCTCCCTCCGGATCGAAACAAGGGGGGAGGGTATGTGGTAGTGTGGTACCCCACCAGTGTATGAATACAGGATTCTCAACCAGGCAGGTTGAGGGGCTCCAGGGTATTTGCTTGTTTGGGAGGAAACTGGCTTTTCAGTTTCCTCATGATTTACTAAAATCCACTTTGGGACCCGGAGCTTGGGGATTTCTTAGAGATCCGGGTGGGATGAAATCCCCAGTCCTGGATCCGGGTTTTGAGGCTCAGCTGCACACTGATTGTTCAGGTGTGTGTGGGCCTGATAGTAGAGTCAGGACCAGCATTCTGGGCCCCACCCTCCCGACGAGTGCAGGTGTGCACTGGAGAAGCCAGAGAGTGCAAGTGTGCACTGGAGAAGTCAGAGAGTGCTTGTGTGCACAGTGGAAGCCAGAGACCCAGGTCTGAGGGTCAGAGCAGCAAGGGGCTGCTATCCAAATGGATGGTGTTGCAGATGGAATAGTCTATAGGAGACAGACAAGAGCCTGAAGTGGAAGGCCTGAGCAGCACTGCTGTATGTATAAGCCAGGAGGCTGAATGTCATTTTGTTGTTGAAAAGGAGTACTGAAACCCCTGCGAGGGAAACCTTTCCTTTTGTTTTGACTTCTTTTAATAAAAATGGGCAAACAAAGCCCTTAAAAAGAAGAACCAGCGAGTGGCGGTGTCCTTCAAGCTCTACATTTGATGCTAGTCCTTCACAATATATATATATATGTGGATATGGGCTACTTACTATAAGCAGAAAGCCCATTGTAGACAAAAGGGGTAGGCCATGAGGGGGTCTGCTGTAATAAAAAGAGCATTAAAATTGTTATATAAGGTACCACCCACACAGAATGTAAGGTATGAATGAAGTGTGGCATAATCTTATAATTAACACATTACAGGAGGGTATGGACCTCTAATTCTTCGTTTAACCCTCCTGGGGCCAAAGTCCCAAAAGAATATATCCAAAAGGATTCCTGCTGACATAGACGTTTAAAACGCTCTGCAGCAGGTAAGGTACCAGAGATGGCTTCCAATACCCAAACTTTAAGGCCTATGGTGGATTTTTTGTGGTGGCACAGAAAATGTTTGGGGACACTATGATGGTCCCGTCCCTTCTCAATAAATCTTCTGTGCTCACCAAACCGGGCCTAAATGCTGCGTACACACAATGTTTTTCATGATGAAAAAAATTCAATTTTTTTATTTGGTCATTAAAAACGATTGTGTGTAGGCTCCAGAGCATTTTTCGCGACGTGAAACATGGGCATTAAAAATTTGGAACATGCTCTATTTTTTCTCGTCGTTTTTCACGTCGTTGTTTTTCTCGTCGTGAAAAACTACCGTGTGTAGGCTTTGACGTGAAAAAACGCGCATGCTCAGAAGCAAGTTATGAGACGGGAGCGCTCGTTCTGGTAAAACTAGCGTTCGTAATGGAGATAGCACATTCATCACGCTGTAACAGACTGAAGAGCACGAGGCTGAAAAGCGCGAATCTTCTCTCACCAAACTTTACCAACACGAGGATCAGCAAAAGCAGCCTAAAGGGTGGCGCCATCCGAATGGAACTTCCCCTTTATAGTGCCGTCGTACGTTTCGTACGTCCCCGCGCTTTGTTCGAGCATTTTTTTTCACGATCGTGTGTAGGCAAGGCAGGCTTGAGAAGAATCACATTGAGAAAAACTTTGTTTTTTCAATGACATTAAAAACAGTCGTGTGTACGCGGCATTTGAGTCCTAATGGTCCTCCCTACATAAAGAAGCCCACATGGGCAAGTAAGGCAGTAAATAACATAATCAGTGGAACAATTATAAAAATCTTTAAAAATATATGTTTTACCTTTTGCTAAAAAATACTTTTGTCCATGCTGGACAAATTGACACGTCAGGCAAAGTGCTTTTCTACACTGAAACATGCCAAGGAGGGGGATCATTACCAAAGGAGAGATTTGTCTATTAAATGCGATTTTTCTGCAAGCAATTTTGCTCTTGATGTTGCGGGCCTTCCGATATGTAATCCTAGGGTCTGCAGCTATACTAGACTTGAGGTTGGGGTCCTCAAGTAATATAGACCAATGACTAGCTAGAATTTTTTCCATATTTTTGTGTCTGGCATGAAACTGGGTGACAAACCGTGTAGACGGTTTTTGGTCAGATGAGGCTTTAGTACGTGGGATGGTATTAGCTTGTTGGTAATATTTACAGGCTTCATCCACCAGTGTAGTAGGATACCCTTTATCCAGAAATTTCTTGGTAAGTAGGGCACTGTGAAAATCATAATCACTGTCTCTAGTATAGCTTCTCCTCAAACGGCAGAATTGACTTTGTGGAATGTTATTTACCCACCTAGGGTGATGACAACTAGCATAATGAATAAAAGAATTGCCTTCAGTGGGTTTAACATGATTCTGGGAAAAGATAGTACCAGTGTCATGACATAACTGTAAGTCCAAAAAGGCCAATGTACTCTGATCAAATACATGCGTGAATGACAACCCTAACTCATTATTACAGTACTTGACAAAAAGGTCAATATCTTGAAGGGATCCATCCCATATTAATACCACGTCATCAATGTATCGACCGTAATATACAATATTGGAAGCAAAAGGATGATGGGCAGAAAGGGACAGATGTTCCCAGTATCCCATCGTTAGGTTGGCAAAACTCGGTGCAAATTTAGCCCCCATAGCTGTACCGTTTATTTGGAGGTAATGCGTGTTGTCAAATTCAAAATAGTTATGCTTTAGGCAGAAAGTAAGAGCCTCCAGAATAAAGATTTTTTTTTCGAATTGATGAGGGAATCCTTAGAAAGGAAATGTTCAGCTGCTCGAAGTCCAACATCATGAGGGATGGAGGTGTAGAGGGATGATACGTTTAAAGATAACCAACAATAGGTTGTTTCCCAACGGTATGATTTTAACATCTCGAGTAAATGTGGCCCGTCACGGATGTAAGATGGCAAATTCTCAGCTAAGGGCTGCAGAAAGCTATATAGACTGAGAAACTACTGGTGACACTCTCCATAGCCGCAACTATGTGATGACCAGGTGGTTTGGTGAGGTTTTTATGCACTTTGGGCAGATGGTAAAAATATGGGGTGCTATAAAAATGTTTCTTAATTCCGGACAATGTCCGCAGCTTTAATGGAATAGGAGTTAGTTGGATCACTGGGGAGGACTTTGTATGTTACAGTGTCAGATAATAATCTTAAAGATTCCTCTAAATAGTCAGATTTATTTTGAACAACTATACTGCCTCCTTTATCTGCTGACTTAATAACGATGGTATCATTCCTCATGAGCTGTTCTAGAGCCTGACGTTCTATACTACTGAGGTTGAGCCTATAGTTGGTATGGGAGGATTTTTGTTTACACATTTGGATCAGATCAGTGTAAACTACTTGATAAAAGGACTGAAGGTTAAGGACCTTTGCAGTGGGTGGGATTGAAAACCGATTTAGGATGTAAACTAGTGTGAAATATGGGGGGGAGATGTGGGTATATATTGAGTAAGCCACTCCAAATCTTCATCATGATAGTTTTCATCATAAAGATCTTGCAAAACAGCAAGGTCTGGGTCATCGCTGGAAATGTTGACAATGGATGGACTAATGGGTATCTGTATATTTATAGGTTTGGGTTTTTTGGCCTCTTGTATGCTATAAAACCTCTGAACAGTAAGATCTCTGATAAACTTGTTTAAATCTTTGAACAATGTAAAAGGATTTGGCTGTGTTGGCGCAAATGTGAGTCCTCTACTAAGTAAAGAAATATCATAGGCTGATAGTTCCATGCCAGACAAATTGTAGATTTTTAAAGTTTTCTCATTTTCATTTTCTCTCTTCTTTCGACCTCTGACCCCCCCCCCCTCCTTCCTCTTCTACGTGTTTTCTTTTTGAGAGGGACAGAGGGGGGCCAATCCCTAAAAGAAAACACTGTTATGGCCAGAGGATGGTATTACATTCTCGGGCTCCTGACGAGACCCTGACGTGGGATTGGATGACAAAGAATCTGGCAAGATGGTAGCATCTGTACCCACTTGTAATGTATTTGGTATACTGGGATTGGGTGCCGAGGACCTAGGGGTCTCATGTATAAGTAAAGGAACTGGTGGAACAGGGTCTCTAACACCATCTGAGACTACCTGACTGAATAGCCTATGATACTAAATACCCCCTTTACTTCCCCCCCCCATTTCCCCCCCCCTTTTTAGATATAACAGACTACTAGTCTTTTTAATGTTTTTAATATGCATTTTATTGGTGAGATCCCTGTAGTTTGCTATGTGTTTTAATGCTCCAGTGCGGGGGGTTGGGGGGGGGGGTTACTCCCTTGCAAACCATTAGATTGCATTCAGCCATTCAATCATATCCTATTAATATTGGCTATTTTATGATTAGACCTTTGTTACAGTTGTCAAGGTCACCTGTGGCCAGGTGACAGATGCACACTGTAGGGGGACAGGAGTGCACCGCAAGGTAGTGAACCCTATGGCTGACTGCTGCGGATAGGAAACTGGGTGGTTGTGGAAAGCGGGACCAGAGGAGCACAACCGGGATCCTAACGGAAGCTAGAGCCAAGATTCCCCAGGGCGCGGAGTCTAAGACCCAGCAGGTCTTCTCCAGGGCCTCTAGTGGTGAGGATGTTATGCTGCAGGCTGGGACCAGGTCGCGGCCCCTGGAGTTTCCTAGCTCACGCCCCGTAGGATAAGGGGAAAAGAGGGGAAGCAGCAGCACAAGATATGAGAGAACCGAATAACAAGCTGAAGGTCAGGGGCCACAAGCAGACAAGGATAACGAAAGAACGAGCCGAAGGTCAAGGGTCACGAGCAGACAGGGATAGTCGGGGACAAGCCAAATATGTAACAGAGACACAGACGTAGCACACGGCAGGCAGGAACCCAAACACACAATGCCTAACAAACACGTTGATCAGCAAAGCAGGCTTGCAGTGCACAGGTTAATATAGTGTTCTGTGATAGGGCCTGGGGTGGAGTCAGGCTGGGAGGAGATTATAAAGGAAGCCAGGTGAAAGGGCTCAGGCCTCTAAGATGAACACATGGGAAGGAAGGTAAGCTGACAGACAAACAGTACTGCATACCCATGACAACAGTGAATAGTTGTTCTGACCAGATGCTGGTGTGCTGTGGTATGCTGTTTTCCTGTCAGCCGCAGTACATAAATAGCATTTGACCCGCAGTATTCCAGTAGGCCTGTAGAAGGAGCTAGTCTCCGAGCGCGTAGCCTGTTGTTTCCTGTCTCACCTTCCTTCCGGTGCTCTTCTTGGTTCTGGTTTCCTGTGACGTCGTCATCTGTGCTCCATGCTGAATTCTGGCTGTTTCCTGGTGGACACAGGATGGACTATCTTTTTTGCCTGCAGACCCATGGATCCAGATGGACCTGAGACCGGACCACACCGCGTTTTATGAGACCGTGATGTGCCCTGTTTGTACTTGTGTCTTGTAAGTGCATTTCCTTTGAGATTAAATATTTTTATCTGACATATTGCACTTAGGTGGCGCTTCCTTTTTTTGTCCCCTTATCTTGTGTAATTACCTTAGTGGGTCCTGATAAGACAGGAACCGAGCTGAAAATGTAGCACTGAACTGCTTGTGAACATTGTCACTGAAGGGGAACTGCAAAGTAAGCCCAGCGTAGCCAGGGTCCCATCCAGCGTCACGCTGGCATGACACTGAAGGAGAGACAGCATGGCAACCGCTGGACCGACTCCCCACGTGTCAGCCCAGCTGAAATATCACAGCGCTTGCGTGAAGGGACGCCCAGCCGGATGTCACATGCACAGCGCAGGAGGCGTGGCGCCGATGCACGTGGAAGCGCCCGCCCGATCCCCCACCCCCATGGTGTATGGGAAGGAGGGGAGGGGGAGGGCACCCAGCGTGCATCGCAGCTCCCGGGCAAACAAACACCAGCCAACATGTTGGTTATAATTTACAATATGTAGATTGATATTTCATATACTTATATGCATGTTATATGGGCTGATTTATGCCATGATTTGGTTTAATAATAAATATACAAATATTTACATATATATATATATGGATCTGTTTGGTTCCACCACAGGCACCTCATTTAAAGTCCCACCCTCCCCCCTTTTTTTTTTTGCCTAGCAATCAAGGATGGAGGCGCAAACCTTCCCTTGTGTCTCATTTAAAGTCCCAAATTTTCCCTCCTCTCTTGATACTATTTTTTTGATTTAGTAGGAATGTTGCAAGTTATTTTGTTTTTGTGGGCATTAGTAATGATTTTAGTTTTTTTTTTTTTTTTAATTCTTTTTTTTGGTACACAACAATAACAAACAAAATGTCCAAATAACATATACGGTAAGCAAAGCAATGAAAAACCAGACTGATTACTCCTTATCCGTGTTTGTTCACTGTAAAAATTTGTGAGAGTTGGGGTTAGAAAGATGCCTGGGTTTTTTAGCTTCCCTGCTGCCCATTTAAACGAAAAGTTCCTATTGACCCAGAGGATTCTCTCCACGAGAAGGTTGATGTTTAGTGCCTCAGATTTAATCAGATTAATCTTTTAGTTGGTCAGTCTAGAATACTCGGCAAGTTCTGATAAATTTCAGGCTTCGAGATGAAAAAATATATATAATCTGCGTAAGCTGCTACTTTGTAAGTTACACCTTTTACTTCCACCCCTGATATGCGCGGCTTCATACGGATGTGCCTTAGAAGTGGTTCCAGAGATAAGATAAAGATTAGCGGAAGGAACCGGACAGGGCTGTCCGCTCTAGCCACTAAAGTAAATTCTCCAGGGGTTAACTTTCACCTTCATGTAACTCTGAGAATACAAAGCATCAATCCATTTCAGCATGTTTCTGCCTATCCTAATATGTTGAAGAGTGAGTTTCTATAATCTCCAACTGGCTCAATTGAATGCTTTGTTCTCATCTGTAGACAACAGAAGTGCAGGAGGTTGAGGGCTATTATGGTATTATCCTTAGCTTTCCTGCCAGGCATAAAGCCAGCCTGGTCTAAATGGATAATTCCAGACAGATAGGTAAGTAGACTGAGTGCCAAAGTTTTGGTGAATATCTTGAGATATGTATTGAGCAAGGAGATAGGTCTGTAGCTCGAGCATAGGACAGGGTTCTTGTCTGGCTTTGGGACTACCGATATATTTGCACGAGTAGTAGTAGGTTATTTTGTAAGATACAACTGAATGCTTTAACAAACCAGGCGGCAAGAGGTTGTTAAAATGTATTCTATTAGAAAGCTGTTAGGCCATCCGGCCTGGGGGCTTTGCCTGTAGTCATAGGTTGGGGAGCCACAAAAAACTCTTCTTCCGACAGTGGAGAGTTATGTTTTTTTGTGTTCGGTAATCGAAAGTTCAGGAAGCAAATGTATTAAAGCATCTCTGTTTTCTGAAGCTATGATGGATAAAGGGTCAGGTAACATATATACGGCTGAATAAAACTCTTTGCAGCAAGAAGCCACGTCCCCTAATTTTGTAAGTCTATGATCCTGCAAAATTATAATTTCAGATACAAAAGTTTGCACTGTGGGGTTTCTAAAGGACCTAGCCAGAGGTCTACCCAATTTTCATACCAAACTCGAAGAAATGTCTGCTGTAAAGTAATTTGGTCCTAACTCTGTCCAATAATAGTGTGTTATGTCATTCGCGCAAGTGACCCCATTCTCCAGCCAAGTTTTGTGCCAGTAATTTTTTTTTAGAGTGTTTTTCTGGAAAATATCAATTTGGTAAATATTAACATGCCTATCACAGGACCCATAAAAGCAGTAGAACCATATTAATATTCTGATAGTCCTGTGCTTTCAGAAAATGTTTGGTTTGGGGAACCTTTTACAAACTCTGAAAGCTGTAAGTGAAAAACGGTCTGGTCATCAAAGGATTGCAGGACTTGATTGTCCAACAGACAATCCTGTAGGAACTAGGCAATTAAGCTTGAAATTACCAATGACCCACATCTTCAAGGCCCTAGCTTCCTAGACACTGCATATGCTGTAAACCCAGTTGTAGATAAATTGCTTTATAATATTCAATAAAAAAGGAAAGGGAAGCAGCAACACAAAGTCTCCTTTCAATCAGTCTGTTTTTCTAGTTCTTTAACCACTTAAGGACCGCTCACGGCATATATACTTCGGCAGAAAGGCACGTACAGGCACAATCACATACCTGTATGTCCCCTTTAACTGTCTGCCGTGTGGTCGCGCGCACGCGCCGCCGGCGGGCGCGCTCGCTCGCAACCCTGCATTATAAAAATGCCATAAAACTATCCCCTGTTTTGTAAACGCTATAATTTTTGCGCAAACCAATCAATAAGCGCCGATTTTTTTTTTTTTTTTTTACCAAAAATATGTAGAAGAATACATAGCGGCCTAAACTGAGAAAAACATTTTTTTATATATTTTTAGGGGATATTTATTGTAGCAAAAAGAAAAAAATATTGAATTTTTTTCAAAATTGTCGCTTTATTTTTGTTTGTAGCGCAAAAAATAAAAACCGCAGAGGTGATCAAATACCACCAAAAGAAAGCTCTATTTGTGCTAAAAAAAGGACGTCAATTTTGTTTGGGAGCCACGTCGCACGACCGCGCAATTGTCAGTTAAAGCGACGCAGTGCCGAATCGCAAAAAGGGGCCTGGTCTTTACGCTGCGTATTGGTCCGGGGCTTAAGTGGTTAAAGATTTAGCCAGAGCTAGGAACGATCCAATTTTCTTAATTATCGACTCCAGCATTCCTAGCCCTCCAACTACACGAAAAAAAAAAATCTAACCACTAAATAGTGACCTGCGAAGAAAGATGTAAAGACCTCAAATACTTACTGTCTCACTTATAGCAAGCCACAAACTCTCAGAAAGTGTTGTGCATTCAAGGGAAAGCCCAACGCAACAAGGACCAGTGACCTATTCTTCAGATGTGTCACATCTACAGCATACTTTGCCAGAGACTGCAAGGCTACAATTAAGTACTCAGAATGTGCCGACATGCTCCTATATTGGCCTTCTTCCGAGGCCCTTTTAAATTAGACTTTTCTTACACTGGATCTTACACCCATATCAGATCATGGCAGGGAGAGTCATAAACAGTAATATCCCATGATCATAGCTAAATTATAGATAGGTACTGTATGTCACAAAGAACTTTCAGAAAAAAACTGCTACAAAATTTCTGGTGAAAATCTTTTCTTGGGAACTACCAGAGAAAACCATCAGGATGTATGCTGCTCAAAAGACCAACTTAGGTCAGGTCATTATATGTGCTAATCAAACCAGTAAGAAACAGTTTAAACACTTCATTACCCATATGACGTCCTCGGCTTCCCGGCCGCCCTGCGTCGCTCGGGACCCAGTGCGCGTGCCCGGCGGCCACGATGTCCGCCGGGCATCCGCGATTGCCCGCGAACACAGCAGGACCGTGGATCTGTGTGTGTAAACACACAGATCCACGTCCTGTCAGGTGAGAGGAGACCGATGGTGTGTTCCCAGTACAGAGGAACACTGATCGGTCTCCTCCCCTTGTGAGTCCCCGCCCCCTACAGTTAGAATCACTCCCTAGGACACACAATTAACCCCTTGATCGCCCCCTAGTGTTAACCCCTTCCCTGCCAGTCCCATTTACACAGTAATCAGTGCATTTTTCTAGCACTGATCGCTGTATAAATGGTAATGGTCCCAAAAATGTGTCAAAAGTGTCCGATATGTCCTTCGCAACGTCACAGTCCAAATAAAAATCGCAGATCGCCGCCATTACTAGTAAAAAATAAATAAATATGCCATAAATCTATCCCCTATTTTGTAGACGCTTGTCACGGGTGTACTTACCGAGGCCGAGATGCCGAGAGTGGTTCACCCTTGCGACTTGGCGCACTCTGCCCCCTGGAGGTGGAACAGGGAGAGGATGGCGAGAAGAGGCACTGGCTACCAGCAGGTGAGGAAGTCTTGGTAGAGGATCGGGTGACCAGGAACAGGCTGAGGGCCTAACACCAGGCTGATGAGGGCTCTCACAAGATCCAAACAAAGACACAAGTCCAGGGCACTACAGGGGCACTACAGGGGCCAAGCGGGTAGACTGAGTCCAGATACTGGCTGTAGAAACAGGTACTGAGGGTGCACAGGCCGAGGGTCTAACACAGCGGGCAGGCAGAAGAGGTCCGAGAGGCAAGCCAAAGGTCAGGTCCCGGAGAGAAGCAGCGTAGTCAGGTCGATTCGGGTCACAACAAAGGTTCAGACGTGTATACAGGAAACCAGGTACAAGGCAGGAAGCTGACGACAAACCAGCAACCTGTCAGCGCCACTAGGCTTCTTTAAATAGGCCTGTCAGAGTTCTGATTGGTGCGCCATTGCGCATGTGCGTGCGCAATTTGCGCACCATTGCGCATGCGCCGTTCACGCACGCGCGTGCGCCGAAGCGCCATTCCACCGCACATGCGCGCAGGGCTGCGGCGGCTGAATATGGGATTTCCATGACAACGCTATAACTTTTGCGCAAACCAATCAATATGCGCTTATTGCGATTTATTTTTATTTTTTTCCCAAAAATATGTAGAAGAATACATATTGGCCTAAACTGAGGAAAAAAATTGTGATATTTATTATAGCAAAAAGTAAGAAATATTGTGTGTTTTTCCAAATTGTCGCTCTTCTTTTGTTTATAGCGCAAAAAATAAAGTGAGGTGATCAAATACCACCAAAAGAAAGCTCTATTTGTGGGGGAAAAAAACATAAAAATTTAATTTGGGTACAGTGTTGCATGACCGTGCAATTGTCATTCAAAGTGCAACAGCGCTGAAAACTAAAATTGGTCTGGGCAGGAAGGGGGTGAAAATGCCCTGTATTGAAGTGGTTAAACAATGTGTGCACTTGTAAATTCGTGCTACAGAAACTCAAAGGAGATACCCACTCTGACAGAGACTCCCTGTGAGAGATCAATTTTATAACCGAGTCATTTGTCAGTTGCGTTAATGTAACAACATCTTAAAATGCTGATGACCACAGCAATCTGCTAATATAACGGTTCTTCCCCACAATATTGATGTTAATTGGCTCATGGACTGTGTAACTAGCGACTCAAAATCACCATCTTTTTTAGTAGAAACTGCACAGTTGCTCACAGTGACAACCTCAGGCTGGTCCTGTCATCAGTAAAACTATATCTTGCAACCGCAAAACAGTAATGCCCTTCACGTAAACAATGTCAGTGAGAGTCTCAAAGATTTTTATTCTTCATTCCTGTAACAGACACTTGACCTAAGCTGCAGATCTATTTATCAAGATCCAAGCTGACATGGCTGACAGCTCAAGCAATGCCCCAGTAATCTTGTCAGCAACCTAAAAAATGTATCAAGTGGCATACAAAACAGAACATGGGGAGCAAAGAAAGATATAAAAGAGGGTTGGGATGTGCACATATGGAGCCAGTAGCCTTTATTAAACACTTTTAAATCATCAGTATTCTCCACAACCAAACATAAGACCACATATCTTGAAACCTATTCACATGAGTGGGAGACATTCTAAACTCCAGTAATCCCACTAGGACCAAGCTGATTTTCTTTTTTTTCTTCTTTTCAATGAACATGAATTTTTCTATATACATAAATGTATTCACTTATGCTATCCAGTCTGCGATGTGAGTACCTGATTTTTCTTGGGCCACAGTCATATATCTTTCTTCTCAAGAATGATTGACAGAAAAATCTTCCCGTTGTCTTTAGTACTGAGACCCATTGCTTTTTCTTGTGTAACTCAGCCAACCAAATGAATACATGTACGTGTGGTTATCACTTTTTTTCCCCCTTCTTAATAAAAGGAGGCAGCATCAATCGGGTTTTGCAGAGATTGTCTGACAAGGTGTGTAACTGTTATAGCAAGCGCTTCTGCTTTTTATTGTCTTCTAGAGCAGTTTCTCAACTTTTTTTTTAGTCAAGGCACCATTTATACTTGGAACAATCTTGAGGCACCCCATTCTAAAATGTAAAAAATTGAACTAATAGTTTTACACATTGTAGCATCCACACACATAGGTCACCCAGCATTAGAGGTCATTTATTTTTACAAAGCAAATGCACCTTTGCACACTGGTACTGATTAGTATTCCGGCGTTTCTCTTCTTCCCCCTCTGCCAGCATGGCTCCAGTGCTGATTGAGAGAGGTAGGGAGATGCAGGCTCCTGACATCCTCCTCATCAACCAATTACATTATTGTCACAAGGCTTTGCTTGATCCACTTGTTGGCTTGTTAACAAATTTGGGGCAATTTTTAGACCTTTTAGTAAAGCATCCCTGAAGAACCCAGAAGTCACCCTGGTTGAAAAAAACAGTGCTAGGGTATTTCTAAACAGTTTAATTCTTACCCAAGTATTTCGAATAATTTCAGAATTGAGAAATACTATATATGGCCCCACATACTGTTAAAGATGTGAAATGGTTGCAGCGTGTAAAAGTGATTTCTTCATTACAGCTTCTTCAAAGAGGCTCTTAAAGTATAAAAAGAGTAAAAAAAGGTGAACCTTTAAAGCGCTCCTTTTATATAAATCCAAATTTATGTTTCTTTAATGGTGGAGGTCGTTATAAAAAAATAAATAAAAATACCATGTATTGCCAGTTTGACTTCTTTTTGTAAAAAAAGACTTTCTGGTCCATGGCCTAGCCCCCCCAGAAGACAAACACATCTCGGTGGAAAAATATTTAAATATATTGCATTAAAAGATGTTGCTGTATGTGAAATGTGTTGCTAGGGTTCCTTCCTTCTATAAAAATAGTACTTATGGTAATATGTTGTATTTTTTCAAAAGCGCACTAAAATTAGTACCTTTTGCTTATGCATTACAGTTTAGAGAACAATATTGTGAATAACATCTCTGGGGTTTATTTTTATAAAAACTTGTTTTAACTAAATACCAACATAGAGGACATAAATCAGATTGCTTATGAAATCATTTATTATAACGTACATCCCTGCATGACTGTTGCAAACAATTTAAAACACTGGTACAGTAAACATTGCTAAAATAATGCCAGCCTTTGTAAGCCAATTGCAGAAAAACAGCCACAAAAATGAAAACGCAGTAACTCAAACTAGAAAAGACACAAGTTATCATAATAAGTGCAGTATATCTTATTTGAAGTGTAAATTAAGGCAATCTCTTGTTTTTTAGGGGGTTTTAATTTTGCATATTGTGCTGAGAGATTAGAATTTGAGTTGTTACCACAAGAGAATAAAGGGTAAATCTTGCAGTGGGTACATTTGTCCCTGAAACAACTATATAATGGGGATGCACCGAAATTTCGGCCACCGAAACATATCGGCCGAAAATGGCCTTTTCGGCAAAAAGGAATTCTTGCCGATAATTGAGCCGAAAATGGGGCAGGGCCCCGCCCCTGGTGCCGCCCATTATGGGGTTCTCCTTTACCATCCTGTACCATGTCCGCAGTCTCTGACCACCTCCTGTACCGTGTCCCCAGTCTCTGACCATCTCCTGTACCATGTCCGCAGTCTCTGACCATCTCCTGTACCATGTCCCCAGTCTCTGACCACCTCCTGTACCATGTCCGCAGTCTCTGACCACCTCCTGTACCATGTCCCCAGTCTCTGACCACCTCCTGTACCATGTCTGCAGTCTCTGACCATCTCCTGTACCATGTCTGCAGTCTCTGACCATCTCCTGTACCATGTCCCCAGTCTCTGACCACCTCCTGTACCATGTCCCCAGTCTCTGACCACCTCCTGTACCATGTCCCCAGTCTCTGACCACCTCCTGTACCATGTCCCCAGTCTCTGACCACCTCCTGTACCATGTCCCCAGTCTCTGACCACCTCCTGTACCATGTCCCCAGTCTCTGACCATCTCCTGTACCATGTCCCCAGTCTCTGACCGTCTCCTGTATAAAAAAAAAAATGTAAACAGTCACTTTCGGGTTCGGTGCTGTTTTGGTATCGGTTTCGGCACCAAAAAACCCATTCGGTGCATCCCTACTATATAACTATCTATTTCACCTCACTTTAGATTAATTATTTTTTCTCATTTTCCTGTTGTGACTACAGGACAGGAAATGAAATCTCTAGAAAAAGACAGTTGGAAAACAAATGTTTGGGTTAAGATATGCAAAATAGCATTATTTTACATTGCCATATCTTTCTTAGCAAAAACATTATTTATAGATACTTTTTACATAAAAGTGATTTTTTTATTTTTTTTGGGGGGGAAATAAAAGAATTGCATGTCTGGTAATTGTAATTGACACATTTCACCAGCTGTTGCTATTGCTCTTGGTGTATACAGTATTTTAATTTATATTTTCCAATAGCAGTCTTTTTGTAAATATGTTTATGTGCTAGTATTTTACCATATGTTAACATTTCTGGGAAAGCAAACTGTTTTAATTAAGGATAGCCGATAATATTTAATTCAAATGCAGCCAAGTTCATAGCTTCAGTTTTAATCAAAGTAAAAGTAGTCATTACAATTTTTATATTTATTAATTTTTTGCTTGCAAACCTACATATTTTTGGAACTAACAAATACTGTGACAGATGTTATTTTTCTTCATTTTAGTACAGCATTTATACTTGGAAAAGAAATAGTAAAAATATTACATGAAACTTGGAGTAGTAACAGTTTTGCTAAGCCTTTTTTTTTTTTTTTTTAAACTTCTAAAATGAGCTTAAAAAGATATTCTATTTTTAAAAAGTAAATGTTTTTTCACAGACAACTTTTGTCCAGTGTTAATGTTGACATCGAATTTCAATTTAGTTTTAGTCCTAGTCTTTTGACTAAAGTGCCATTTTAGTTTGTCGTATTTTAGTCATCTGAATTGTTTTCGTTTCAGTGGTATTTTAATCGACTAAAATCTCCAGTACATTTTAGTCGACTAAAGTCGAATGGCTTTAGTTAAATTAATTTGCATTATTTAAGCATTTCTCTAGAATTGCCAAACTCACTATGTACTCCTGGAGTAAAAAAAATTAATAACGTTATTATTTAGGGTATTAAGGTTTGAACATGTACTACAGACGCAGATTTAGCCGTTGTGATAGATAACGTCTTTATAAATAAAACCACATTTCATCAACTAACAAAAACATTCCTTTTTGACAAACAGAAGTTCAACTTTAAAATATACAAACAAAACTGTAGACTCTGTTGGCTTTAATGCCATTGCACATTTTACCTGAACATGTTACCAACATTAAATATTAAGAAAAAAATTATAAAAAAAAGCCTTTATCTTAATTTTTTTTAAGCAGCTTAGTAGATGCCCCCTATTTATTCTTTTGTGGTAATGTTGATGTCAAGTTTTGATTTAGTTTTAGTCAGTCTTTTTTGGACTAAGATGCCGTTTTAGTCATATTTTAGTTATCTAAATTGTTTGCTGTGTTTTTGTCAACTAAAATAGTGTTAATTTTGTTAACGAAAATATTTTCATCTACAAAATTAACACTGCTGATGACTGCGCGTAACTTACAAAGGGTTTAGCATATCAGTTCCTTTTATTATGTCGCGTATCTTTTTAGTTATTTTGTTCATAATTAAATGCAAACCAAGCAGTTAAGAATTTTAAACAAAAGATAAAAATTTTGTGAATCGAAGGTGACCATTATTAGAAATCCTGGCAGTTTTAGGTTTGTGTTAATAGGCATTGGTGCTAGAACTCTTTTACTCCATATTCATACTCATAGTCCAGCCATAAGAAATGCAGAAGCAGCTTGAAGCAGGTCAGTTGATGTGTATAAGCGTTAAAGAACTTTTTTTTTTTTTTAAAGGGTAAATTTTATTGTACATATCAGCAGTATCTTACATTGACATAGTAAAGTACACATTTTCATACATTATAATTTGCTTATATCAACAAACTCAGCATCTTATATTCAGAACATGCTTTTTTTTTTTTTTTTAAACGGGTATGATAACAACACTATCAAAACAGAAGTGAGAGAAGAAGAAAACAAAAATCAAACAAACAAAAACAAAAAAACAAAAAAAAAAGGTCCTTCCATTTTCCTTTATTTCCTGTAAACCTACAGTAGTAAACAATAGAAGAATTATGACTCCCGCTCCACATCAGTGTCTCCCCTATCGTCCATGACCTTCTATTGACTTATCGCCTGGTGAACCCAGATATTTCCCCACTTATCTCCGGCCAAACCCTATTTATTTTCAACTATTACACCTCCACTTCTCCCGATACTTTGTCCAACCATCCCACCCACACTTTCTCAAATTTTTTGGGACACCCTCTCGCCATATAGGTTAGTTTGTACATCGGTAGGGCCTTGTTCACCAAAGTCACCCAGCCTTGCAGAGAAGGGGGTGACGGGCTCCGCCAATTGATGGCCACCGCCTTTTTAGCATAGCAAAACAGGATTCTAAGCAGAGTTTTTTGTGAGGTGGCTATTTCCTCCTCCTCTAGGTCACCCAAGAGACATCTGGCCGGGGAGTAAATATTTGGCAGTTCCTGGGTACCCTCCAGAAATGTAAGTATCTCTCTCCAGAAGTTCTCTATCCGGGGGCACTGCCACACCATATGAAAGAAATCTCCCTCCTCCGCATGGCAGCGAGGGCATTCAGCAGACTCCTTTCTACCCATTTTATGAAGTCTTTTGGGAGTATAATATATCCTATAGAGATAGTTAAATGGGGTCAATTTGTCTCTAGCCGAGATCATCGAGGGCACTAATGTATCCAATGCTTCTGACCAAGTCTCCTCCGTGAGGGACGGTATATCCGTCTGCCACTGTGCCAACACCTTCCTCATTCTGGGGGAGGAAGATGTGAGGAGCTTGAAATAATATTTGGAAATCAGCTGCGAGTGGTCCCCATCCGTTAACACTTTTTCCATACTGGAGGGGGAGAGCATCACTACCTCCCCCCCCCCCCCCATATTGAGCTGTCGCTGCATGACGCAGCTGAAGATACCAAAAGAAAAACGTATTGGGAATCCCATATTCTGTCCTCAAATCCAGAAAGGTCCTAAACACCCCACCCCTAAACAGTTGGTGGGCTTATTTAACTCCATAAGCTGCCCAGCATGATCCGTCCGGTACTTTGGCTATTTCATTGAGTTGGGGGTTATGCCAGAGAGGAGCATTAGGGGAGGCTGCCAGACTAGTTCCCCCCACCCTGGCATTGCAGATGTGGAATATTTTGTATGACAGTTTCAATAGTTCCGCCCCCCGTTCCGGATAAGGTCCGTTCCTATAAAGGACATTAATCAGTCCCTCATACGAGCGGACCTGAGCTGCCTGGGTTGCCACAGAGGCAATGTTCAGATCCGGGAAACTCCACCAGTGCACATGTGTCAGTTGGGCTGCCAGGTAGTAACACTACAGATTAGGTAGGGCCAATCCCCCCTCCCTTATAGGTAAATAAAGCGTGTCCAAGGATACTCTAGCGGGTTTAGGGCCCCAGAGAAATGCCGAGAGCATTTTATTAATGCCCGTAAACCATTTCTTAGGGATATAAACCGGTGCGTGCCAGAACAGGTACAGAAATCTGGGCAGGTATATCATCTTAAACATGTTGATTTGTCCGAGGAGACCAAGCGGCAGCTTAGCCCAGGTTTGGAGACTGTCCCTCAGCCGTGCTTTCATAGGCTCTAAATTATTATCCACATACTGTATGCACTGATCGGGAATTGCACATCCACCCCCAGGTACCAAAATTTAGAGACTATCCTTAGGGGGGCCTCTGGGGGCAGGCCTGGGACATAGTCAGGATCAAAGGGGAAGATAATGGATTTGTTCCAATTCACCTTGAATCCCGAAAATCGTCCAAATTCCGAAATTTTGTCTAGAGCAATGGTCAACGAGCCCCCTGTCTCAGCCAAATACAGAAGCATGTCGTCAGCGTAGAGGGATGTTTTTTCCTCCAGCTCATTAACCGTACACCCTCTTACTCTAACATCCGCTCTTAGGAGAGCCGCCAGCGGCTCTATAGCCAGGGCAAACAACAGGGGCGATAGTGGGCACCCCTGCCGTGTGCCCCTCGCTATATTGAACGAGTCCATAATAGTATTGTTGACCCTAAGCTTCGCCCGTGGTTCTGCGTATAGTATCTGGACAAATCTTAGAAATCTAGGACCAAACCCCAGCCGCCCAAGGACCGCCACCAAGTATGGCCATTCAATAGAATCAAACTCTTTGTGCGTATCGAGGGAGAGCACCACCCGAGTATCCGGCGTGGGTCCCTCAGATTGTAGGATAGTGAACAGACGGCGCAAGTTGATAGCCGTCGATCTTTCAGGTATAAAACCCGTCTGATCCCGATGAATAACTGAAGCAATAACTTTATTCAAGCGTTTGGCCAGTAATTTAGCTAGGATCTTCGCATCCACATTAAGGATATCGGTCTATAGGATTCGCAGAGATCATGATCCTTGTGCGGCTTAGGGATCAGCACTATAAGTGCCTCCCCCATAGACCCAGGGAGCACCCCCTCCCAATAGGCATTTACGTACATTTTGAGTAGCTGGGGGGCTAAATGTTCGGCATATGTGGCGTACCATTCTGCTGGAAACCCGTCCATACCCGTGGTCTTATTTGGATTTAAGGACCCAATTGCTGACACTACCTCCTCCACTGTAAGGGGGAGGTCCAAGTCCTCCGCCACCTCCCCCGAAAGTTTCAGGAGGGGTATTGGGGCTAGATAGTCCTGGACCTCGTCTTTACCATATGCAACTCTTGAAGCATATAGCTCAGAATAAAAATCCACAAAAGCTGTAGCTATCTCTGTTTGTGACGTACAAAGTCTCCTCTGTGCATCATATATACGTGGGATAGAGGTCGGTGCCTGGTGTGAGTGAGCCAAGTAGGCCAACAACCTGCTGTTCTTATCTCCGAATTCAAACACCCGTTGGGCTTGATAAAGCAGTTTCTTTTGCGTTTTTTCTACCAACACCAGATCTAATTGTTGCATATTTTCCCTCCACCGTCTATGGGTCTCATGGCCAGGATCCTTGATGTAATCTATCTCGGCCTCAGCAGCCACCTGTTCCGCCTCCCTGAGCTTCCACTCTCTATCAGATTGGAGCTGCTTAATGTCAGTTTTAACAATTCCCCTAAGTGTGGCCTTGAACGCATCCCATGTAGCTCCTACTGGCACCTCCCCTCTATTCTCCAGCCAGAAAGTGTTAATGGACCCGGCGGGGGACCTCTCAAAACATTCCTCCTTAAGCCACAGGGGGCTCAGCCTCCACAAAGCATAACCTCTGGGCCTCTCCATATCAAAGGTGATGAGCAAGGGGGAGTGGTCCAAAACGGCCCTCGGTAGATATTGGACTCCCACCACCCTCGGGAGAAGTACCCTGGATACGAAGCACATATCCAACCTGGATAGGGTATTAAATGTGGAGGAGAAGCAGGAATATGCTCTGGTATCTGGGTTCTTCCATCTCCACGCCTCCTCTAAATCATATTGTGCCACACAGGCCCCCAACGGGGACCCACCCACGGCCGCCATCCCAAACCTGTCATTTTCAGGAGACAACACTGCGTTCATGTCTCCAGCCAGGATAATAGGGCCCTCTGCCACTCGAACTACCTCCGCCATTATCTCATCCCACACCCCCACTGTAAATGGGGGTGGTATATAGACTGCAACAAAGGTATATGGTTGGTTATTAATGATCAACACCAGAGCTACAAATCTACCCATTGGGTCTAGTTTCACATATTTGATTGTAAACAGTAAGGATTTGCAAACTAGGATCGAAACCCCCCTGGCATAGGTGGAGTATGTGGAGTGGAAAGCTCTCCCCACAAAGGCCCTATGTAGCACCAATGTCCTGGAACCCACCAAGTGCGTTTCCTGGAGGAATATAATGTGTGGTCTGCGCTTCAGGATATATTTAAACACCAACGCTCTCTTAATCTTGGAGTTAAGCCCCCGTACGTTCCAGGACAGTAAATTAAGGGTCTGCATCCCAGCGTCTAAGGACATATCTACCCATAATAACCTTTGGCTTGAGAGGAGGCGACAGCAGACGACCCTCTATGCAGGAGTAAAGCGCACATATCATTAACATAAGTATTGGCGAATAAATTGTGACAGCAGAATAGGCAAATGCAATGGTCATACAGGCATGCAATTGGTCTAAATGCAGAGCAAGCGAGTACAGTTGAGGGCCGAAGCCCGTAGATCTCGAAGGCATATCAAAATACCGAAGGAGAGCAAAATTAAAACAGAAAAAAACAAAATGAAAGAAGAAAAAAAAAACGGTAACCATCCCGGATCCACAATGGCGGATCCCAACACCGTTCCCCCCACCCTGCCTGCAGCCCGAAACATCCCACAGGCTTCCTCCCCACACATTAACAACAAAAGTCTCCCAAAAGGGGGGTATGCATCCTGCGCCAACCGGGCAGGAAAATTTAGGGGGTAAGTACTTGAGTCCACGTAGAGCTAAATCCAGACCGCTATAAACATTGGACCCTCAACAGTGTTCCAACAGAGCTGATGTCAGGTAGGATTTCTCAGACCGGGGAAAGTTATATATGGCAAATCATGGTGAACCAAATCTATGCAAAGTTATCAGAAAGGCAATATGTCATCCCCACCTGGGAGGTCTCTCCCAGGTTCTTCATGGGGCGTGTCCTGCATCATAATAACCGGAATCTTACCCATGTCCCAGCGATTCTAACCAACGATTAGCTTCTTTGGGTGACATGAAGAACTGTGTCTTTCCCTTGTGTACCACACGGAGCTTAGCAGGATAAAGCATGCTGTATGGCAGACTGCGTTCTCTCAGGTGTTGCTTCACACTCTGGAAAGCTGCTCTCTGTTTCTGTGTGGCTGCCGAGAAATCCGGGAAGATGGAAATTCGGTTGTTATCATAAAGCAGATAAGGCATAGTGCGGGCCTTGCGGAGAATAGTTTCTTTATCTCTGAAATATAGGAAACGTGCCAGCAGTGGTCTAGGGAATCTGCCCGGAGGGGGCTCTTTCAAAGGGATCCTGTGCGCCCTCTCAATGGCAAACAGGTGGGAAAAACTGTCATCTCCAAAGACCTGCTTAAGCCATGTCAGCAAGAATCCCTCCGGGTCCCTCCCTTCTGACCCCTCAGGGAATCCCAGGAACCTCAAGTTGTTCCTTCTGAGCCTGTCTTCGATATCCCCTAACTTGGCCTCCTGGGACTTGTGGTCCGCCGCCATATCTCTCACCTGCACCATCAGGGGGTTAAGATCATCCTCCATGTTGCTGATATGCTGTTCAGTCTGCGTCACCCTCTGCCTCACCTTCTGAACATCATCCTTGAGGATGGCAAAGTCCACTCTGATGGTGTCAATCTGTGTGGACAAGGCAGCGTGGCAGCTTTTGATAGTGTCCATAATCTGCAGCAGCGTTGGTTCACCTGCTCGTGTACCGGAGCCCTCCTCCCCCTCAACAGACTGGGGAGATGGCAGGGGAGACGCCAGTGGATCGGTCGGGTCTGGCCAGTCATCATCCCCCTCAGTACACTTGCGATCCGGAGGAGCAGATGAGGCTCGCCGCGCCGAGCGGGCGCCATTTTGGGATGCCTTGTGTGCATATTTAGCCATATTTCACCATTATCTGGTTCCTGGTTCTGTCCCCAGTCAGTTCCGGTGAGTAACGGCACTGGGTCAGGTCTGGGGTCCGTCAGGATAATACAGGATTAGAATGCGGTCAGAGCTCTGTAGAAAGCGTCCTCACATACCAGAAGTTGGTCACGCCCCCCGCGTTAAAGAACTTTACTTGACTTTAATGTTGGGATGCCTAACTGGCAGCTGGCTTGGCCTCCCTGCGCTTCCGCCTCCTCAAAACGCTTGGCACGCCAGTGAGCGCTGGAGGGGCAGAGCAGAGAGCTGGTAACTGACGGACCCTGTTCTCTGGTCAGTGAAGACCGAGAACGGAGCAATCAATGGTCATGTGATCACTCGCTTCTTGGTCTTAGAGCCAGCAGGGGAGAGCGAAAGCATCAGATTTATGCTGCAGCCATATAGGTGAGTATGTATGTTTGTTTTTCTGGAAATCCTGCACTTTTCTTTCAATTACTAAACATGTACACTATACTGCTGTATATGATTCTGTCCTCAATGTGTCGTCTTGAAAGTATTTCCAGGTTTGGGAGATATAATATAAACCTGTTATTACTGTAAGGTGTATTTCTGTGTTTATTTACAGATTTCATTCAAGATCAGTCTTAGAACAGTGGATGTTCATCGACACCGATGATCATTGATTAGTATAAAGGCTGTTTCAGTTGAACAGCTTTTACATTAGGCTCTACTAAGTGTGAGCAATTCAATAGTATTATATTGCTACAGAGGAGGCTTAGGTTAGTTCATTGCATGGCAAAATAAACATCACTTTACATTCATATGAACAAAACGGTTTAATCAAAAGAAATTGTAAGTCTGACTTAACTGCTTTAAAGGTTGTGAGTTAACATAAGGCTTGTAGATTTCCTTGAACAAATGAAAACTTTAAAGAGATTTGTTTGTCATTACTGCTTATATGACCTTCATGATTTTTCTGCATCTTTGTGAAAAATGTTTCAATTTTAAAATTGCAAACGTGGTTCTAACAATGACAACTAACTCATACAGATCTGGCATATTATGAGTACATGTGTAAAGATTAATTAATAAATGTCCTTTACCACATGAGGCCTAGGCCTAGACCTCATGTGCTTTTGTTTTTTTTTTTTTTTTAAGCTTCCTATGTGACTTCATAGAGGAAAGCATTTTGTGGAACATTCATTACCAAGGACACTGTTGTATTGCAACACTATATTTGCAATGTCCATTCCTGCATTTATTAGTTATATAAGGACATTTCCTTGCTTTATGTGGAGAGCAATCATATGAAAATTGCTGTTTCTTGTTTATTTGCTGATGGCTAAGCTATGTATGCATGGCAGAAAATAGCCTTATTTTATTTATTTATTTAATTATTTATTTTAACAGAGAAATGTGTATTGCGAACCAGCAAACTGTACAATATCAATTCACATTCCGGAGAGTTATGTCACTCATTACTTTGCAGAAAGTAAAGTACAACAGTGCTCACGTTGACAACCAAAACATTCATGGATACAGATTTAAACACCGTAAACGTACCATGTCAACAACTCATTGCATGTATACTCATGAAATCGCCATATAGCGATGCCCCCAACCCACCCTATCTTCGGAACACCCATCTAGGTACCTTCTTATAACCGTATATTGGTATATAGATACATTCAGATTTTATAATAATCGTTTATTCAAGGCTAAGTCCAATGGTGCTAGGTCTGGGATAGCTAACCAACATCCCAATATCTTATGAAGCCTTATTTTTTTTTAAACAGTACTGTACTGGGGGTCAATTGACCTTTCAGTTGTCCATGTGATTTATGGTATGATGCACTTGTGTGTCCCGCATTATTAGGCACATATGGCCCAGTTTTCATAGATTGTAAATTTTTTGACTAAAGAGTAGTGTGTATGGTAGGTATTTGTGAAGCTTTCAAAATGTTTGAGCAAATTTCTTGAAGCCATTAAAGCACTCTTCATGGTGCTGAATAAAGTTCAAAAGTCTTATCCATATAGGTGGTGTCCTCATTCACTTAAATACCTGGGTATACAGATCACACCTGCTTATTCATCCTTATACTTGGTTAATTATGTGCCTTTATTTTGGGACATTAGTGACATGTTGAAGCGTTGGAATACATACCCTATTTCATGGTTGGGTAGGATTAATGTCCTAAAAATGTCTATCATGCCTAAACGGCTTTATTTTTTTGAAATGCTGCCAGTGTCTGTTCCCATGTCCCAATTAAAAGTGCTGAAACGATGGTTTCTCAATTTTATCTGGAGCAATAAAGCACAATGGGTAGCCAGTTCTGGGTTATTTTCTTCCATGCACTGTGGTGGCCTAGGTGCACCCGATGTTCTTAAAAAATTTTTTGCTCACCTTTGATCGGCCTTCTCCTGGTCCTCTCAAACGGCATCAAATAGATGATCAGAAATTGAAAAGGGCTACCTCTACCCTGCTCATGCTTGCTCTATGCTTTGGTCCCCTTCTTTACTCCAAGATCCTAAATTGCAGGGATTATGTTTAGCCCCAATGCTTTTTACTCTGAAGATTTGGCTTACCTGTGTCACTAGGTTCTCTCTCTCTCTTTGCCTTGCCCTCCTCTATTTAACGTACTCTTTAATCACACTATCCCTGACAGCCTATCTTATGCCTGTGTATCAACCTGGGCTGAGGCTGGTTTGTTTCAGTTTCAACAGTTTATCCATCCAGTCACTCGCAGATTGCGTACGATCGAAGATCTCCAGACTAATTACCACATTCCTAAACATATGTGGTTTTTTTCTACATCAAAATTAAACATCTCTCCACGCTTTCACCTTCTCTTATATTGTCTAAACCTACTGCCTTTGAACTTATCTGTGCTCAAGGCCCCCACCAGTTACATCTAATTTCATCTATCTATAAATTACTTCATGATGCTACCCCAACTTCCACAGATTATCACCCTATATGTGTAAATGGTCATCTATTCTGCAACGCCCTATCACTCTCCCCTGTTGGAACAAAATATGATTATCTACATCTAAAATATCTAGATGCATGACGCAGAGAGAGAAGGCTTCCAAAAGTCTAATGTTCTGGTACAGAACACCTAAAGTGGCCACATAATAAATACAAATAGATAGTAAAGTGAATAGGTTACAAATCCTCGCATTATTTTGCATATTTCCATAGCTTATTTTTTGTTGTTGGTTGAGATCCCCATGTTTTTCACCATATTGTGAGGGTGCTTATTCAAGATTCTAGCAATACAGCTAAAGGTGACCACAATGATGAGAAATGGTGCAAAGCTTAAAGTGAAAGCAATGCTCAAAAATCTTGCAGCATATGGTGATACCAAATTGTTTAAACTTAAAGTTGAATTGTTTAGAGAAGAGGAATGAGGTTTAAAAAAGATAAGCACACCAAAAGCACTGGTAAGAGCTAACACTAACTACTCCCAGTGTCATCCATGATACGACAGCTTTGATCTTCTTCTTTACCCACACCATGGCCCTGGCTTTGAAATCCATTATCTTTATGAAATGGAATAAGCTGCGAGCCGTTGGGTGCCAGGAACTAGAAGGTCATTGCAAACATGTCCAGAGAGTAGACAAAAAACAAACAAAAAAAACAAAAGAATAAAATGAATAAAGTTCTTAGTGTCATTAAACTCACATAACTATTTCTTCTTTTTCTTCTTGTTAAAAAAAAAAAAAAAACTCACATAACTAAAAACCATTACCGTATATACTCGAGCATAAACTGAGAAAACGTATTGACTCGAGTATAATGCCGCGTGCACATGACCATTTTTCATGACGAGAAAAATAATTTTTTTTAATTTGGACATTAAAAACGATCGTGTGTAGGCTCCAGAGCATTTTTCGCGACTTGAAAAATGGGCATTAAAAATTTGGAACATGCTCTATTTTTTCTCGTTGTTTTTCCCGTCGTTTTTCTCGTTGTGAAAAACGGCCGTGTGTAGGCTTTAACGACGTGAAAAAAATGTGCATGCTCAGAAGCAAGTTATGAGACGGGAGCGCTCGTTCTGGTAAAACTAGCGTTCATAATGGAGATAGCACGTTCGTCACGCTGTAACGGACTGAAGAGCACGAGGCTGAAAAGCGCAAATCGTCTCTCACCAAACTTTACTAATACGAGGATCATCAAAAGCAACCCAAAGGGGGGCGCCATCCGAATGGAACTTCCCCTTTATAGTGCCGTCGTAGGTTTCGTACGTCACCGCGCTTTGTTTGAGCATTTTTTTTCACGATCGTGTGTAGGCAAGGGAGACTTGAGAAGAATCATGTCGAGAAAAATGTTGTTTTTTCAATGACATTAAAAACGGTCGTGTGTACGCGGAATTCGCCTAGGGGGGGAAATGCAGCAGCTACTGTAAGCGGAAAAGAGGGTCAACAATGCCCATTTGCATGCCTCACTGTGCCCAACCTCACTGTGCCCATTGCCACCTCACTGTGCCCATTGCCAGCTTACTGTGCCCAACCTTACTGTGCCCATTGCCAGCTTACTGTGCCCATTGCCAGCTTACTGTGCCCAACCTTACTGTGCCCATTGCCACCTCACTGTGCCCATTGCCAGCTTACTGTGCCCATTGCCAGATTACTGTCCAACCTTACTGTGCCCATTGCCAGCTTACTGTGCCCAACCTTACTGTGCCCATTGCCAGCTTACTGTGCCCATTGCCACCCCACTGTGCCCAACCTTACTGTGCCCATTGCCAGATTACTGTGCCCAACCTTACTGTGCCCATTGCCAGCTTACTGTGCCCAACCTCACTGTGTCCATTGCAGCCTCCCTGTGCCAGAGTCGGTGTACCTGAAAATCTTCTTAGACTGGGAGCGGCGTCCATTGTTTAAATATCGCGGCTTCCTCCTGGTCTTGTTCCGTGATAGGCGTTTTCAGCAAACACTGTGTTGAGTGTTCCGCCTATCACGGCGGTCCTCTCCTTCTCGGACTCCATTTCCCAGCAGGCACTGTGTTTAGTGTTCCGCCTATCATGGACGTCTTTTCATCCTCGGACAAGAGAACATCCATGATAGGCGGAAAACACTGAACACAGTGTCTGCTGGGAAACGGAGTCCGAGAATGAGAGGACCTCCGTGATAGGCGGAACACTCAACACAGTGTTTGCCAGGGCTGGACTGGGACAAAAATTTGGCCCTGGACTTCATCCAGACCGACCCACTTTAATTCAATAAAATGCTGCCCCCCCAAAAAAATCACGCCCACCAAAAGGCCCCTACATCTATTATTGTTTATCATGAGAGGGTGAGAGAGAGGGGAATGAGAGAGCGAGGGAGGGTTGAGGGAAAGGGGGTGAGGGGGGTGATTGTAAGAGGGAGTGAGTGTAAAAGAGGGGGTGAGTGTAGGACCCCTTTCACACTGAGGCGTTTTTCAGGCGCTTTTGGGCTAAAAATAGCACATGTAAAGCGCCTGAAAAACGCCTCCGCTGCAGTCCCAGTGTGAAAGCCCGAGTGCTTTCCCACTGGGGCGCTGCCAGGGCGTTTTAAAAAAGTCCTCCAAGCAGCATCTTTGGGGCGGTGGAGGAGCGGTGTACACACTGCTCCTGCCCATTGAAATGAATGCCCGCCGCTGCTGAAGCGCCCGCAAAGCACTTCGGCAGCAGCGCTACACAGGTGCATTTAACCTTTAATTTGGCTGCTAGCGGGGGTTAAAAGCGCCTGCTATAAGCCGAATAGCACAGCTAAAACGACAGTAAAGTGCTGCTAAAACTAGCAGCGTTTTACCGTCAATGCCCGCCCCAGTGTGAAAGCAGCCTAAGAGTAAGGGAACGAATGAGACAGAGGAGGGGGCAGAGAGACAGAGCGGGGAGCTGAGAGACAGAGGGGGGAGCTGAGAGACAGAGGGGGGAGCTGAGAGACAGAGGGGGGAGCTGAGAGACAGAGGGGGGAGCTGAGAGACAGAGGGGGGAGCTGAGAGACAGAGGGAGGGAGCTGAGAGACAGAGGGAGGGAGCTGAGAGACAGAGGGAGGGAGCTGAGAGACAGAGGGAGGGAGCTGAGAGACAGAGGAGGAGAGCTGAGAGACAGAGGAGGAGAGCTGAGAGACAGAGGAGGAGAGCTGAGAGACAGAGGAGGAGAGCTGAGAGACAGAGGAGGAGAGCTGAGAGACAGAGGAGGAGAGCTGAGAGACAGAGGAGGAGAGCTGAGAGGCAGAGGAGGAGAGCTGAGAGGCAGAGGAGGAGAGCTGAGAGGCAGAGGAGGAGAGCTGAGAGGCAGAGGAGGAGAGCTGAGAGGCAGAGGAGGAGAGCTGAGAGACAGAGGAGGAGAGCTGAGAGACAGAGGAGGAGAGCTGAGAGACAGAGGAGGAGAGCTGAGAGACAGAGGAGGAGAGCTGAGAGACAGAGGAGGAGAGCTGAGAGACAGAGGAGGAGAGCTGAGAGACAGAGGAGGAGAGCTGAGAGACAGAGGAGGAGAGCTGAGAGACAGAGGAGGAGAGCTGAGAGACAGAGGAGGAGAGCTGAGAGACAGAGGAGGAGAGCTGAGAGACAGAGGAGGAGAGCTGAGAGACAGAGGAGGAGAGCTGAGAGACAGAGGAGGAGAGCTGAGAGGCAGAGGAGGAGAGCTGAGAGGCAGAGGAGGAGAGCTGAGAGGCAGAGGAGGAGAGCTGAGAGGCAGAGGAGGAGAGCTGAGAGGCAGAGGAGGAGAGCTGAGAGGCAGAGGAGGAGAGCTGAGAGGCAGAGGAGGAGAGCTGAGAGGCAGAGGAGGAGAGCTGAGAGACAGAGGAGGAGAGCTGAGAGACAGAGGAGGAGAGCTGAGAGACAGAGGAGGAGAGCTGAGAGACAGAGGAGGAGAGCTGAGAGACAGAGGAGGAGAGCTGAGAGACAGAGGAGGAGAGCTGAGAGACAGAGGAGGAGAGCTGAGAGACAGAGGAGGAGAGCTGAGAGACAGAGGAGGAGAGCTGAGAGACAGAGGAGGAGAGCTGAGAGACAGAGGAGGAGAGCTGAGAGACAGGGGAGGAGAGCTGAGAGACAGAGGAGGGGCTAAAAGAGGGGTGGGGACTGAGAGACACGGGAGCTGAGAGACAGAGGGGGGGAGCTGAGAGACAGAGGGGGGGAGCTGAGAGACAGAGGGGGGGAGCTGAGAGACAGAGGGGGGGAGCTGAGAGACAGAGGGGGGGAGCTGAGAGACAGAGGGGGGGAGCTGAGAGACAGAGGGGGGGAGCTGAGAGACAGAGGGGGGGAGCTGAGAGACAGAGGAGGAGAGCTGAGAGACAGAGGAGGAGAGCTGAGAGACAGAGGAGGAGAGCTGAGAGACAGAGGAGGAGAGCTGAGAGACAGAGGAGGAGAGCTGAGAGACAGAGGAGGAGAGCTGAGAGACAGGGGAGGAGAGCTGAGAGACAGGGGAGGAGAGCTGAGAGACAGAGGAGGGGCTAAAAGAGGGGTGGGGACTGAGAGACACGGGAGCTGAGAGACAGAGGGGGGGAGCTGAGAGACAGAGGGGGGAGCTGAGAGACAGAGGGGGGAGCTGAGAGACAGAGGGGGGGAGCTGAGAGACAGAGGGGGGGAGCTGAGAGACAGAGGGGGGGAGCTGAGAGACAGAGGGGGGGAGCTGAGAGACAGAGGGGGGGAGCTGAGAGACAGAGGGGGGAGCTGAGAGACAGAGGGGGGGAGCTGAGAGACAGAGGGGGGGAGCTGAGAGACAGAGGGAGGGGGGGAGCTTAGAGACAGAGGGAGGGGGGAGCTGAGAGACAGAGGGAGGGAGGGAGCTGAGAGACAGAGGGAGGGAGGGAGCTGAGAGACAGAGGGAGGGGGGAGCTGAGAGACAGAGGGAGGGGGGAGCTGAGAGACAGAGGGAGGGGGGGAGCTGAGAGACAGAGGGAGGGGGGGAGCTGAGAGACAGAGGGAGGGGGGGAGCTGAGAGACAGAGGGAGGGGCTAAAAGAGGGGGGACTGAGAGACACAGGGGGGGTCTGAGAGACAGAGGAGGGGTCTGAGAGACAGAGGAGGGATCTGAGAGACAGAGGAGGAGGGATCTGAGAGACAGAGGAGGAGGGGTCTGAGAGACAGAGGAGGGGCTAAAAGAGGGGGGGGACTGAGAGACAGAGGAGGGGCTAAAAGAGGGGGGGACTGAGAGACAGAGGGGGGAGCTGAGAGACAGAGGAGGGGCTAAAAGAGGGGGGGACTGAGAGACACGGGAACTGAGAGACAGAGGGGGGGACTGAGAGACAGAGGGAGGGGGGAGCTGAGAGACAGAGGAGGGGGGAGCTGAGAGACAGAGGAGGGGGGAGCTGAGAGACAGAGGAGGGGCTAAAAGAGGGGGGAACTGAGAGACACGAGGACTGAAAGACAGAGGGGGGGTCTGAGAGACAGAGTAGGGGGCTGAAAGAGGGGGGACTGAGAGACACGGGGACTGAGAGACAGAGGGGAGGGCTGAGACAGACCACATAGCACTGTCCCTTTCTGCAGTCCCTCCTCTGCTCACCCCCCCCCACCCCCAGCTGTCTCAGTGTTCTGGCATGTTTGTGTGTTTGTGTAGGATGCCAGGTACCTGATGGCCAGCAGCGGCAGCGCCGAGTCTCCCTCTTGATCCAGGGGGTGCTCTCGCTGATCTGCTCCTTACAGCGGCGCATGTTCTCTTCCTCCGGGCTCCCAGTCAGCCTGCCCTCCGACCCAGGCCGCATGGCTCCTGGAGCAGAGAGGAGGCGAAGGAATCGAGGTTCTGGGAGCGTCGGGGTGGCCGCGCTTGCTCCTGTTCGCCTCTTCGGTGGTCAGGGAGGGGGTGGAGCTCTTCTCCCACCTCGGCTTTTACATCCAACTGCCCTCCTCGCTGGCCACCTTCCCCGAATCCCCGCCGCTGTTTGCTGCCACGCTCCCGCTGCCACCGAAATCTGCATAAAAAAACGGCCCACAAAAAAAAAAGGTGTTTGCTGGAAACGCCTAACACAGAACAAGACCAGGAGGAAGCGGCGATATTTAAACAATGGACGCCGCCCGCAGTCTAAGAAGATTTTCAGGTACACTGACTCGAGTATAAGCCGAGGAGTGTATTTTCAGCCCTAAAAATGGGGCAGAAAAACTCAGCTTATACTCGAGTATATACAGTAATAAATGCTGCATTACATGCTGTTCATGGTCACTATAGGATTAATTTTCTGTATTCTGCAAAAAAACTAGTTTCAGGAGTCAGCCACTGGGATGACCAGATATATTTAGCCACACAAGAAAACTGTGACAAAACAATTTATAATGAAGTAAAATTCTTAACAGCTAGCAAAAAGACATGCGCATACCATCAAATAGGAACAGTAACCTAGCAAACTAACTATATACAATATGTACAAATAATTACAATTTGGGAAGCAAGGGTAACGGGCAATGCGAGAAAAAAGGGGAATCAGGGCTCGGTACAGGAAGAAGGCGAGCAGCAGTAAGGGAACAGGATACAAGGATAGCTCAAGAACAGGATGAATCGGATGCGGTGTACAGAGGCAGAACAGGGAACTAATAAAAACTGCCACTATGTCATAAATGGCAGAACAAACAGTGGTGGCAAGTGAGAAAACCAAAGTGATAACAAAATAATCCAATAATTGAATTAAAGTCCAAGTAAATGTGAATAAATACATAGAAGTAGTGAGAAGTCCATATACTGTGATACCACAGTGTGATAATCCTTCCCACGAAAAAACAAATCACATGGATGACTGGTTGACTGATGAAAGGTCAATACTCAGAATAATAAAGATGGGTACTCTTACCGCAACAGGTGAACTCATCTGTCATATGACAGTGAGTCAAGCGAGCATGAGGTCTCAATGACCAAGGACGATGGAACTGGAATACTGTGGTCACTGCGAGGGCACTACGAAGGTCCGAGTTGATCCAGGCAGAAGAAATCCAACAAACTGGGATGTGGAGTCCACACTCCTTCCGCATACAGGTTCCAGATATGACGTAAAAAAGGCAAGAAAGGAAATGCTCCCAATGATGCAGGTCAATGTGAAACCATTCAAGGTTTATTGAGATAAAATGTCAAATAAAATGACAATCGGCATAAGATAAAAGTGATCACCAAAAAAGTCTAAAAGCAATGTGGGGTGCAGTAATGCTGCACCCCATATGTCATGTAGCCTGTCTGTGCCTCACCAGTTTCCATCAGCTTACCAGTGCCCGTCATACAGCCTGCCTGTGATCGGATCAGCGGTGATCTCCATGTGTCACAAAGCTGTATTTGAATTGCCCAGGTCGCAGTAACAATATCCCGCCTCCTGTAATCACGTCACACTGATTCAATGTCCCATCGTTGATCAGTGTGCCGTCTGTCACAGTAGGCGGGACATTGTTACTGTGGTCTGTGCAGTTCCATGACACACACAGATCGCGTCGAGGAGGGAGGGGGGGAGGAGGAGGAGAGGAGAGGGCTGGACTGGGGCGCTCCAGAACAACACCCCAGCACCAGGGGCGAGGCCCCGCCCCATCTTCGGCTCCATTATCTGCATGTATTTTCCTTTCAGCAATGTGCCGAAAATGCAATTTTCGACCAATATGTTTCGGCAGCCGAAATTTGGGTGCATCCCTAGTGTTAACCCCTTCCCTGGCAGTGTCATTTTTACATTGATCAGTGCATTTTTAGATCACTGATCAATGTAATAATGTCACTGTTCCCCAAAAAGTGTCATTTGGGGTCAGATCTGTGCACCGCAATGTCGCAGTCCCGCTAAAAATCGCAGATTGCCGCCATTACTAGTAAAAACAATAAAAAAATGAAAGTACCTAAATCTATCTCGTAGTTTGTAGATGCGATACCTTTTGCGCAAACCAATCAATATACGCCTATTGCAATTTTTTTTTCTACCAAAAATATGTAGAAGAATATATATCGGCCTAAACTGATGAATACATTTTTTTATTATTTATTTTTTTGGAGATATGCATTATAGCAGAAAGTAAAAAAAATATTATTTTTTTTCAAAATGGTCTGTCTTTTTTTGTTTATAGCGCAAAAAATAAAAACCGCAGGGTGATCAATTATCAGCAAAAGAAAGCTCTATTTGTGGGAAAAAAGGATGTTAATTTTTTGGGTTACCGCGCAATTGTCAGTTAAAGCGACGCAGTGTCGTATCGCAAAAAAAGGTTTAAGGATGTGCTTTTTGTAGGTTTAGGCAAGCTTTTAACATACCTCAGTGGGTGTTTAGCAATCTCCAGCACTGCTTGAAACTTGCTAAAGCGTTCTAGAAACTTGTTTAAAGCTATAAACTGGAAGATGCATATTTGGCACTTCCTGTCTTGAGTTGAAGCTATAAGAACTTCAAGAAAGCTTACATTGTGTGTATGAAAAATAAACTGTAATAATTAACAGTAGTTAACCTCAACCTTACAAACACAACTTCAGTTGAGCCCAAAAAGATAATGCAAACTCTTCTAAACATGGAGGTAGGTAGAGCTTTGAGAACCAGAAGCTCTGCAAAGAACAACTATCTTTGGTGCTTGACTCAAAACATCACTGTGTCTAATGCTAATAACCACATGGAAAGCAGAAAGATCAGGATGAAAGTATGTGCTAAATTTATTAGTGCAGGCATTAACAATTACAGATGTGTTTCTTACAAGATTGATAATCAGTTTTTGTCTGTTACAACAGAAATTCTGCCAGCAAAGTCATATCTCCTTCCAATTTCTGCTGTTGAGGCTTTTGTTTCCGAAGTCCAGTGCTCCAACCGATTTTATTGCTAGGAAACTGATCGTTATTACCTATTATGATAGGTTTGCTGAAAGCAACCAAAAAAACTCTCCCCTCTTGACCAATAGGATGTTGTCTTCCAAAAAAATACATAATTCATCACTTTTATCCCAAAAAATTCAAGTTTTCCTAATTTTGGAATAATGCAAGGAGACTTTGAGATCATTCTTTTTGAGTACAGAATACCCTAATGTGATGATGTGCTTCTCTTATTGACACACTGTAGTTTTGCATTACAATACATTTGCGTCACTTTTCTATTAATGAAATAACCACTTTAAAGTGTATCTAAAGCCAAAATGTTTTCTTTTTTTCTTTTAGTGGTAAAGGGTTAAGACTCCTGTTATGTCATCTATTTCACCCCTTCGCATTTCTCACCTGATCCCAGGTGCACAGCCCTGCCAGTTTTTTTACTGCTATCTGTGCACAATATGGAGATTTATTCTCTACTTTTCACTGGTACTGAAAGTGAGTCCAACATTTTGGGATGGTACCATTACAAGGATAAAGGGCAAATTGGGACACTTGTTCATAGTGAAATATGTCAAGAGATTTCTTCTCACTCTGCAGGCCAGGAAGTGACAGGAAATCTTCCAAATGGGACACAGATGGCCAAAAACCTCTAAAATGTTAATAACTGAATACACTTTCTTAAATGAAGGAAAAAGTTTTGACTTTGGATATACTTTACTTACACAGAGCAAGCTCCCAAATTTTTTCTGAATTTTATAATATATATACATACATACACACAGTGCATCCGGAAAGTATTCACAGTGCTTCACTTTTTTCACATTTTGTTATGTTATAGCCTTATTCCAAAATGGATTAAATTCTGTATTTTCCTCAAAATTCTACAAGCAATACCCCATAATGACAACGTGAAAGCAGTTTGTTTGAAATATTTGCAAATTTAGTAAAAATAAAAAATGAAAAACAAATCACATGTACCTAAATATTCACAGCCTTTGCCATGATACTCAAAATTGAGCTCAGGTGCATTCTGTTTTTCACTGATCATCCTTGAGATGTTTCTATAACTTGATTGAAGTCCACCTGTGGTAAATTCATACTCCTACAGTTAGCAGTGCGTGTCAGAGCACAAACCAAGCCATGAAGTCCAAGGAATAGTCTGTAGACCTTCGAGACAAGATTGTATTGAGACACAGATCTGGGGAAGGGTACACAAACATTTCTGCAGCATTGAAGGTCCCAATGGGCACAGCGGCCTCCATCATCCATAAATGCAAGAAGTTTGGAACCACCAGGACTCTTCCTAGAGCGTGCCACCCGGGGGAGAAGGGCCTTAGGGAAGTGACCAAGAACCCAATGGTCACTCTGACAAAGCTCCAGCGTTTCTCTCTGAAAAGAGAAAAGAGGAGAAACTTCCAGAAGAGCAACCATCTCTACAGCACTCCATCAATCATGCCTGTATGGTAGAGTGGCCAGATGGAAGCCACTCCTCAGTAAATGGCACATGACAGCCCGCCTGGAGTTTTCCAAAAGGCACCTGAAGGACTCTCGGACCATGAGAAACAAAATTCTCTGGTCTGATGAAACAAAGATTGAGAGCTTTGTCCCTAATGGCAAGCGTCATGTCTGGAGGAAACCAAGGAACCGCTCATTACCTGGCAAAAACCATCCCTACAGTGAAGCATGGTGGTGGCAGCATCATGCTGTGGGGATGTTTTTCAGTGGCAGGAACTGAGACTTGTCAGGATCGAGGGAAAGATGAATGCAGCAATGTACAGAGACATCCTTGATAAAACCTGCTCTGGACCTCAGACTGGGTTGAAGGTTCATCTCCCAACAGGACAACGACCCTAAACACACAGCCAAGATAACAAAGGAGTGGCTATGGGGCAACTCTGTGAATGTCCTTAAGTGGCCCAGCCAGAGCCCAGACTTGAACCCGATAGAACATCTCTGGAGAGATCTGAAAATGGCTGTGCACTGACGCTCCCCATTCAACCTGATGGAGCTTGAGAGGTCCTGCAATGAATGGGGGAAACTGACCAAAATAGGTGTGCCAAGCTTGTAGTATCATACTCTAAAAGACTTAAGGCTGTAATTGGTGCCAAATGTGCTTCAACAAAGTATTGAGCAAAGGCTGAGAATACTTATGTACATCAGATATTTTTTTTTTTTTTTTTTTATAAATTTGCAAATATTTCAAACTAAATTCTTTCACGTTGCCATTATGGAGTATTGTTTGTAGAATTTTGAGGAAAATAATTCATTTAATCCATTTTGGAATAAGGCTGTAACAACAAAATGTGGAAAAAGTAAAGCGCTGTTAATACTTTCCGGATGTACTGTGTGTGTATATATACACCGCATACTGTATATGCACTAATTAATTTGTTCTCAATACAAAGTAAATGTTACCTTTTAATTTCAGAAACCTGGACTGGACCTTGCAGACACCTATATCACATTTGTGCGACAAAATCAAGATATTTTACGGGAAAAAATCAATGAGGAAATGTATATAGAAAAGTTATTTGATGTAAGTAATTCATAATAAAACATTACTAACTAAAAGAATGTATCGCTTCATTATCTAACCTGGTTAGATTTGTGCATTTTTCTTGGCCTTTTGTATTTCATGTCTGAATGCAATATATATATACTGTATTTATCGGCGTATAACACGCACCGGCGTATAACACGCACCCCAAGTTTAGGAGGAAATTTTAGGGAAAAAAACTTTTAGCAGGGAAGTTTAAGGAAAAATAACTTACATTTAAATGCAGCCTTGTCAGTGTCCATTGCAGCCTTGTCAGTGTCCATTGCAGCCTTGTCACAGTGCAGCCTTGTCAGTGTCCATTGCAGCCTTGTCACAGTGCAGCCTTGTCAGTGTCCATTGCAGCCTTGTCACAGTGCAGCCTTGTCAGTGTCCATTGCAGCCTTGCCCCAGAGTCGCCGTGCAGCCTTGCCCCCAGTGTCGCCGTGCAGCCTTGCCCCCAGTGTCGCCGTGCAGCCTTGCCCCCAGTGTCGCCGTGCAGCCTTGCCCCCAGTGTCGCCGTGCATCATTTTAAAATTGGCGCCGAGACTGTGCGAACGCCGGGGACGCAGGGGACGCAGGGACTGGGCGGAGCCGCCGCCGAGATACACATAGCCGAGTGTACTCGGCTATACTCGGCTTTTCTCGGCTCCGCTCACAGTCACGCCGAGTCCCGCCCTATGATGGACATAACACAGGTCCAATGGCGGGACTGGGCGTGACTGTGAGCGGAGCCGAGAAAAGCCGAGTATAGCCGAGTACATTCGGCTATGTGTATCTCGCTCCGCTCCGCTCACAGTCAGCGGAGACAGCTCAGGGATGACAGTATCGGCGTATAACACGCACCCACGATTTTCCCCTGATTTTCAGGGGAAAAAAGTGCGTGTTATACGCCGATAAATACGGTATATATATATATATAATATTTAACAACTTTACCTCTGGAAGTTTTACCCTCTTCATGACCAGGCCATTTTTTGCGATACGGCACCGCATTACTTAAACTGTACCCAAATAAAATGTGTTCTTTTTTTTCCCACAAATAGAGCTTTCTTTTGGTGGTATTTGATCACAATAAAAACAATATTTTTTACTTTCTGCTAGAAAACAACAATTTTTTTTTAAAATATGCACTGTCACTGTACTAATGACACTGGCTGGGAAGGGGTTAACATCAGGGGTGATCAAAGGGTTAGCAGTGTTCCTAGCCAGTGTTTGTGTACTGTGTGGGAGGTGCTTACTAGAGGAAGGCTTGGATCCATGTCCCTGCTTTGCATCTTTGATCCTTGCCTTCTCTGACAGAACGGCAATCTGACTTGTTCACATAGGCAGACTGCCATTCTGTCTGTTTACCGAATGATCGGCGAGTGCCAGCACACATCGAGTTCACGGTACCCGCTGATCAGTTCCCGCTGTGCATAATCACAGGGAGAGTAAGCCAGCGCGCGTGCGTGCCCACTACCCAGAAGTGCGGGATCATGTGTGTGTATGTGTATATATATATATATATATATATATATATATATATATATATATATATACGTGATCCTGTGCACACAGCCGCTGCCCTGTAGCAGTAAAACGGCTATGGGGCAGTTGTAAACCTCAGACATGAAATATGAACAAAGTATATCTTTCTATAGTGTGTCAATTAAGAGCACTAAGTGTAATTTCTGTCTGCTGCTTCACTCCTCTTCTATCAGAATTGATCACTTCTGAGTTTTCCTCACACCAAAAGAAAAAAGGTGATCAAGCAGAGCACCTTTTTCCACATGTGTGCTGTGTCCTCCACATGGCTTTGTGCAAACTGAAAACGGGACTTCTTATGGCTTTCTTTCAACAATGGCTTTCTTCTTGCCACTCTTCCATAAAGGCCAGACTTGTGGAGTGCACGACTAATAGTTGTCCTGTGGACACATTCTCCCACCTGAGCTGTGGATCTCTGCAGCTCCTCCAGAGTTACCATGGGCCTCTTGGCTGCTTCTCTGATTAATGCTCTCCTTGCCCGGCCTGTCAGTTTAGTGGACGGTCATGTCTTGGTAGGTTTGCATTTGTGCCACACTCTTTCCATTTTCGGACAATGAATTGAACAATGCTCCATGAGATGTTCAAAGCTTGGGAGATTATTTTTTTTAACCTAACCCTGCATTAAACTTCTCCACAACTTTATCCTCTAACAAACCTCGGAGGGCTTCACAGAACAGCTGTATTTATACCGAGATTAAATTACATACAAGTAGACACTATTTACTAATTAGGTGACTTCTAAAGGCAATTGGTGCCACTAGATTTTAGTTAGGGGTATCAGAGTAAAGGGGGCTGAATACAAATGAACGCCACACTTTTCAGATATTTACCTATAAATGTTAGTACCCAGTTATATTATGTACATTTAGGAAATAATCCAGGCCTTTCTTTAAGCAATCTACTGAGCTGGCCAGAACCACCTCTGCAGGGAGTCTATTCCACATTTTCACAGCGCTTACTGTGAATAAACCTTTCCGTATTTGGAGATGAAATCTCTTTTCCTCTAGACATAAAAAGTGCCCCCTTTTCCTCTGTGTTGACGGTAACATGAATAACTCAACACCAAGTTCACTATATGGACCCCTTATATATTTGTACATGTTAATCATATCCCCCCTTAATCTCCTCCTCAAAAGTGAGTAATTTCAGTTCCTCTAATCTTTCCTCATAGCCGAGTTCCTCCATGCCTCTTATCAGTTTGATTGCCCTTCTCTGCACTTTCTCCAGTTCCCCAATATCCTTTTTGAGAACTGATGCCCAAAACTGAGCTGCATATTCCAGATGAGATATTACTAATGATTTGTACAGGGGCAAAATTATCTCTCTCTCTCTCTCTCTGTCCATACCTCTCTTAATACAAGAAAGGACTTTGCTCGCTTTGGAAACCGCAGCTTGGCATTGCATGCTATTATTGCGCTTATGATCTACCAAAACCCCCAGATCCTTCTCTACTATGGATCCCCCCAGTTGTACTCCCACCTAATATGTATGATGCATGTGTAGCGGGGTGTTCCCCTATAATGGGAAGAGACTACATCACCCATAACCCCATTCTTCACGTGTTCCACCGCAGAGACTCATGGGAGGGGTTATAAAAGGAGGAGGCGAGGCCGGGCTCAGCCTCTTTGGGACACGAGACTTCACAGATGGATCCTCCTGTGCGGATGTGTCGGAGTGCAAGGCCTGAAGCCTGAGGCCTTGCTCTGCACAAAAGAGCCTTCCACCCCCCCCCCCCTCTGCGAGCCTGGGTGGCATCTGACTTTGTGCGCTACAGCCTTGTTGGATCGGGGACCCGATCGTTGAAGAGATCGAGTGTGTGTGACACGGCCGGTGGAGGTTTCCCGGACTGGATCCGTAGTCCGGCGGTTGAGAGGGCATAAGCCCAGCTAAGATACTGTTACTGTATATAGGCCTATAGACTGCCGTGGCCTACAAGTTATTTTGATACCCCTATTGAAGAGCCTTGTCAGAACTGACCCTGCGGCTTTATTTAACCAAGTTCTATACCCCTTGGATTACAAAGTTATACTCTGTTTAAAGTGCACCACCATTACAGACCTGCCGGTGAAGAGAGAAGGACTAAGTTAAATATTAGAACCAGGCCTGGTGGGGATTCTAGCGTGTTTGATTACTGCGCCATAGGGCACTTAGTTAACGGTCGTCCGTATGGCGCACCTATAGCGTGTGTTACTACATAGTGTGTTAGAGTGGCAGGACGCTGCCCTTAGGAGTGATTATCTTGAACTGTGATTACTGTTACCCCTTTATCCATATTGAGAAAATAAGTAAAACACTTTACCTATTACAATTCATTACTGTGTCCTTGCTTAGTTATTATATTGCATAGGATATATCATTGATTGTTAGTACTAGCTGTGCCAGAAGGGGGTAGAGCCTATTGCCGGGGGTTGGCGGAGCTTCACTCAGGGCCCAAATCTAATTCTGCGGCCTCCTTAGTTGGAGGTATCGCTACACGTGGGGGTCTCGTCCGGGATCCTGATGCAGCAAGCGAACGCCAGAAGTGCCGGCATGGACCCCATGGATCCAAGAGCGGTAGAAGAGTGGTGCAAAGCCGCTAATACAGAGCCAAAACAGTCGATAGCCATTAGCCTCCCTGGGGAGAAATGGTCGAGTGAGACGGTAGAGGAACTAATGAGTTCAGTGTTCCCAGATCACACACCGTGGGTGATAGACATAAAGACAGACCCAGACATCTCATATCAATACGCATTAGTGGAATATTGGGACGGGATGCCAGAGGCCTGTAAGCACAAGTGTCTGCGGACGCCAGACAACAGAACATTTAGGCTGGCGCACGCAATAACTGTAGAAAGGGAACCATTCCCTACGGGATCGCCACAGGCTGCGGCCCGAACTCCACCTGAAAGAGAAGACCGGGCGACACCCCCGGTGGCACCTGCACCGGCCACTGCTATATCACCAGAACTGATAAATGCAATAGGGGATTTGCTAGCCAAATGTCAGAAGACAAGTACGGTGCATGTGGAAACTAGCTACCGGAGACTAAAAATATTCTCAGGGAAGCTCCCTGTCCCGGCAGGGGAAGACGATTTTGATACCTGGGTGGAGCAGGCATTACAGGCGGTGGAGGCATGGGAGGTGCCTGAAGCACAGAAGAGGCAGCGAGTGTTAGAAAGCCTTAAAGGTGCAGCAGCAGAAGCAGTGAAAAGTTTCCGGTTTGGGAATGCAGGGTGCACGGCGCAGGACTGTCTAGCTATGCTGCAGGAAGAGTTTGGTCAATTAGACAAGGTGACAGAGATGGTCTACCAGTTTGAACACACTTTCCAAAAACCGGAGGAGAAACTTTCCGAGTATGTCAGAAGGCTAAACAGGCTGCTGTGCAAGATTGTGTTAAAGAAAGGGATGAAGCCCCAAGATGCCGATGCGGCAAGAATGAAGCAAGTCTTAAAGGGAGCGCTACGCTCCGATCCAGTCTGGCTGCACCTGAAAACCTTTGGGACGAGGAATGTTGCTGACTTATGCTGATTTAATAAAAATCATCAGAGATGAGGAGGCGCTGCAACAGGACCAGCAGAAGGATAAGACAAGTGTTGTACCCGCACAGGTGCTGGTCAATCCAGTAATGACCTCTGAAAGAGAGGAGGAGATAGACACCCTAAAAACTCAGATGTCCAAGGTGTTAGAGATATTGACCTCTCTGATAGCAAAAGACACAGAGTGTCCCAAGAAGAAGGAAAGTCCAAGGAAGGAATTGTTCCCGATTGCCTCAGCACCCGAACCTTTACAAGAATGGGGAGATATAGTCTGCTTCAACTGTGGGGGAGTTGGCCACATTGCAGCCACATGTTCTAGTCCGAAGAAGAGACCAGACAACCGCAAGCCGGCGGGAAACTCCAGAGGGCCCCGGTGAAGGAGTCAACCGGGTGCCCATCATCTTCAGTAAACTCCAAGCTGAATGCGAAAAAGAGAGATAGAACACCAAAGGGGAAACGCAATACCCCTCAACAAAGCTATACTCCAGGAGGAAGGGGCGAGACCCCTCAGGAGAGGCACAACACTCCCCAAAGGGGGTGCCCACCCAAGAAAAATAATAGTACCCCTCAGCGGGTTCCTACACCCATTAAAAGGAGGGAAGTCAGTGCATACCAGGCTCAAGAAAGGTTCAAGTCCACAGGGAATAGGACAAGAGAGAGTCCAAAGGGAAAAGGTCTGAAGAAGGCGGCTCCTGCCGGACCATATCCAGAGAAGCTGGTAGGCCCATCCCCTATAGTGCCCATTCAAGTGGAGGGAGTCTACACCAGGGGCCTCCTGGATACCTGGGCACAAGTGACCCTACTATACCGGGACTTCTACGACAGGCACCTGAGTCATCTGCCTATCCAGAAAATAGAAGAGCTGGAAATATGGGGAATTGGAACCCAGAGTTTCCCTTACGACGGCTACCTTCCCATCAAAATGACCTTTGACCCATCCGTGGCTGGGAAGGCCGAAGTGTTTGACACCCTGGCAGTTGTGTGCCCTAGGCCGCCTGGAGCCAACAAGAATTCCCTTATAATAAGGACGAACACGGACCTGGTCCGAAGACTCCTGACCCCTCTCGTGACAGAAGAAAGACAAGCAGCTACCAAGATCCATCCCATGCTGAAGACAGCCTACCAACGGCTGGTCCAAGAGCGGGAGACCCCTGGAGAGGGGATAGCGAAGGTGTGGAGACTTGGAAGAGAAGGGGTAGTGTTGCAGCCCGGCGAAGTGACCTGTCTCAGGGCCACTGTGAAGCTTACTTGGGAGCAGCCTGGTCCCTTTGTCATGTCCTCAGGCCTGGAGGTGATACCGGAAGTGATTCCGCTGAAGGTCCTGAAGAAGGCCCATTATATAGAGTTCCAGTGAGTGTTAGGAATACTACCAAAGACCCCATGGAAATCCCAGCCAGAATGCTGCTAGGCCAGGTGAGCCCGGCGGCCCCTGTTACCCTGTCAGAAGTGAAGAGGACAGGTGGAGGAGGGGATATTTGGGAGAAGCTGTCCATGGAAAACCCGAATCTGTCCAGGGCTTGGAAAGAGAGAGCCAAGGCCCAGTTGAATAGATGGGAGAAGATCTTCTCTAAGGATGAGTTTGATGTGGGGTGTGCAAGGAGTGCCACCCATCGGATCCGCCTCCAGGAAGACAAGCCCTTCCGAGAGAGGGTCAGGCGGGTCCCGCTAGCAGATCTGGAGGATCTGAGGGAACAACTTGCAGAACTCAAGAGGACTGGTGTGATACGGGAGTCCAGAAGCCCCTATGCCTCTCCCATAGTGGTGGTCCGAAAGAAGAATGGATCATTGAGGCTGTGTATCGACTACAGGACTCTCAACAGGAGAACCATACCTGACCAATACACCACTCCGAGGATAGAGGATGCCCTACAGAGCTTGTCTGGAGCCAAATGGTTCAGCGTTATGGATCTTAAGAGTGGGTACTATCAGATTCTGATGCACCCAGCAGACAAGGAGAAGACAGCTTTCATAACCCCAGTGGGGTTCTTTGAATTCGACCGGATGCCCCAAGGTCTGTCTGGAGCCCCAGCTACTTTCCAACGTCTCATGGAGAAGACAGTAGGAGACATGAACCTGATTGAAGTCCTTGTATACCTGGACGATGTCATTGTCTTTGGGAGAACCTTGGAGGAACATGAAGAGAGGCTGGAAAAAGTGTTGAGAAGACTCAGTGAGGAAGGACTTAAGCTTTCGCCTGAGAAGTGTCGGTTCTACCAGTCTTCTGTGAACTATCTGGGGCACATAGTGTCTGAAGAAGGGGTGGCCACAGACCCTGAGAAATTGGAGGCAGTTACCTCCTGGCCACGGCCCACCACAGTAACAGAACTCAGATCCTTCTTGGGTTTCTGCTCCTACTACAGGAGGTTTGTGGAGGGATTTGCCCGAATTGCTAGACCATTGAATGAGTTGCTCAAGACTGAAGGAGAAGAGGATGGCTCGGGGCCCAGGAGGCCAGGAGAGTCCATCCGAGATCAGTGGAATCAGAAGTGTGAAGAGGCTTTCCAGGTATTGAAGAGGAGCCTGACCACTGCACCAGTCTTGGCCTACGCAGACCCAACCAAACCCTATGAACTGCACGTGGATGCTAGTCATGACGGTCTGGGAGGAGTACTTTACCAAGAACACGAGGGGCAATTGCGGCCCGTTGCCTATGCGAGTAGGAGCCTGACCCCCTCTGAGAAGAACTACCCCACTCACAAGCTGGAGTTCCTGGCCCTCAAGTGGGCGGTAGTAGACAAGCTCAAAGACTACCTGTATGGAGCGGAGTTCACTGTGAAGACTGACAACAACCCCCTTACCTACCTGTTCACCACGGCCAAGCTGGACGCCACTGGACACAGGTGGCTGGCCGCACTGTCTGGATTCAACTTCAGCCTTAAGTATAGACCAGGAGTGGGGAATCGAGACGCAGACGCTCTGTCCAGGAGATCTCATTCCCCCACCATTGAAATAGAAGATTGGACCCAAGTGGCACCGGACGGGGTGCGGGCCCTTTGTCAAGGAGCTGAATTCCAAGCCCGAGGAGGCTCCAGAGCAGAGGAAATAGGAGTTACCACGGTGGGAGTCCCCAAACACTACTGTGGAGTAGCTCAATTGGAAGAGGACAACCTACCAAGACTGTCCAAGAAGGAATTGAGGTGTGACCAATTGGAAGACCCCATGGGGAGATTGGTCCTGGAGGCCTTGAAAAATCAGGATCCAAACAGACTCATGCGTCAACCTTCAAAAGAAGCTCGCCTGCTGAGGAAGGAGTGGGATAGGTTGCAGTTACATCAGGGAGTGGTCTACCGAAGGGGCCCCTCTGATGACTCATAAGATAAGTGGCAGCTGTTCCTCCCAGAGAAACATCGGGAGACTGTTCTGATTGCCCTGCATGACAATCATGGCCACCTAGGGGCTGAAAGGACCTTTCAACTTGTCAGAAGTCGGTTCTATTGGCCCTGCATGAGGGCAGAGGTAGAGGAGTACTGCCACTCATGTGCGCAATGCATCCAGAGGAAGACTTTGCCCCATCAAGCTGCCCCAATGGGCCATCTACAGAGCCAAGGGCCCATGGACCTGGTGTACATTGACTTTCTCTGCCTCGAACCCGACCTGAGTGGACTAGGAAATGTTCTGGTGATAACCGACCATTTCACCCGGTATGCCCAGGCTTTCCCCACCAAAGACCAGAAGGCCTCCACCGTGGCCAAGGTACTTATGGAGAAGTACTTTGTCCATTATGGGATGCCACAGAGACTCCATTCAGACCAAGGGAGGGACTTCGAGAGTAAGCTGATCCGGAAGCTCTTGGATTCTTTGGGAATTAAGAAGACTCGAACTACACCTTACCATCCTCAGGGAGATGCTCAGCCGGAAAGGTTCAACCGAACCTTGCTCAACATGTTGGGGACTCTGGAAAGCGAGAAAAAGCAACATTGGAGCCAACACATAGCAGCCATAGTACATGCTTACAACTGCACTATCAGTGATGCTACAGGCTACTCCCCATATCGACTCATGTTTGGGAGAGAAGCAAGACTACCGGTGGACCTGGCTTTTGGCACCTCACTGGACCATTCCTCAGCCACATCCCACAAAGGATATGTGGACAGGCTCAGACACAGCCTGAAAGTAGCCTATGAACAAGCTCAAGCGGCCTCAGATCAAAGGGGAGCTCGGAATAAAATAAATTTCGACTTGAAGGTCCGGGTACAAGACCTACAGCCCGGGGATCGAGTACTGTTGCGCAATCTGGGAGTCCCCAGAAAGCACAAACTTGCAGACAGATGGAGATCTGAACCCTATGTCATCTGCAGGAAGTTGCCGGGCCTACCTGTCTACAAGGTGAAGCCAGAGGGAAAGGTAGGCCCACTGAAGACATGGCATCGAAACCACCTGCTCCCACTTGCGGAGGCAGTTAGAATACCTCCCGTGGGAGACTCCCCTGAACCGGCCTCTATCTTGGATAATCCTAGGCCGAACACTCGGTCACAGACCTCCCGAGCTGAAAATGGAGAAGCCTCCCAACTTAGTGGAGATGAGGAGGGAGAACTTGATTGGCTGTGGTCTTCCCCAACTCCAGGAACTTCTATCATAGATCTTCCAGTCACCCAAGATACCACAGATGAAACACTGAACCCAGAGGCTACAGAGTTCATCCCCTCTAGTCCTTCAGCAGATTACTGGGAAGATGCCCATGATAGTTGCTCCGAGGAAGAGGAGCCTGTGGCGCCAGAGATTCCAGGAGAGCAAAGGGCTCGAAGATTCATTCGACCTCCTAAGAAGCTGACCTACCCTCAGATGGGGAACAGTTCGGAAGACTCTGTAGTCACTGCTAGGAGAAATGCTGAGATTCCGGATCCCTCCACTGTCCATTTGGTGGAGGGCAACCCCAGCTCACTCTCTGGCACAGTTAGGCAGGCCACCCATGATAATGTGACCTGTGGGCAAGGGAATTCTACCCCTCAGTTATGGTGGGAATCCCCTATCCCAACATCGTTTTCAGAATTGTCCAGTGTTATATATAGTTGTTGTTAAAATTTATCTTTGGGGACCAAAGAGTTTAAGTGGGGGAGTGTGTAGCGGGGTGTTCCCCTATAATGGGAAGAGACTACATCACCCATAACCCCATTCTTCACGTGTTCCACCGCAGAGACTCATGGGAGGGGTTATAAAAGGAGGAGGCGAGGCCGGGCTCGGCCTCTTTGGGACACGAGACTTCACAGACGGATCCTCCTGTGCGGATGTGTCGGAGTGCAAGGCCTGAAGCCTGAGGCCTTGCTCTGCACAAAAGAGCCTTCCAACCCCCTCTGCGAGCCTGGGTGGCATCTGACTTTGTGCGCTACAGCCTTGTTGGATCGGGGACCCGATCGTTGAAGAGATCGAGTGTGTGTGACAGGGCCGGTGGAGGTTTCCCGGACTGGATCCGTAGTCCGGCGGGTGAGAGGGCATAAGCCCAGCTAAGATACTGTTACTGTATATAGGCCTATAGACTGCCGTGGCCTACAAGTTATTTTGATACCCCTATTGAAGAGCCTTGTCAGAACTGACCCTGCGGCTTTATTTAACCAAGTTCTATACCCCTTGGATTACAAAGTTATACTCTGTTTAAAGTGCACCACCATTACAGACCTGCCGGTGAAGAGAGAAGGACTAAGACAAATATTAGAACCAGGCCTGGTGGGGATTCTAGCGTGTTTGATTACTGCGCCATAGGGCACTTAGTTAACGGTCGTCCGTATGGCGCACCTATAGCGTGTGTTACTACATAGTGTGTTAGAGTGGCAGGACGCTGCCCTTAGGAGTGATTACCTTGAACTGTGATTACTGTTACCCCTTTATCCATATTGAGAAAATAAGTAAAACACTTTACCTATTACAATTCATTACCGTGTCCTTGCTTAGTTATTATATTGCATAGGATATATCATTGATTGTTAGTACTAGCTGTGCCAGAAGGGGGTAGAGCCTATTGCCGGGGGTTGGCGGAGCTGCACTCAGGGCCCAAATCTAATTCTGCGGCCTCCTTAGTTGAAGGTATCGCTACACATGCATATTCTTGGCCCCCAAGTGCATAACGTTAAATTTATTAACATTAAACCTCATCTGCCACTTAGTTGCCCAATTAGACAGTGCATTGAGGTCGGCTTGTAAATTGGAGACATCCTGTAAAGATGTTATTCCACTGCGTAGCTTGGTGTCATCTGCACAGACAGAAATGTTACTTTTAAACCCAGACCCAATATCATTTATTAAGGTATTAAAAAGTAAATGTCCCAGCACTGAACCTTGGGGTACACCACTGATAACCTTAGACCATTCAGAGTAAGAATCATTAACCACTACTCTCTGAATTTGGTCTTTTAGCCAGTTTTCTATCCATTTACCAACTAAGCCTGTAGACTTTACCTTACACATTAGCCGTGTGTGGGGAACTGTATCGAACGCTTTTGCAAAATCCAAGTATACCACGACCACCGCCACCCCTCTGTCCAAGGTTTTACTTACCTGTTCATAAAAATAAAAAAAATTATTTGTCTGACAAATTCTGTCTTTCATGAATCCATGCTGTCTGTTGCTTATGTAGCGCTACCCCCAGTTAAGAGAGCCGCTGGTTTTGTTTTGGGCCCTGTAGTGCACCGCTGTCAACGCCTGGCAATCGGCTCTAACCTCCCGTGGCACAGCTAGTGATAGTGGGATAGGACCGCGTGACCGCAACTGTTGGTGACGCAGTCCTATAACAAACATACACAGAATATTCTTTAAAACTCCTATTAAAGTAAGCGAAACTGACACCAAATGTACTTTACCCAGATACTTTACTGATGCTAATGGGCAAGTAATTAAATAACAGTATAACAAGTTGCAGATCCCTGCAATAAACAGTAATAAAGATAAACAGAGTAATCAGCATAATAAAGTATGGCTATGCAACTCTAGCGCTGCCCTTTTTCAGCTACTTCCCCTCATGGGTAGACTAACACCCAGCAATGTCTACCTATGCAGTCAGGCCTGACTGATCTAAATGGAAGTTCAGTGAAACAATATTCGCTAGCAATCTTTCGGTGGTGCACTTGAAGAACAACTTTGTAATCCAAACGAATAGTAAAGATAAAAGTATCTGTCTTTAAACAGCTCTCACCACCCGGACAAGTCCAAGTCCGTTTCCTCCGCCGATTCGTCTAGGAACAGGAATCCACCAACATCCGAGTCTTTAGTCCTCCTGGTGTAGTGCAACAAGGATGAGTAGATGTCTCTAAGGTTCAGCTAGGCTGGCAGAGGGCTCTTTGGAAAAGAGCACAAGGCCCAGGCTTCAGGCCTTGTGCATACAGCAGTTCAGCACAGAGATCCTCTTGCTAGGAGAGGGGGTGTCCAAAAGAGGCAGAACAAACTCCACCTTCCCTTTATAAAGTCTGCCCCAGCAGTCTCTGTTCCGGAGCAATGTACCCTGGGTGCTGCAAGATGTACTGGGAGATGTAGTCTCTCTGTATTAAAGGGGAATACCCCGCTACACTTAAAATATATTTTTTCTGCAAGAACTCGTCTATGTGGTCTTATTACTCTCCAGTATCTTCCCAACTATAGAAGTTAAACTAACAGGTCTATAGTTACTTGGTAAAGACTTTGTTCCCTTTTTAAATATAGGCACCACATTGGCCCTACGCCAATCCAGTGGTACTATTCCCGTCATTAATGAGTCCCTAAAAATTAGATACAATGGCTTTGAAATCACAGAGCTCAATTCTTTTAGGAACCGTGGGTGGATGCCATCTGGTCCAGGTGCTTTATCCACCTTTGTTCTGTCTAAATATTTCTGGACCATATCCCTTTTGAGCCATTGTGGATCATTTGGGGCTGTGTCAATACCACCTCCATTATGGACATGAGCACCCTCATGCTCCTTTGTATACACAGAGCTGACAAAAGTATTTAATAAATTTGGCTTCTCATTGTCCCCAGTCACCCACTCTAGATTATTTTGTAAATGGCCTACATGCTCAGACCTGAACTTTTTACTATTAATATATTTGAATAATTTTTTTGGGGTTTGTCCTATCTTTTGCAATCTGTCGTTCGTTTTGAGTTTTTGCATCCTTGATTTCCAAAATGTGGTACATGTCAAGGTGTATGAATACTTTTTCAGGGCACGGTACCTTTTATTGTGGAAGTGGATGCTTCAGACTCTGCTGTCGGAGCTCTCCTTTCTCAATAAAGAGGAGTAAAGATGCAGCTACATCCTTATGCTTATTTCTTTCATTTAATGTCTTCAGCTGAAAGGAGTTATGGCATTGGAAATAGAGTTGCTGACAGATAAGCTTTTTCCAAATGGAGGCATCTGCTGGGAAGAGGCTAATCATCCTGTAACTATTCTTACTGGTAACAAACATTTGAAATTCATTTGTTCTGCCAAAAGATAGTCATTTAGACAAGCACATTGGTCTCTATTTTTTTTTCAGGTTCAATTTCATTATCTCCTATTGACCTGGGTCAAGGAATGGTAAGGCCTTACCTGGAATGCTGTCTGAGCCTCTCAAGTAAGGCAACTTTAAATGTATGATCTTGCCTCAAAAGAACTTCCTAGGGGCCACAAGTTCCAAGACATTCTTGAGTCTTCTTAAAGAGGGGTATGAATGACCCACTTCTCAAGTCATTCTTTTAAGAGCATTAACTTTTAGTACAAGAACAGATTTTGGACTCAAGCACATCATCTCTGTGTACCTGAATCGATTCAGGTAGAAATCAGGTTGGTGCATGACTCTAAACTTGCTAGGAATTTGGGGATTTCTAAGACAGAAGATCTTTTATTACATAGTTGCATATCTGGTAAAAGTTGAAAAAAGACCCAAATCCATCAAGTCCAATCTGTGTGTGCTTTTATATCAATATTACATTGTATATCCCTGTCTGTTGTGGTCGTTTAGGTGCCAATCTAATAGTTTTTTTTTAATTATCTATGCTCCCTGCTGAAACCACTGCTCGTGGAAGAGAATTCCACATCCTTACCGCTCTTACAGTAAAGAACCCACTGCGCAGTTTAAGGTTAAGATGTCAAGAACTATGGGACCCCATGTTTGACCTGTGCATGCAGTTAGGCACCCAATCTCTTCTTTTTTGGGGTTACTCCAACCACTCCCTGTGCCATCAAGACCATGGGGGTCAATTTCTATGGACTTTGTGGTCGATTTTTCTCCCTTGAAAGAAATTATTCCTATCATGGTAGATGTCTACCATTTCACGAAGATTTCTCATTCTGTACCAGTGAAGGGGGTACCCACTGCTGAACAAACGGCAGAACTGAATGTTCGGGAAGTCTTTAAACGACATTGAATCCCTGATAATGTGTCAGACAAAGGAGTGCAGTTAACTTCAACATTCTGGAAAAGCTTTTGTTCAGTTAAGTGTTACAATTAATCTGTGTAATGCTTTTTCCAGTCTAGTGGTCAGACCAAGAGGACAGGCAGAATTTGCTTATAATAATTGTTATCATAGCTCCACTGCTCAAAGTCCTTTTTTCTTAAACACTGGGTGTCATCCAGTTTTTATTCTTGATCGCCCTATCTCAACTTCAATTCCTGCTGTTCCCAACAGATTAATTACATTGCAGGGGTTCAAGAGAAATTGGTTGAGACTTTGAAGGAGGCTCGGGAATGTTACAAAAAGGCTACTGATGGATATCGCAGATGACTTCATACCCTTCATGTGGGTGACGACAAGAATTGGTTATCACCCAAAAATGTGAAAGTACACATTCCATCTGCAAAGCTGGGCCAAACATTTTTGGGACCTTTCCAGATTTCAGATCAAATTAACCCAGTCACTTTTCACATAATGTATCCTTGCTCAAACCAATTAATTAAACCCCCTTCTCTCTGTTGAGGGGCAAGGTAAAGAAAAATTTGTGGCTGAGAAAATTCTTAATTCCAGGATTTTTTACGTACAAATTACAGTATCTTTAAAAATATTATAAAAAATAGTCGCGCTATGTGAAAAAACAAATAAATGCAAAACTCCTACAGCTGCTGTCCACCAAGTGCTAAATCACTTCAAAAATCAATTTATTTACGGTATATTGAAGCGCTTACAGTATGTGATACAATACAGAATATGAATACATATATTAAATATATGAAAAAGAAGAAAAAAGTATAATAGTCCAAAGTACTGTGAAAAATCCAATGCGATTTTTTCAAAACTCCTATAAGGTGCTCAGCGCTCCAAATTCCATACAAAAAGTGCCAAAGTGCTTCAAATAAACCTGCCGTGCAAAGTGCCACACTCCCCTCTGGTATCCCTACTCCCCAGAGAAAATGGACCCTCAGCTTTTCAGTCTGGTGGTCAGACAAGCTTGTATCTGGTGGTGGGAATGCCACAACTTTGTCCTTAATAGGATCTTCAAAATTATACTCCTAAGGAATCTCAAATTGTCACTCATTTAAAAAAAAAAAGTTTATTTGCACAGTAAAAAAGTTAAACTTACAGGATATTGTAAAGAACAAGCGTTCAAATGTTAGCAAGAGCTCTTCTAGGTTCGCCATGACTCCGGCGTGCGTTCCACAAAAGGCGGAAGTGACGATGTTGGTTGAGGAACCGGAAATTGCGCCAACATGTTTTGCCCCTCCCACAGGGCGTCGTCAATGACATCACACCCAGTTCCCAATACTAACATTTATAGACATGAGGACGGGCACCTCCCTCTCACATCACACAATGAATTTACATCACTTCCTGTGGGTGTTACTGGTTTCATCTCCAGCAAACATCATTTACTTCCTACACCCAGATTACATCACTTCCTTACTATCTGTCAGACTGATTTCTATATCACATCTAATATCTATTCTATTCATGTATTGCTGCCGTTCAATTAATTGTAATAGTAATATACCTGTAACGGACTCCAAAACATACATGGGCATATTAAAATTTACAATTACAGTATTAGTAACTATTTTATTTAAGAATCACAAAATATTTTATTTAAGCATTGAATGCTCTAAATGTGTAGCTAACTACTTCCTGACCTCCCTATAGCAGGGGGCATGCGTTCCGCCGGCTGGCCCCTTCTGCTATGATTATTCATTTAATTCAGTTCCATTCTGACAGGGGGGAAGGGATGGATTTTGTATTCCTGCAAAGCAGGGACTAAAATCCATCTCTTCCCCTATTAAAAGCAGCACACATAGTAAACACAAACAATGGCTAGGCACACAGTTAACTAAGTTTTATCACCCTAGATGTTTAACCACTTCCCAGCCAGTGTCAGTGCATATATTTAGCAATGATCACTGTTATGGTATCACTGGTTCAGAAGTGTCCGAATGTCTGCCGCAATATCACAGTCCCGCTATAAATCGCTGATCGCGCCATTACTAGTATAAAATAAAAAATTTGATGAATCTATACCATCATTTTTAGACTCTAATGCCCTGTACACACGATCGGATTTCCGATAGAATAAAATCCGATGGATTTTACCATCGGAATTCCGATGAAGCTGACTTTCATTAGTCTTGCCTACACACCATCAGTCAAAATTCCGACCGTCCAAAACGCCGTGACATACAACACGTACGACGGCACTATAAAGGGGAAGTTCAAATCCAACGGCGCCACCCTTTGGGCTGCTTTTGCTGATTTCGTGTTACCGCGTGTTAGTAAAAGTTTGGTGAGAGCCGATTCACGCTTTTCAGTCTCTGTGCTTTTCAGATTGTTTTCAGTTTGTGCTTGTGGGTTCGTAACTGTCTTTCAGTGCGTGTAGTCAGGTCGTATCTGTTTTTGAGTGCGTTCTTGTCCGCTCGTTTACTGGTTTTCAGGTCGTTCTTCATAGGACTTGCTGTTCCTCAGTGCGTTCTGTTTAAGTTCGTTCTGACCAGCCGACCGGTTTAAAGCCATGTTGGAAGTACGTTCTCATCGTAGAGCTCATGCTGCGTATGCGCTTGGTGTTGCGGTTAATACTTTGACCCAAGCTCAGTCCATGAACAGGGTGAGGAGGAGTTCATGGACCAAGAATTGGTTGCTCCAGCGAGACCAATTCTGTCATATGCCTCTGCTGCGGGAAATCCAGGAGAATAATCCTGATGACTACAGGAATTATCTCCGGATGACGGACCCCGTTTTACACCGTCTGTTGGATTTGGTGTCCCCCTATATCACGAGGCAGGACACTGTGATGCGCCAGGCCATCACTGCCGAGCAGAGGCTCATCGCCACCTTGAGATACCTGGCGACTGAGAGAAGCCTGCATGACCTCAAGTTCACGACCGGCATCTCCCCCCAGGCTCTGGGGGTCATTATCCTAAAAACCTGTTCTGCTATCATACAAGTTATGCAGAAGCATTATATATAGATTAATCTTCCACAAGCAGCACATCACCTAAAAAAATAAAAAAATGCATGTCTTAAAAATATGCATGCATCTATTTCCTGAATCTGTGGTGTATGGCACTGACCTGTTGTGGTGACAATCTCGCACACTTCCTCCACATCTCCTTTCTCCACCTCTTCTTCCTCCACATCCTGAGGTTTGGGTTCTCTCTGGTCCCCTTCTTTCTGAGGTTGGAGTTCCCTCTGTTCTTTCCGAGGTGTGGGGTTCCTGGCCTCCTCAGAGTGGTGTGCTCCAAGTCTCCGCTCCCCTATGAGAATGAAACAAAAGGTATACTTAGCACACAGATATTTGAGGTCAGAAATAGGAATATGAAACATTGCTTGGAAGTGGGGTACAATTGCCTTTTTTGGCAGAGTTACAAGCTCAAGACATGTTTTAAAATGTATTTCTAAACTGGAATCCTGACCTTTTTTGACCAAGTTACACACATGGAGACACCCCCAAAGTATCCACTCTAGCACCTGTGTGGGACACCCTAAAAAGGTTGTTCTGGTGTCCCACACAGGTGCTCCAGAGTACAGCTGTGGAAACAGCTGCTGAGTGTCCTCTCCTGTACACTGAATCAAGTTTGCATTTCACATTCTAGTTCAAAACATATAATCTAGACAACAGTGTTTCTAAACGTTGTTTTAATAGAAATAGGCATGACCAAATGTGGGTTACCTGTATCTGCGCAAAATATCAAATTTTGAGGAGGATTGATGTTTACTACAAACGATTATACTTTGGCCACTACCCTGAAAGTGGCCATTTTCAAATATCCAACCAGTCAATCAAAGCACATGGAGCAAAACATGCAAGTATAATAATCAAATTATTAATAACACAGGAGGAAAACATACTTTTTACTAGCATTCTTTTGATCTTCCTGTACTGCTCCGGCTCCCTCAGCTTCAGGTCAGACCACCTTTTACGGAGCTGCTCCTTGGATCTCCAGACCCCAAATTTATGATACAGACTCCTTACCTCTTTGCCCATTATTTTGGCCTTCCTGAGATTAAGGGTGTTGTATGGCCCATGCTTCCCATCATAATCTCTCCTCCGCAAGATGTCCACCATCTCCGCCATGTCAGCAAAGGACATATTATTGGCCTTGTATCTTGTCCTGGATCGGGACGTTTCCGGCTCCGGGCTTTCCTCGTCGGAAGTTAAAACAACCCGCACCTGCTGGGTCACCGCCATGTCGTCTCCCACTTGGCGTCGAACGAGAAGGGGTGGGGAATATCCGAGGAGGAATGTCAGGGGCAGGAACGTCAGGGGCGTCCGACGTGGGCGGAGTTTCACGCATGCGCAGGGAATATAATGATAACACACGTGTCGTAACGACGTTGTGTGCGCGGAGTAAGGAGGACCGGAAGTCCTGAACGTGACTGACGAAGGTAAAAATTAAAGTTGGGGCATCAGTGGCCTATACTGATTCATGATTTTAAAGGGCTAGATTGGGATAATATTAGGACAGTTTAGGCTGACCTAGTGTTTTTGTCTTGTGTTGTATCTTGCAGAAAATATGCAGAGTTTCAAAGATCCTGTCATATTCAGAGCTTTCATTGACAAATATAGAGCGCTCACCAATTTTTGGGAGCTTAAAAACCCATTATACCACAATCGTGATGTTAGGAGGGCAACAATTGAAAAATTTGTGGAATATATGAAGACCTGGATCCCAGAGGCAGACTATAACATGATTAACAATAAAATCAATAATATGAGGAACAGCTACAAAAAACAATACAAAGAAGTCTGCGCATCCCGGAGATCAGGAGCAGCAGCAGACCAAGTACATGTCCCCAAGCTGTGGTATTACAAACACCTGCGATTTCTGGATGACCAGATTGAAGCCAGGGAATCACTTTCTAGCCTTCCCTCCCGCCTTCCCTCCAGCGTTCCCTCCACCCCTGCAGAGGAGCTAGCTGACCTCGAAGAGCCGGATCTTCACATCAATAGTCAGGTATAGTATTTTTCAACATATTTATTGTCCTAGAATAATTGCTGGGAACTAGATGTTATTATTCAAAAATAGAATTAATAAACCAAATATATATATATATATATATATATATAGTGGGCAGAATTGTTTGGGACAAGAATGAAAAATGCTGGGGTTTAGAATGAGTCTTTTCTATTATTAACATTTAATTTGCAACAGTCATGAGCTGGAAATTGTGTGCGATTGATGAACCAAAAACTCAAACTATGTCCCTTTTTTATACACAGGATGAGGTCAGCCAGGAGGACGAGGCTCTGGATTGTGGCAGCCAGGAGGAGGCAGGGATGAGTGGCAGCCAGGAGGAGGCAGGGGTGAGTGGCAGCCAGGAGGAGGCAGGACCAAGTGGCAGGCAGCAGGTGCCCAGGCCAAGTGGCAGCACACAGTCACAGGTGCTTCCCCTCCAGGTGAGACTGAAAAGGCCTAGGAGGATGACTCGGTGGAGGAGGAATCCCTGAAAATTATAACGGTGGCACACAATTGTGAAGTGAAAGGAAAATGATAAATGGCTTTCAAAATGTTTTACAAATAAATATGTGAAAAGTGTGGCGTGCATTTGTATTCAGCCCCCAGAGTCAATACTTTGTAGAACTACCTTTCGCTGCAAGTTTTTTTGGGGATGTCTCTACCAGATTTGCCCATCTAGAGAGTGACATTTTCACCCATTCTTCTTTGCAAAATAGCTCAAGCTCTGTCAGATTGGATGGAGAGTCTGTGAACAGCAATTTTCAAGTCTTGCCACAGATTCTCAATTGGATTTAGGTCTGCACTTTTACTGGGCCATTCTAACACATGAATATGCTTTGATCTAAACCATTCCATTGTAGCTCTGGCTGTATGTTTAGGGTCGTTGTCCTGCTGGAAGGTGATCCTCTGCCCCTGTCTCAAGTCTTTTGCAGACTCCAACAGGTTTTCTTCTAAGATTGCCCTGTATTTGGCTCCATCCATCTTCCCATCAACTCTGACCAGCTTCCGTGTCCCTGTTGAAGAAAAGCATCCAAACAACATTATGCTGCTTCCACTGTGTTTGACGGTGGGTATGGTGTGTTCAAGGTGGTGTGCAGTGTTAGTTTCTTGATACACACAGCGTTTTGCTTTTAGGCCAAAAAGTTCAGTTTTTGTCTCATCTGACCAGAGCACCTTCTTCCACATGTTTGCTGTGTCTCGCAAGCTACAAACGGGACTTCTTATGGCTTTCTTCTTGCCACTCTTCCATAAAGGACAGATTTGTGGAGTGCATGACTAATAGTTGTCTTGTGGACAGATTCTTCCACCTGCTGTGGATCTATGCAGCTCCTGCAGAGTTTTCACGGGCCTCTTGGCTGCTTCACTGATTAATGCTCTCCTTGCCTGGCCTGTCAGTTTAGGTGGACAGCCATGTCTTGTTAGGTTGCCGTTTTGCCATATTTTTTCCCATTTTCAGACGGATTGAACAGTGCTCTGTGAGATGTTCAAAGCTTGGGATATTTTTTTATAACCTAACCCTGCTTTAAACTTCTCTACAACTTTATCCCTGACCTGTCTGGTGTGTTCCTTGGCCTTCGTGATGCTGTTTGTTCACTAAGGTTCTCTTTCAAACCTCTGAGGGTTTCACAGAACAGCTGTAATTTATACTGAGATTAAATTAAACACAGGTGGACTCTATTTACTAATTAGGTGACTTCTGAAGGTTCCACTAGACTTTAGTTAGGGGTATCGTAGTAAAGGGGGCTGAATACAAATGCACGCCACACTTCTCAGATATTTATTTGTAAAAAAATTGTAAAACCATTTATCATTTTCTTTCCACTTCACAATTATTTGTCACTTTGTGTTTGGTCTACCGCATAAGATCCCAATAAATTACATTTTAATTTTTGATTGTAACATGACAAAATGTGGAAAATGTCAAGGCACGTTACATAGTTGGTGAGGTTAAAAAAAGACACAAGTACATTAAGTTCAACCTGTGTGTGTGTGTGTGCATTTGTCAATAGTTCATTGTATATCCCTGTATGTTGTGGTCGTTAAGGTACCCATCTAATAGTTTTTTTTAAATTATTGATGCTCCCTGCTGATACCACTGCTTGTGGAAGACAATTCCACATCCTTACAGTAAAGAACCCTCTACGAAGTTTAAGGTTAAACCACGTGTCTTCTAATTTTAGTGAATAGACGCATGTCTTTTTAAATTCCTTTTCACTGAAAAGTGTTTTCCCAATGCTAGAGTCACCAGTACGGTATTTGTATATTGATATCATATCCCCTCTCAAGTGTCTCCTCTCCAGAGTTAAAAGAAGTTTAATGCTTGCAGCCTTTCTCCATAGCTGTGGTCCTCCATCCCCATTATTAGCTGTGTTGCTCTTTTCTGGACTCTCCAGCACATCCCCCCTGAGGACTGGTGCCCAGAACTGGACCGCATGCTCGAAATGTGGCCAGACCAGAGTCTTGTAGAGTGGGAGAATTGTTGTTTTTATCTCTGGAGTGAATCCCCTTTTTAATGCATGCTAGGGATGAGCTTCGTGTTCGACTCGAACATCGGCTGTTCGATCGTTCGACGAAGATCGAATGATTTGGGCCGTTCGCGCCAAATTCGAGTGACGCGAACGGCCCACAATACACTGCGCCATCGCAGTGCAATCCCGGCGCTGTGATTGGCCAAGCATGCACTGTGACCCTACATGCTTGGCCAATCACAGCGCCGGCAGCGAGGAGAGCCATAATTGGCCACAGGCAAGATGCCTGTGGCCAATTATAGCTCAGGAGGGGTTTAGTACACGCCCCACACTATAAAAGGCCGCCAGCGCGGCGGCCTTTTGTAGTGTGTTGGCGTGCAGGGAAAGAGATCTATGTTCTGTTTTATTTTCTCAGGCATCTGCAGGAGTTAGTGGCACAGTATACACCTGTATATCCGTCATTGCTGTTCTCAAATACAGGCATCTGCAGGAGTTAGTGGCACAGTTGGCATGCAGGGAAAGAGATACATAGGCAGGGAGAGTGTGTTCTATGTTCTGTTTTATTTTCTTAGGCATCTGCAGGAGTTAGTGGAACAGTATACACCTGCATATCCGTCATTGCTGTTCTCAAATACAGGCATCTGCAGGAGTTAGTGGCACAGTATACACCTGTATATAGTGAAAAATAATTTTGAATAACCAAAATAGTAGCGCTCAGTGTCTTACAACACAAATCTAAATATAAACCATATACACTCCGTGAGATAGTGCATAAATGCGAATGTTCATAAATAAACACCCTGTAAAGAAATGTGCATACAATAAACTCATCAAGTGTCCATAACGTTCATGACAGTGATTTAAAACAATTGATATAAAGTGTTTAACTGAAAATGAGTCCATAAAAAAGTGCACAAAATAAGTCCGTAAAAAGTGCATCCAAAAGTGACTTCAAATGAAGATGATGACAAATAAAACTTTCTTGTGTTTTCTTAAAACCTTCACCACACGAATGTGCTCAGTGATTCCACTCCCTAAGGACTTGCACCCACCACAAGAATATGCCTCGCATTCTCATGCTTGGCTAATCAGCTTGATTACCCCCCAGGGTATCACAAACGATTCCAAAATGATGAAATTAGGTCAGTCAAGTCTCCCACATGAAAAAACAAATGCTTCCAATAGTGAAGTATATCAAAACTTTTAATTAAAATAACACAGCACAAGTGGCCATCAATGGTTACACTCACATTTAGACAGATCAAATTGGGCACTTCAAAGCAAACATTTCCAAACGCCAGGCAAGTTTATAGTAGGCTGCCGCGATGTATTGCGGTCTCGGCGGACCATATAAGCATGTATGTCTCACCCTCCTTCATGTATGCTTGCCTCTCCACTGCAATCGAATCACCGCAGACTCCCACCCAAACTGTATATTCGACGAGTGGTCGAAAGATCCGAACACTGCACACCAGGTGACTGTCGTGGTGAGTGCAAGTCCTTAGGGAGTGGAATCACTGAGCACATTGGTGTGGTGAAGGTTTGAAGAAAACACAAGAAAGTTTTATTTGTCATCATCTTCATTTGAAGTCACTTTTGGATGCACTTTTCTTTCTCGTACATCACGGGACACAGAGCGACATAGTCATTACTAATGGGTTATATAGTTACCGTCAGGTGCTGGCACTGGCAACTTCCAAAACCGGAAGTACCCTCCCCTATATAAGCCCCTCCCATCCGGGAGCACCTCAGTTTTTTGCCAGTGTCTAAGGTGTTGGCCAAGAAGAAACATGTGTTTTTCACTGAGCTTGCGTACAGGTTCTTTTGGGCCTCAGTAAGCTATTCCGGATCCGACCAAAAAAGCTTCATAGCTAAACGGTCGGTACCCGGGCCTTGCAGAGAAGAGCAAGGTTCTGCCTGTAATGCTTCTCTTAGGAGAGCTGGACCCTGGGATCCAGAGCTCTGGTCATACCCACGACCAAGATGTTTTCTGTGCAGGGTGCTATACAGGTCCAGGGGAGTGGAATCCTTGGGAACCCGGTCCCTGAAGGTTTGATTACAATGCCTGCCGTGATAGGTGAAGTTTGGGCTTTTGTGGACCAAACAAAGTCCTGCGGCGGGGAACAGGTAAGTGGGGGCCCCCAGGAACTTGGTTCTATTGGGGGACCCCCAAGCCTAATTTGTCTTTCTGTCTGTTACCTAACGGTATTCCCGCTAATATCTGTGCATGCCTGTAACTACTAAAAAAAAATGTAATAATTTTTAATGGTGGTCAAGAAAAAAAAAAAAAAAAAGAATGTTTTTTTATATATGTTTAGTATATTAAACTGCGGTACCTGTGTTTGTCCACTAGAGGCCGCTGTGGAATGTTTTTCTTGTCATATGGACTAGTTTCTTCTCAGAGAGCAAAGTCCAGGCAGCTGGTGAGTTCTCCTACAGGAAACTGTTTCCTCTGCCATGTTGCAGTGTTCGTCTATCCCCCGGCCTGCGGCAAAGGGGGCCCTGGCTCCTGTCCCTGGTTTCCATGTTTGAAAATTAGCGCCGAGGCGCACGTGGCCGCGCGCGTGCGCGCGCCTCTATATATAGAGGTGGCCGGAAAAAGGGGCGGGGCCTGGGGGATGACGCTCTGTGCGCGCCGCAGCGCTTCTGCGCATGTGCGGGCGTCCCAGCAGGTTTTTAAAAAAGCCACATTATTGCAGTAAGCTGGCTATGAAGTACAGAGACAGAGCTGGCAACATTTAAAGGCATACAGCAAGCGGTTGATACAGGCATCCCCTAGAAAGGCACATTAGTAGACACCAACTGTTTATTATAGCAGCATTTATGCTAGACTATTATCAGTAACTGGTGTATTTTCGGCTGGAATACCTCAGCTTTGTGGCTTAGGAATATGCCGTCTAAAAACTCCGGGACTAGAAATTCCAGGAGGAATAGGGGGTCTCCATCGGGCTCTGAGGATCTTGGGCATGCTTTGGCTGCACCAGTCTCCCCTGAAGAATCAGAGGTTAGTGACCGTAGGGCACCCCCAGGAGTACCTGGTACTGTGGCTGTCCCCAGTTCACCTGCTCCTGTGTATGTAACAGAGGAGGTTTTTTCCTCAGCTCTGGGAGGGCTGGAAGAGAGATTGTCAGCACTAATTGCTGCTTCCCTGTCACAGGAGAAAAGCGCTCGATCTCCGTCTCCTCCCTCAGAGTGCCTGTTAACAGAGCAACAGTCCCATACAGAGAACGACCTACCTGAGGGGGATCAGGATGAGGTTGATTCAGTTGTAGAGGAATCAACAGTGGAGGAGCCGTTCTCAGCATCACATGCTGAGAGGTTATGGGTGCAGTCCCTGACTAATATGGTCCGATCAGCATTTAAAATGCCACTTGCGGAGCCATCCTCCTCTTCTGTCTCCTCGTTGGGGTCGCTAAAAGCTCCCCAGACTGTTTGTTCTTTTCCGATCCATCCTTTACTGGAGGGGCTCATTTACCAGGATTGGGAGCATCCTGACAAAATATTTACTCCCCCCAAGAGATTTCCGGTGGTCTATCCTATGGAGGATAAGTTCGTCAGAAAATGGAAGGTCCCTACAGTGGACGCAGCCATCTCTTGTGTGAATAAATCACTGACATGTCCGGTGGAAAATGTCCAAATGTTCAAGGACCCAATAGATAAAAAATTGGAGTCCTTATTGAAATCTGCTTTTTCTACAGCAGGATTGGTGACACAACCAGCAGTGGCAGCTATAGGGGTCTGCCAAGAAGTGAAGGATCAGTTGAAACAGGTCTTAAGGGACGTGCCAGATCAGCAGGCTCTTGCTCTAGCTGATCTACCTAGAGCCTTATGCTTTGCGGTGGACGCTATAAAGGATTCAATCCATCAGGCCTCCCGCCTTACGCTGTCTGTAGTACATATGCGCAGGCTTCTATGGCTCAAAAACTGGTCTGCTGAAGCTCCCTGTAAAAAATTGTCCTGTAAGGAGCCATATCTGGTTATCCATAAGGACAGAGTAGTGTTACGTCCTCATCCAGCCTTTCTTCCTAAGGTGGTATCGAGTTTTCATTTGAACCAAGATGTGGTTCTTCCTTCTTTTTTCCCCAAGCCTACTTCGGTAGAGGAAAAGTTATTGCATTCTTTGGATGTAGTAAGAGCAGTTAAAGCTTATCTAAAAGCCACTGCTCAGATTCGCAGAACGGATACTTTGTTTATTCTGCCGGAAGGCCCCAGAAAGGGTCAGGCAGCGTCAAAATCTACTTTAGCCAAGTGGATTCGACAGGTCATAATACAAGCCTATAGCTTGAGAAGTAGACCGCCTCCGTTCAAAGTTAGGGCGCACTCCACGAGAGCAGTTGGAACTTCATGGGCAGTGCATCACCAGGCCTCCCTGGCTCAAGTCTGTAAGGCCGCAACATGGTCTTCAGTACACACGTTTACTAGGTTCTACCAGGTGGACGTTAGAAGTCAGGAGGATGTCGCCTTTGGGCGCAGTGTGTTGCAGGCCGCAAAAGATTCTCATGTCTGATAGCGCTCAGCTTATATATGGTGTATCCCCCCCCTCATTTGGCATTGCTTTAGGACATCCCATTAGTAATGACTATGTCGCTCTGTGTCCCGTGATGTACGAGAAAGAAAATAGGATTTTTATAACAGCTTACCTGTAAAATCCTTTTCTTGGAGTACATCACGGGACACAGAGCTCCCGCCCCTCTTTAGGGACACTTATTGCTTTGCTACAAAACTGAGGTGCTCCCGGATGGGAGGGGCTTATATAGGGGAGGGTACTTCCGGTTTTGGAAGTTGCCAGTGCCAGCACCTGACGGTAACTATATAACCCATTAGTAATGACTATGTCGCTCTGTGTCCCGTGATGTACTCCAAGAAAAGGATTTTACAGGTAAGCTGTTATAAAAATCCTATTTTTATGGACTTATTTTGTGCACTTTTTTATGCACTCATTTTCAGTTAAACACTTCATATCAATTGTTTTAAATCACTGTCATGAACGTTATGGACACTTGATGAGTTTATTGTATGCACATTTCTTTACAGGGTGTATATTTATGAACATTCGCATTTATGCACTATCTCACGGAGTGTATATGGTTTACATTTAGATTTGTGTTGTAAGACACTGAGCGCTACTATTTTGGTTATTCAAAATTATTTTTCGCTTTTTATTTTTTAAAGTAGCAGCTGATAGGGTAATTCAGTCTGAATTTATCAGACGTTTCTCCAAGGCGCAGTGGAGTGTGTTAAGGAAAGGGGGCGGTTTATTCTTTAGTACACTGTTATTTTATTTTTTTTATACACCTGTATAGACCCGTCATTGGTGTTCTATAATACAGGCATCTGCAGGAGTTAGTGGCACAGTATACACCTGTATATCCGTCATTGCTGTTCTCAAATACAGGCATCTGCAGGAGTTAGTGGCACAGTATACATCTGTATATACCCGTCATTGCTGTTCTCTAATAAAGGCATCTGCTGGAGTTAGTGGGTGTTGTGTGCCTCCAGCACAATATACACTACCCAATTGCTGGTTTTCCCATCTCCCTGCAGGCCATTACTATGTCTGGAAGGCCAACAAGGAGAGGCAGACAGTCACGAGCCAATAAAAGAGGGCAAGCAGGCTCTGTGTTTAGAGACAACAGTGCTGGTCGTGGACGCGGTGCATCGTCATCAGCACGTGGCCATGGGACACGCTTGTCCTTATTTTCGGCAGCTGGACGTGTTGAGCCGCATCATGCCGAAGACTTGGTAGAGTGGATGACCAAGCCCTCCTCATCCTCCTCATCCTCTCACCCAGGCTCAGGGTACTGGAAAAGCAGCTGCCAAAGTGTCCTCAATGTCATCATCTGTCACTCCTTCCCTAGACCCACCGTGTCCTCCTGAGGAGTCCCCCGAACTGTTTGAGCACAGTGTTGGGTACATGCTCCAGGAGGATGCCCAGCGTTTCGAAGGGTCTGAAGATGATACCCAGCTAGAGGAAGGCAGTAGCGCGAGAGCAGAGAGAGGGGATGCTCAAGAAGGACACCAATCTGGCAGTGATGTTCCAGCAGCTGCAGCATACTGCTAGATTGGCTCCAGTGCTGAGGAGGGAGGGGATGATGAGGTCACTGACTCCACGTGGGTGCCTGATAGGAGAGAGGATGAGGAGGAGGCACATCTCCAACGAGGCAGGATGCCCTCCGGGGGCCAGCGTAAGGGCAGCACACCGACTGAATCACACCGCAGAGCTCCGCCTGTGCAGGGGCGCTGCCTCTGCCCGTTATTCCAAAAGTTCTTTGGTGTGGGCCTTTTTTGAGTCGAGTGCATCAGATCGCACCGCTGCTGTTTGCAACATATGTCTGAAGCGTATCTCGCGTGGCCAAAACATCAGCCGCTTGGGCACCACATGCTTGAACAGACATATGTTGACCTGCCATGCAGCTCGTTGGTAAGCGTATCTTAAAGACCAATACGGGTGATCACTAAGGCCACTGGGACTTGCGTCCCATGTGAGCCCATACACTGTTTGCTAGGACTGGTTGACCAACTGCCAATGCTCAGAGCCAGAAAAACACTCATATCCCTGCTATTGTACTATGCGCGCAAAGCCATTACAATGAACTGGAAACAATCGTCTCCCCCCTCTGTTAAATTCTGGAAAAACTTAGTTAATGCCAGTTTGCCCCTGTATAGAGCCACGTACTTGTCCAGAGGTTGTCCGCACAAATTTGAAAAGGTGTGGAGTTGTTGGCTAGATGACAGAAGCACGGCAAGTGATGCAGTGACCACTGCCTAGACTCCTACTGTATCGTTGGACTATCAATGTATTAACCCAAATACTGTTTCCAGGCTACCTTCCTCTATCAATATCACTTTGAGCATGACTTATCTTGAATGAACCCTCTCCCCAAGCTTGGGGCTGTAGTATAGGTTAAGTTAAGTGTATATGTCATTTGTCGCCCTGTGGCGGTCTGATGCCGAAACAGGGTAATGGCCCCTACGTGGGCAGATGTTGTGCCTACGTGTGGGCAAAATGTGTGTATGTTCTATAAAACTTCAATAAAAAGATTTTACAAAAAAAAAAGAACAAAGTGGACCTCTCCTTGCTCCTCATCAGCTGGGATCTCCAACCCCACTGTACATTGTTCTCTCTGAAACCTGCACTGAGAGGAATGAAGGTGTAGAATTAGGTGTGTCACAGCCAAGTACTTGCGGGCATTCTGCTAGCAGTACACCGACGTCCGATTATAGCAGGCAAATTTCCCTGCCCCAGCTGCTGGACCGTCGAAAGAAGTTCACTCCCAGCCATCCACATGCCCAGCGGTTGAATGCTAGCTTGGCTAAATTGCTAGCACTTCAACTGCTGCCTTTTCAGTTGGTAGACTCGGCCCCCTTCCGTGAGTTTGTGCAATGTGCGGTTCCTCAGTGGCAGGTTCCCAAACGCCACTTTTTCTCACGGAAGGCGATTCCGGCTCTCTACCGGCATGTGGAAGGCAATGTCTTGGCCTCGCTGGACAAGGGCGGTCAGCGGTAAGGTGCATATTACCGCTGACTCATGGTCCAGCAGGCATGGACAGGGACGTTACCTTTCTTTCACGGCCCATTGGGTCACTCTTTTGGCAGCTGGGAAAGATGCAGGACAAGGTGCAGTAGTGTTGGAGGTTGTTCCGCCGCCACGCCTCCAAAATGCTTCTACTGGTTGTGACACACCTCTCTCCTCCACCACCTCCTCTTCTTCTTCCTCCATGGCCTCTTCCTGTGCTTTGTCCTTGGAACCAGCGGTTCAAGAGGCTACGCAAGTACGCAGGCAAAAAGATGCCATGCCGTGCTTGCGCTGGTGTGTTTGGGGGACAGGAGCCACACTGGGGCAGAGGTTCTGTCTGCTCTGCAGGGGCAGGCCGAGAGGTGGTTGACGCCACGCCAGCTTAAGCCAGGAATGGTGGTTTGCGACAATGGCACCAACCTCCTCTCCGCCCTCCGACAGGGACAACTGACCCATTGACCCTGTGTGGCTCACGTCCTTAACCTGGTGGTGCAGCGGTTCTTGGGCAGGTACCCGGGCTTACAGGATGTCCTGAGGCAGACCAGGAAAGTCTGTGTGCATTTCCACAGATCATATGCCAGTGCTTGGCTGGCTGAGCTGCAAAAGGAGTTGAACCTGCCCAAGAACCGCCTTATATGTGACATGCCCACCAGATGGAACTCAACGTTGGCCATGCTGCAGCGGCTGCACACGCAGCAGAGGGCCATCAATGAGTACCTGTGCGACTACAGCACCAGGACAGGGTCAGGGGAGCTCGGGTTTTTTTCACCACGCCAGTGGGGCATGATCAGGGATGCATGCACTGTCCTGGCACCATTTGAGGAGGCCACGAGGATGGTGAGCAGTGACAGTGCATGCATCAGTGACACTGTACCTCAGCATCAACAGCAGCAGTCTTTTAGGGATGATTTACAGTCCCAACAAACCCGTGGACTTGTACGTGGCTGGGAGGAGGTGGCTGCGGCACATGTCGTCCTTAGTGACCCAGAGGACTCCGGACCGAATGCCTCAGCTAACCTACGCTGCATGGCCTCCCTGATCCTGACACCCGGGGGGTGTTCGGCTCATCCCTAATGCATGCTAATATTCTGTTGGCTTTGCTTGCAGCAGCCTGGCATTGCATGCTTTCGCTGAGCCTGTCATCTACTAGGACCCCCAGATCCTTTTCCATCCTAGATTTCCCCAGAGGTTCTCCCCCTAGCGAGTAACTTGGATTCATGTTTTTGGCACTCAAATGCATTACCTTACATTTTTCAACATTAAACCTCATTTGCCAAGTATTTGCCCAACCCATTCATTTGTGTAGGTTCTATTTGAGATGTTCTGGTGTGAACCTAACCGGGGGGTGTTCAGTGCATCCTTACCCCTGGCTGTGCATGTAAAACTGAGGAGCCACTGTTTTCTTTCAGGTCAGAGTGATCAGGCCGCTATACAGTGGCCTGATCGCTTCCATGGACCCCTAGTAGTGCAGCCCCTCACCTTATTCCCTGGCTCTGCTACCCCACATGTTCATTAATCTCCCCTAGCTAGAACTGGTTTGGGTGTCACTTTTCCCAGGCACAGTGGAAGACAGGTGAGACATCAGGAGTCTAATTGACCCCTGATTTCTCATTAAAGAGAACTTGTTACAGCAAAATGCCATCACTAAGGGTTCCCTATATGATAGAGTGAAGTTTAGTGTAAAAAATAAAAAAAGTTACACCCAAACACTTAAAACCCCCAGAAAAAAAAATTGCAATCCCGCACATACAACGCACTTACAAATGTAAACAAATTCATCAGGGGTGCCCATGTAGGGAAATGTCAATTGTTCTACACATATACAGTGAAGGAAAAAAATATTTGATCCCCTGATGATTTTGTATGTTTGCCCACTGACAAATGATTAGTCTATAATTTTAATGGTAGGTTTATTTTAACAGTAAGAGACAGAATAACAAAATTATCCAGAAAAACACATTTCAAAAAAGTTATAAACTGATTTGCATTTTGATGAGTGAAATAAGTATTGGATCCCCTATCAATTAGCAAGATTTCTAGCTCCCAGTTGTCTTCTATACAGGTAACAAGCTGAAATTAGGAGCATTCTCTTAAAGGGAGTGCTCCTAATCTCAGCTTGTTACCTGTATAAAAGACACCTGTCCACAGAATCAATCATACTCCAATCTCTCCACCAAGGCCAAGACCGAAGCGCTGTCCAAGGATGTCGGGAACAAGATTGTAGATCTACTCAAGGCTGGAATGGGCTACAAGACCATCACCATGCAGCTTGGTGAGAGGGTGACAACAGTTGGTGCGATTGTTCGCAAATGGAAGAAACACAAAATAACTGTCACTCTCTATCGGTCTAGGGCTCCATGCAAGGTCTCACCCCGTGGAGTTTCAATGATCATGAGAACAGTGAGGAATCAGCCAAGAACTACATGGGAGAATCTTGTCAATGATCTCAAGGCAGCTGGGACCACAGTCACCAAGAAAACAATTGGTAACACCCTATGCTGTGAAGGACTAAAATCCTGCAGTGCCTGCAATATCCCCCTGCTCAAGAAAGCACATGTACAGGCCCGTCTGAAGTGTGTTAATTAACCTAATGAACATCTGAATGATTCAGAGGTGAACTGGGTGAAAGTGTTGTGGTCAGATGAGACCAAAATCAAGCTCTTTGGCATCAACTCAACTCGCCGTGTTTGGAGGAGGAGGAATGCTGCCTATGACCCGAAGAACACCATCCCCACCGTGGATCCCCACCAAACATGGCGGTGGAAACATTATGCTTTGGGAGTGTGTTTCTGCTAGGGGGACAGGACAACTTCACCGCATCAGAGGGACGATAGACATCAAATGTACCATCAAATCTTGGGTAAGAACCTCCTTCCCTCAGCCAGGGCATTGAAAATGGGCCATGGATGGGTATTCCAGCATGACAATGACCCAAAACACACAGCCAAGGCAACAAAGGAGTGGCTCGAGATGAAGCGCATTGAGATCATGGAGTGGCCTAGCCAGTCTCTAGACTTTAATCCTATAGAAAATATATGGAGGGAGCTGAAGGATCGAGTTACCAAACGTCAGTCTCGAACCTTAATGACTTGGAGAGGATCTGCAAAGAGGAGTGGGACAAAATCCCTCCTGATATGTGTGAAAACCTGGTGGCCAACTGCAGGAAACGTCTGACCTCTGTGATTACCAACAAGAGTTTTGCCACCAAGTACTAACTCATGTTTTTCAAAGGGGTCAAATACTTATTTCACTCAATAAAATGCAAATCAATTTATAACTATTTTGAAATGTGTTTTTCTGTATTTTTTTGTTGTTGTTCTGTCTCTCACTGTTAAAATAAACCTTAAAATTATAGACTGATAATTTCTTTGTCAGTGGGCAAACGTACAAAATCAGCATGGGATCAAATAATTTTTTCCCTCACTGTATATCAATGCACATGCAATAATTCTAGGGTTATTATTCATGGTAATTCTAGCTGATGACCTTTAAGAGCTTTTAACCACTTCAGCCCCCAGCCTCTGAGATTTGGTGTTTACAAGTTAAAAACAGTTTTTTTCTCTTTTCGTCCATGGACGGACACAGCTCCTTAATTCTTGACCATTGGGTTGTGTTCCTGTTCTATAGGAGAGGACTAGGCAGAACATGTTAGATATTTAATACATGTTACTTTAACAGAGTTGAACAGCCCCGCCCAGGGGGCGGTCCCTCCGGACATAACCCTCCACCCTGCAGTCAGCAGCCTGTTTTTTTCTGCCTAGTAGAGGAGAAGGACCTGGCTCCCTTTGGGCCCAGAGTCCTGAAGAAATTTTTACTTTTTATTATTTAATTTTTTAGAATCTTCTATCAACTGCCGGCTGGGCATGACAGGCAGGATAATATAGATCCTTGTAGTCCCCCCAGTCTGGCCATTGAGCGTGAGCAGGCCTTATTTACATGTGGGGTCGGCCACGACATACCCCATGGCTCCGGGGGTGGCCGGTGAGCTATGCTCCAGGGTTCACATATGACCGGGCTGCTTGCTGTCACAGTGGACCAGGCCGACAGCTACTCGTGCTGCTCGGTTGTAGGTCTGTCAGGAACGCACCAGCAGGTCCTCACAAGGACGGGGTAAGTACAGTTCCTCCTGCTTCGGTAGGATGGAACAGCTGGGCATTCTTAAGGGGGTCGTTAGGGTGTTCTCCTGCCCTCCCCTCTCTCCCTCTGTCACCCTTTTTCCTCCTTCCCTTGCGGGGCTCGCTGCGACCGGGATTACCTTAGGGGGGCTCCAGGTCCCGGCGGGGGGCTGTGTGGATGTCCAGGCCCGCTCTCTGTGGGCTGGGGGGTAGTAAAATTCTGTGAAGCCTCCGCTGCGGCCTTCTCGTCCACCTCGCTGCTTGGCGCCGTTTTTTTTTTAACCGCCGGCGCTATTTTTCTGGGGCCTGTGCATTGTATTGCAAATCCCATTGGCGGCTATTTTGCCGTGGCCGCGCTATGATGCAGGTCTGCAATGCGAGCGGCCATTTTCTTGTGGTATGCGCGCTTTTCTCTTGGGCACCCGGTGGCCATTTTGGAGTTGGTTTTGGCCTCTAGTGCTGACTGGCTTCCTGAACGGCGCAGACGGCGCCATTCCCTTCAGAGTTCCTCAGTCACACGCATTGTGCAGATGGAGAGCGGGCAGCGGCGCTGGACAGTCTCTTGCTAGGCGGTGAGTCCCCTGGGTAACCCCCCCGGTCAGTGCAGCAAGGAGGGTGGAATTTTTGTGTCAGGTTCTTGACTAAGTCCCTAAGGGCTGTCAGTGGGTAATATGGAGCAAGAAGCTGGCGTTATTTCCCCAAACATTCCAGGGCAGCAACCGGTGCACCTGCGGTTCCCATGGACGCTTTGTCGGCAGTCCTGGAGTCATTTGTTGCCAGGGTGTAAGCGGCGTGCGGGCGTAAGGGGGGTACTAAGCACCCCCTCCCCCCGCCATCTTCTGGGGAATGTTCTGACTCAGACTCGGGCCTGGCTGCGGCTCAGGACCCCGGTCCTGGTATGTCAGAAGAGGCGGACCAGGACCTTCCCTGTGAGGAGGACCCCTCGCCTGAGTCAGCTCAAGACAGGGCACTTGTGAGTGCACTTATCAATACTGTTAGGGACACTCTCAAGCTGGAAGATGCAGCTGGGACTTCCACAGCAGGGTCTTTCCCTTTTGGGTCGCACAAACCGACCCGCTCTGTTAAGGTTTTTCCTTATGTTGATTTCTTTGACAAGTTCATAGATAAGGAATGGGAACGGCCGCAGAGGCCCTTTGCGGTCCCTCAGCGCATGGCGGTCCCTTTACCCATTTGAAGAGGGCCTTTTGAAAAAATTTGCTTTTCCTCCGGTCGTTGATCCCCCAGTCTCTCGGTTAAACAAAGTAACCACTATCCCGGTGGAGGGGACCCCTGCTTTTAAGGACCCTACTGATAGGAGGTCCGAACCGGTGAGCCGCTCCATGTTCACCATGCTGGGCTCAGCATTGCGGCCTATATTAGCTGCTACCTTGGTGTCCCAGACACTCACTTAGTGGGCAAAAATATTGCATCAGACTGTGGAGGAGCATCAGCTCCCTCCAGAATGCGTGTCACTGGCCGAACAGTTGGTACAGGGACTCGTGTATGTCTGTGATGCAACCCTGGATGCAGCCCCTTTGATCTCCAGGGCCTCCGCATCTGCGGTGGTATTGCGCCGCCTAATATGGCTGAAATGCTGGTCCACTGACCAAGCTTCTAAGAAAACTCTGGCAGATTTGCCTTTCAAAGGTGGGAGGCTTTTTGGTGCCTCACTGGACGACACCACTAAAGGGAAGGAGCCGCGCCGTAAGCTGGGGCCCTCCTTTCCCACACAAGCGGTATTTTCATCAGTCAGGACCTGCCGGCAGACCCTCCCAAGCGGACAAAGGTCCAGCTGGGGGACAGAAGCGTCCCTGGGTGCGCAAGCCTGCAAACAAGCCTGCTGAAGTTTTGCCCCCGCCCGACTCCAGGGTGGGGGGACGGCTTCACGGGTTTGCCACTCGGTGGACCTCCCTGCTCTCCAACCAGTGGGTCTGCGAGGTGGTCACCTCGGGGTACAAGATAGAGTTCCTTTCTTGTCCACCAAACAGATTTTTTCCCTCAAATCTGTCTCTCCTTCCGGCTCATCGGGCTGCCCTCCAGGGGGCAGTGCAAGACTTGTTGAGGTGCGGGGTGATCATACCCATACCACCACAGGACAGGTTTCAGGGTTTCTACTCAAATCTGTTTGTGGTCCCAAAGAGGGATGGACTCCGTCCCATTTTGGACCTCAAGGCCCTCGATGCCTTTATAAAGATTAAAAAATTCCGGATGGAATCGATTCGTTCAGTGGTGGCTCCGCTACATCCGGGGGACTTCCTGGCGTCCTTGGATATCAAGGACGCATACTTGCATGTCCCCATCTGCGTCAGGCATCAGAGGTTCCTGCGCTTTGCGATTGGCGAAGACCACTATCAATTTGTGGCTCTTCCCTTTGGCCTAGCATCGGCACCAAGAGTTTTCACCAAGGTGCTTGCCCCGATTCTAGCTTTGCTGAGACAACGTGGCATTGCTATCGTAGGCTACTTAGACGACCTTCTGAGAGCTGCTTCAAGCTCAGAATTTGAGGAGAACGTGTCTATAGCCAGTCAGACCCTCCGGGAGTTTGGTTGGATACTGAACCTCCAGAAGTCGGTGTTAGTACCGACCCAGCGCCTAGAGTACCTGGGGTTGATTCTGGATTCCTCGGAGGCCAGAGTCTTTCTTCCCTTGGAGAAGTTGCAGACGCTCCAGACTGTGGTGAGGTTGTTGACATCCCACAAATGGTCGTCTCTACGTTTTTGCATGCGAGTCCTGGGCCTCATGGTAGCCTCTTTCGAGGCAGTACCATATGCCCAATTCCACACTCGGGTCTTGCAGAAGGAGATTCTTTCCAAATGGAACAGATCTCTGTTGTCTCTGGATCGTCTGATTTAGATAAGTCATCTTGTCAGGTCCTCTCTGAGTTGGTGGCTGAGATCCCCGGCTCTTCGGTCCGGGAAGACGTTCCTCCCCTTTCATTGGACTGTGATCACGACGGACGCCAGTCTGACCGGTTGGGGGGGGAGTCTGGGGGGTTCAGGCGGCCCAGGGCCGCTGGACTCCGACTGAATCCCAACTGCCGATCAATGTTCTGGAACTCCGGGCGATCAGGCTGTGCCTCTCCAGGTGGTCTCAGAGACTAAGAGGGCATCCAGTCAGGATCCAGTCAGACAACGCCACGGCGGTGGCATACGTCAACCATCAAGGAGGAACAAGTAGCTCGGCTGCAGCTTCGGAGGTTGCTCACATCCTACGGTGGGCGGAAAGGAGCGTGCCGGCCCTATCGGCAGTTTACATTTCGGGCATGGAAAACTGGCAGGCGGACTATCTGAGTCGCCAGATGCTGGACCACGGGGAATGGTCGTTACATCAGGAGGTTTTTCAACTCCTTTGCCGGAGATGGGGCACGCCAGACGTGGATCTCCTGGCTTCTCGACTCGATCGCAAAGTGTCGAGGTTCGTGGCCTGGTCCAGAGATCCCTGGGCAGACGCGTCAGATGCGTTGGTGGCCCCGTGGGATCAGTATCGGCTAATTTATGCCTTTCCCCCACTGAAGTTGCTTCCTCGTCTACTCCGCAGAGTAGAGACCGAGGGAATTCCGGTGATTCTAACCGCCCCAGATTGGCCCAGGCGTCCCTGGCACGCCGACCTCGTGCGGCTGGTGGCAGATGTGCCCTGGCGACTGCCATTGAGGGAGGACCTTCTCTCGCAAGGTCCCATTCTTCATCCTGCTTTACAGTCGCTGGCTTTAACGGCATGGTTGGGGATGGAGTCTGGGGGGTTCAGGCGGCACGCCAGACGTGGCTTCTCGACTCGATCGCAAAGTGTCGAGGTTCGTGGCCAGGTCCAGAGATCCCTGGGCAGACACGTCAGATGCGTTGGTGGCCCCGTGGGGTCAGTATCGGCTAATTTATGCCTTTCCCCCACTGAAGTTGCTTCCTCGTCTACTCCGCAGAGTAGAGACCGAGGGAATTCCGTTGATTCTAATCGCCCCATTCTTCATCCTGCTTTACAGTCGCTGGCTTTAACGGCATGGCTATTGAAAGCCAGGTACTAAGGGACCGAGGCCTGTCGTATTCGGTCATTTCAACCATGTTGAGGGCATGGAAATCTTCTTCTAGGAAGATCTACCATTGCACATGGAGAGCCTACATCTCTATGTGTGAGGAGATAGAATGGCGTCCACTGACTTATTCGGTTTCCAGGATCCTGCTATTTTTACAGCACGGAGTAGATCAGAAACTTGCCTTAAGCACCATTAAGGGGCAAATTTCAGCCTTGGTTGTTTTCTTTCAGCGACCCCTGGTGGCTCATTCACTGGTAAGTATGTCTGTGCAAGGGGTCCGACATGTGGCTCCTCCGCTGCGACCACCACTACCTCCGTGGGATTTGAATCTGGCGCTCTTGGCGCTTCAGAAACCACCTTTTGAGAACATCAGGGAAATTCCTCTTTTGACGCTCTCTCAGAAGGTGGCCTTCCTGGTAGCCATCACATCTGTCAGGAGGGTTTCTGAATTGGCGGCCTTGTCTTGTAAGTCCCCATATTTGGTCCTCCATAAGGACAAAGCGGTGCTACGCCAGCAGCCTTCTTTTCTGCCGAAGGTGGTTTCGGCCTTTCACCTGAATGAGGACATTGTACTTCCATCCTTGTGTCCTCGGCCATCGCATTCCAAGGAGGTTGCGCTACATTCTTTAGACGTGGTACATGCCTTGCAGGTGTACCTGTCTGCTACGGCTCCATTCCGGTGGTCTGACTCACTGTTTGTGTCGGTGTCTGGTCCGCAGAAGGGCCTGGCGGCTTCGTCGGCCACCATTTCTCGGTGGATCAGGCAAACCGTCATCCAGGCCTATGCCCTTAAGGGGCGGGCGCCTCCCTTTCCCGTTACGGCGCATTCGACCAGGGCTATTGGTGCTTCTTGGGCTTTCCGACATCAAGCGTCTGTATCACAAGTGTGTAAGGCGGCGACCTGGTCGTCCATTCACACCTTTTTCTAAATTTTACAAGGTTGATGTGAGTGCATCTTCGGATGCTAGCTTCAGCCGCAAAGTTTTGCAGGTAGCTGTTTGAGGTTGCAACTCCTCCGTTGAGGAGCTCTGCTTGTTTGGGGTGAAATTGGTTTTGATTGCTGTGCCCACCCCTGTTTTTTTTTTGTTTTTTTTTACACTGCTTTGGGACGTCCCAATGGTCAAGAATTAAGGAGCTGTGTCTGTCCATGGACGAAGAGTGAAAAATAGGATTTTTTGTACTCACTGTAAAATCCGTTTCTCTGTCGTCCATGGACGGACACAGCACCCATCCCTCTTTTTTTAGTTTGTACTGCTTTTTACGAACTGAGGCTGCTGACTGCAGGGTGGAGGGTTATATCCGGAGGGACCGCCCCCTGGGCGGGGCTGTTCAACTCTGTTAAAGTAACATGTATTAAATATCTAGCATGTTCTGCCTAGTCCTCTCCTATAGAACAGGAACATAACCCAATGGTCAAGAATTAAGGAGCTGTGTCCGTCCATGGACGACAGAGAAAAGGATTTTATGGTGAGTACAAAAAATCCTATTTTTTTTTGCTAGAAAATTACTTAGAACCCCGCAAGATTATATATATATATATATATATATATATATATATATATATATATATATTATTTTTTTTTTCTAACACTCTAGAGAATAAAATGGCGGTCGTCGCAATACTTTTTGGCACACCATATTTGCACTGCGGTCTTACAAGTGCACTTTTTTGGGTGAGACCTGCGCTGTACAAGCCAATGTTTTATATGCTTATCTGATGTTTTTACTTTGTAAGTGTAACTCTTTGGGGTGGTTTAATAAATGTAGCAACAGAGAAACACTATGGTAGTTGTGTTTGTTGTTCCATGTTACAAAACCACACTGATTAAAGAGGAGCTGAACCTGAGAGAGAGTGAAGGAGGGTGTTCCCTGGAATCAGCTGTAGTGAAGCCACCAGCGTGAACAGGCAGTCTAAAGCCTCGTATACACAGTCGGACTTCCATCTGACTTTTCTGTGTTTTTTTGTCCGAACGGAGTTGGTCGGGAACACCCATAGCATACACACGCTCGGACTTTTCTGCAAACTTTCTCAAAACTTTTTGCAACATCACGTGTTTTTTCTGCTCTTTACCACCACCCTTAGGTCAACTTCTGCTATTGTTGGTTGATTTTAACATTAGTTGTTTTGTCCATCGGACAAAAGTCCGATGGTTTTCTGTACACACGGTCGGACTTTGCTCCATCGGACTTTTGTTGGGCAAAAATTTGTCCGTTTGCAGACCCAACTTTTGTCCGATGAAAACAAGAAAAAAGCAAAAAAAGTTTGTCCGATGGAGCGTACACACGGTCGGATTGTTGGTTCAACTTGCTCAAAATGAAGTTTGTTGGCCAAAAGTCAGATCGTGTGTACGGGGCTTAAGAAACACAAGATTCTTACCACCAATAAGCCGAGAAAAAGAAAGGAATGAGGGGGATTTAAATGCAAGATCTTTTCTGAGTTTTTAACTCTTCCTTGAGGTGAGCGGGCACTCGAGAGAGAGAGGATCTGCACAGTGGTGTTTCTGTTAACAACACATTTTATGAGAAAAAAAATTAAGAAAATACAGGAGTTGTTTTTTCACATTATTATTTTTATTATTTTTTTCATTAATATTTTTGAGCGGTCACACAAGGACTGAATAGAGTGTGAGACAATAACTATAAATAAGCATTGTACACTTTATATTTGTACTAGGGCCGTTACTGATTAAAATTTTCGTGTTCGATTAATCGTGTTTTTTTTTAATCGATTAATCTACTAATTTCAATTAATTATAATGCACATACAGATCCAACTACTTTTAGCTGATCTCCTTGCAGGCCGATTCCCTGTGCAGCTACAAACCACTGGAAAAATCGATAGCAGGATACAAAAAACACACAAAGGCAGCGCTCGATGGGAATAGCATTAAAACTTTTATAGTCTTCAAGTAGGTAACAAAAAATAAATATTGCACTGGAGATAAAATCGAGGTAGCTACATAAACTGTAAAAATGGTGCGAGTAATACCAAACGGTAGCAAAAGCAGTCATAAAAACATGTAGCTAAGTATGATACTGGTATAAAAATTTGTACAAAGATCAGTCAGTCCATTGGCATGTAGATGTCCCGTGAAGGGAACTATCACAACTCCCAGTGGCTGTAGAATCCCAGGTTGATAGAGGGAAGTGTAACAGCCCTTGCGTGAGGCAGATAGTAAGGTCCCGCCGGCATGCAGATATGAAGGCACAGCAAAGAAGCCCTTCAGATGGACACGGCAAGCCCACAGAATTTTGATCGATTAAAAGAATTTTGATCGATCAAAACAATTAATCGAGGAATTAATAGTTAATTTCCACAGCCCTAATTTGTACGTATATTTTAGAGTTTATTTCATAGCGCTGCACTATTTAACAATTATAGTGTCCATCTGCAGCCTCAATGTAGCCTGATCTGTGTCCATCTGCAGCCTCAATGCAGCCTATGTGCCCATCTGCAGCCTCAATGCAGCCTATGTGCCCATCTGCAGCCTCAATGCAGCCTTCGTGCCCATTTGCAGACCATCTCTCATCAATGCAGCCTATGTGCCCATCTGCAGCCTAAATGCAGCCTATGTGCCCATTTGCAGCCCGCCTCTCATCAATGCAGCCTATGTGCCCATTTGCAGCCCGTCTCTCATCAATGCAGCTTTATGCCCATTTGCAGCCTCACCATCTCTTGTGCAGTGAGGGAATCACTGAGCAGTCATCTCCTGTTCACTCGGCTCTCAGTCGCGTCGGCAGTCACATACACAGTCCCGCCTCCGCCATTGGCATTGGACCAGCTCCTGTGATTAATAGAACACTGGTCCAATGCCGGTGGCGGAGGCAGGACTGTGTGTTTGACGTCAGAGCCGAGTAAACAGGAGATGACGGCTCGGTGAATTCCGGCGGCGCTTGTCCCCCTCCTTCCCCTCTGAGTCCAAGGTACACTATTTTCAGGGGGAAAAAGTATGTGTTATATGCCGATTAAATACGGTATTTAGTTTATCATGCTTCTATGTCATCTGACAGAGTGAATCTCTGTAGCGTGATTGGACAATCTACTCTACCCACTTTATTATACCATAGACATATAAATTTCTCCTTTTTTTCTACATTGATTCCAAACCGCACATAATACAGTCTCCCCATGGCACACCCATCTTGCTGAAATGTGTTGGGTGTGGTTCAAGGACTCGGTTTCTCCACTAGGTGGTCCGGGACCCTTCAGAAGTATACAGTCTTGAGTCATTTTGATGTACACAGCCACGTATTATGTTTACATGTATTTTGATAATATTTTTTATTCTTGTAAAATTTTATAATAATTGTCATACTTTTTTCTATTTTTCTACTCTTTACTATGATTATGTAGTATCCATGGTGACTGTACTTACAATCACCAGGGCCTTAAAGTCCCGTAAAGGGGAACCCTTCCTTTTCCTACTACATTAGCAAGATCTCTCCTAGGCAGACTTGGGTTCCAAGATGTGCTGTTCAAGCTCTTTTGAAACCGCACAAAAAAATGGGTAATGTTGAGGACCGTAGACGCAGTGGTCCACCAAGGAAACTTAGCGCAGAAGATGAAAGACACATCATTACTTCCCTTCGACATCAGAAGATGTCCAGCAGTGCCATCAGCACAGAATTGGCGGAAACCAGTGGAATACAGGTACACCCATCTACTAAGAATTGTGGCCATAAAGCCATACCTCTGACGTGGAAACAAGGCTAAGAGACTCAACTATGTATGCACAAAAACATAAGAACTAGGGTGCAAAAAAATAACAGCAGGTGCTCTGGAATGGATATAGAAAGTATTTACGCACTACTATATGTGAAAAAGGGGGGGTGTTTTACAACTGCTACAAGGCACTGAAGGGTACTGAAACCATAACCTGAATAGAATGTATATAGTAAATAATGCCGAGCTGTTGAATTAACCTCTATAATTCCCTGATAAAAATGAATGATCCTGTGATATTCTAAAATGACATTCTTAACCAGATAAAAACACAATGTCTAAAACAAATGATTTGTAAAAGAATATATAAATGTGACATATAACTTAGAGAGAGTGCATAAAATCATGTGATATCCAATAGCTGTGCTGCAAAAAGTCGTGACTTTTGCTAAAATGCTAAAACCAAAATAGTGCAAAGAATATGGTGTCCAATGCTGTGCTGCAATGAGTCTCACTGTGACTTATAATAATAAAAATTGCTAGAACAAGAATAGTGCAAAGAATAAACTCATATATAGTCTTTGGGTGATGCAAAAGTGCAAGCAAAAAACAGATTGTTTTTGCAATAAATAAACAATGGTTAAAGTGCTGGGTGATGTTGTAATTTCCACGCTGTGAATATGTGACTTCTGGATGTGTTATCCTGTGACTCCCACGCTGTGCTTGTAGAGAAAGGTGGCCCCTTACCTCACTGCTGTGAGGTTACAGCATGTAATATAAGCCCTCTGTTGTGCCTGTTGTTATCCGGATGCTGACTGGAACATGGGGATATGTGGATGCCTGGTGCGGGTTAATCCTCTAGCCGTGGGGTCTCCGAAATGATGTGCATGTATGGGGGTTTAAAATATGGAGGCAAGAAAGGCCCAATATAGTGTAGTAATTTTTCTAAAAAAATTTAATTACGTGGATTACAAAGTATAAATTACTCACATTTAAAAATCACAATGGTGCATTTAAAAAACGAGCGCCGAGCTCGTCCGCGTCACCTCCGGTGCTTGCTACGTCCCTACGCGTATCGTCAATCACGTGACTTCATCAGGGGATCTGGAATGATGAATCAAAATTTGCAATATTTGGCTGTAGCAGAAGGAAATTTTTTTGGCGAGGGGCTGGCGAGCGGTACAATGAGTGTCTGCAGGCAACAGTCAAGCATGTGGCGGTTTCTTGCAAGTTTGGGGCTGAATTTCTGCAAATGGAGTCGGAGATCTGATCAGGATCAATAGTATCCTCAATGCTGAGAAATACAGGCAGATACTTTTCCATCATGCCATACCATCAAGGAGGCGTGGGATTGGCCCCAAATTTATTCTGCAGCAGAACCCAAACATACAGCCAATGTCATTATCTTAAGCATAAAGAAAAACAAGGAGTCCTGGAAGTGATGGTTTGGCTCCCACAGAGCCCTGATCTCAACATCATTGAGTCTGTCTGGGATTACCTGAAAAGACAGAAGGATTCCAGGCAGCCTACATTCACAGAACATCTGTGGATTGTTCTCCAAGATTTTTGAAACAACCTACCTGTTGAGTTCCTTCAAAAACTATGTGCAAGTGTACCGAGAATGGTTGATGCGGTTTTAAAGGCCAAGAGTGGTCACTCAAAATACTGATTTGATTTTCTCTTCTGTCCATTTATTTTCCATTTTGTTAATTGAAAAAATAAACTATTAACACTTCTATTTCTGAAAGCATTCTTAATTTACAGCATTTTTTTTAACTTGCCTAAAACTTTTGCACAGTAGTTTACATTAAAGTAGTACTTTTTAACAAGCAGGATCGGCACACCACGCGATCCGCGGATTGAGCTCCGCTGCCTCGCCCATAGGAAAGGCCGCGGCTTCGGCCTAGCTTCGGAGCGGCGGCCATCTTGGTACACCCGACGGCGGCCTAGGTGAGCGGCACGCTGACGTCATCATCCCCCGCCTGCTTGTGTCGTCTGCGGACGAGTCTGCCTGCTGTCGTTTCTATTCTGGAAAGAGCAGACAATCTTCCTATATGTACAGTGGGGCTATATACAGTGGGGGAGATGTGGACATTACAGTGGGGGAGATGTGGACATTACAGTGGGGGAGATGTGAACATTGCAGTGGGGGGAGATATGGATTTTACAGTGGGGGAGATATGGATATTAGTAATATCCACATCTCCCCACTGTAATATCCACATCTCCCCACCGTAATGTCCACATCTCCCCCACCGTAATGTCCACATCTCCCCCACCGTAATGTCCACATCTCCCCCACCGTAATGTCCACATCTCCCCCACCGTAATGTCCACATCTCCCCCACCGTAATGTCCACATCTCCCCCACTGTAATAGCCACATCTCCCCCACTGTAGTAGCCACATCTCCCCCACTGTAATATGATATTACAGTGGGGGAGATGTGGATATTACGGTGGGGGAGATGTGGACATTACAGTGGGGGAGATGTGGACATTGCAGTGGGGACTATATATGGTGGTGATCCAAAAAATTATCCGATTCATGACTCTGTTTCGAGGAACAATCCGAACCCTGAGTTTTTTGATCCGTTGCACCCCTAGACGACAGCCATGCAGACCAATTTGATGCAGTGTGTGGCATATGGTCTGAGCACTGACAGGTTGACCCCCCACCCCTTCAACCTCTGCAGCAATGCTGGCAGCACTCATACATCTATTTCCCAAAGACAGCCTCTGAATATGATGCTGAGCATGTGCACTCAACTTCTTTTGTCAACCATGGGGAGGCCTGTTCTGAGTGGAACCTGTCCTGTTAAACCGCTGTATGGTCTTGGCCACCGTGCTGCAGCTCAGTTTCAGGGTCTTGGCATTCTTCCTACAGCCTAGGCCATCTTTATGTAGCGCAACAATTCTTTTTTTCAGATCCTCAGAGAGTTATTTGCCATAAGGTGCTGAACTTCTAGTGACCAGTATGAGAGAGCAATAACGATAACACCAAATTTAACACACCTGCTCCCCATTCACACCTGAGATCTTGTAACACTAATGAGTCACATGACAACGGGGAGGGAAAATGGCTAATTGGGCCCAATTTGGACATTTTTCGCTTAGGGGTGTACTCATTTTTGCTGCCAGCCGTTTAGATGTTAATGTGTGTTTAGTTATTTTGAGGGGACAGCAAATTTACACTGTTATACAAACTGTACACTCACTACTTTACATTGTAGCAAAGTGTCATTTCTTTAGTGTTGTGACATGAAATATATAATATATTTCCAAAAATGTGAGGGGTGTACTCAATTTTGTGAGATACTGTATATCTGAAAAATGATCAATCCTGATGTACTGACAGCCTATCCCATTTCTTGAGGCACGAGAAAGCCAGGACAGTACAAATATCCTCCAAATGACTCTTCTTTGGAAAGAAGACAGTCCAAGGCACTTAGTAAGAGGCATGGCAAGTTTTTTGAAGTCCTAACCTTTTGTCACAACTTTTCGGAAAATAAAGAAATACATTATTTTATTTTTTTAACATACTGCCACCAGTGCAGCACAGCGTTATCATATAACCGTTATGGCGGTGATCAGGGACACTGACACTATGTAAAAAAAATATATATATATTTTTTTCAATTTTTTTCTTACATTTCTTTTTCTTTTTTATGTTTTTTTTAACACACTGTGACCAGAGCAATACAGTGTTACCATAGTAACACAGTACTATTCTGGGTAAGCGATCAGGATTTTGTTGTGTCTTTTGTTGTGATTAGCTTTGATTGGCCAAAGCTAATAACATGATACAGATGGGCTGTACCATGTTATCACTGTGCCAAATCACAGCTAGCAACACAATTGTATGAAAGGAAGCCATCCATTGTTGACATCTGTCATGTGATCTGCTGTGATTGGTCACAGTGATTACATGATACTGGCAGCGGGCCGGTATAGGGATCAGTCATATGTGACAAAAGGTGTTAATAAAATTTAGCTGTTCCAGTTTTAAGTCTCCCACAAAGCGGTTTCAGTTTTAGTTAATGACTGTGTTTCAACCTACATATGATATTGATGATCATTGGCACCTGCTTGGTATAATTGGTTAATCGTACACCTGACTCTAATCCTGACTTTGTATAATTGTAAGAATTGATGCTGGTTTGAAGCCAAAGGGTAGTCACACCAAATATGGATTTGATTTCAATTTTTCTTCTGTTCACTCACTTTGCATTTTGTAACATGATAAAAATAATTTAAATATAAAAAAAATAAAAAAAATATCTTACTTTACAGCATTTCTTTACACCTACCTAAAACGTTTGCACAGTACTGTAAATATATTGTGTATATGCTGCTAATTAATAGATTCTGCCTGACATGTACCAAAGTGAAAACATTTTCAATTTCGTGACATGACTAGTGGAGCTCCAGCCAAAAAATTTCCTTAGGTTTGGATAAAAAAAGGGAATGGTCCAAGTGAAACAACAGGAATTAAAGACATCTAAATAGGAGCACATAGAAACAAGGGCTAGGACCCTTCTGTACTCTGTTAAAGTGTTGTTTTTTTACCTTCTGTGCTCTGAATTCCTGGCCTGGTGACATAACAGGAAGTGACAGAGTGGGGAAGAGTTGGGTTTTAATGCTGTTTTTATAGGAATTGGGGATATTTCCCCTCACATCCATTGCATTCACTGAAACATGAGAAAGGAAGTTATCAAGTAAGTGAAGTAAAATATTCCCAATATGTACAAAGATGGCAAATAAAAGCTGACAAAAATTCTAATCCTTTCTCACTCAAACCAAAATTGAAAACATTGTTTTGTCTGGACTTGGACTATAACCTCTGTGATCTAGAGTTGCCACCACATCCCTTTAAACCCGAACACATATTAATTACACAGGTCCTGTGGCTGATTAAGGTGGTAATTAAACTCTCTTGGTGCCTTATCTGCATTAAATCAGCCTCAGAACCTGTGTAATTCATATGTGTTCGGGTTTAAAGGGATGAGGCGGCAACCCTACTGTGAATCCCCCTTGATAGACCAGACATTTCCAGTCACTTCTTTTTGACGACCTTTTTGTTCAGTGAGTACGTTTTTTTTTTTCACATTGGACTAGCATTTGATCCTAAAATTTTTTGCTGGTATAGGTATTTTTCAGAGCGGTGGTCCTGTCATTCAGCATAATTGGCATTTACGTAATGTCATATCTATTTTTCTTGTTAGTAAAATATGAAGCCAGAAGAACAGGTCAAATGCAAAGATGCTTTGTCGAATGATTGTTGGTGGGACAGCCAAAGGCCTAATTTTTCATAGTGTTTGCAAATTGTGATCCCTGAAATCCAATCTGAGCATGCCTAATTCCTAAAAAGAGCTTCAACAAGTCAATATATTGCACAAAATTCACTGTCCTTTGATCATTTGTAATACAGAGAGAGAGAAGTATGTGCACTTCTCAATAAGAACCTTGAAATGTGATATCTGCACAGAATTATCATTTGGCACGATTCCAGAAATACACATCTTTGCATGATGCACCTGGCCATGTGTGGCAGGTCTGGTAGAATCTGCTAATTAACAATCCAAGCTTAAACAGGCACCTCATCTGGCAGGATAGTTAGTAGCCTGTTGGTGCTCAGCAGGTTTTTGTAGTGCTTCTTATTTTTCTATCCTAATGGTCTACTGCCCACCTAATTTTGCCTTATTGTCAGGCACTATTTACCACAGCTTGAGGCCCTCCCAGGAGGCTAAATTATTATCAAAGGATTAAGGAGATGTAGCCTTACAGCTCTGACATTTCTGATTAGTTGTATAAGCCAGAACACTAATTAGCTGTGACTAATCAAGAAAAATGTCCCTGCCATAGAAAAGCGTTTAAAAGACATAGAAAAGTAGAAAAGAAATTGAAAAGCTTAGTATTGCTCAGATATGCTGACGGCTTTTAAATTTTCAACCAAGTTTTTTTCCCTATTCACCTTTTATTTATGCTAAGATTTTTTTTTTTTTGTCTGCAAGATTTAACAAGAGTTAGTCTTAACTCTCACATTACAATAAGAAAAAAGTATACATTGGAATAAAATCCACCAAGAACATAGCAGCACTCTTAAGAGTCTTTTGCACCAGTAAAATTGTATTTAGTTTAAGTCAGCAATAGCTTGCATTAGGAGTTGCCATTGCGTTCTAATGCAAACTATCGTAAGCTGAAACGTCCACTTTACTTTTAGAATGCTGTTTCATTCATGCAAAATGCTCCCATGTTTTTAGGAATTTAATACTTTTAATTTTTTATATATCAGTGAGGGGATGTATCTGCACTCCCAAGGTAAACTTGTTGCACCCCAAAGGACTTAAAACAGGCCAAATTAGCATGTGTTTTTATTTATACATATATATATATAAATATATATATATATGTGTGTGTGTGTGTTATGATTTCAAGAATTTTGTGGTTACAAGCAATGGCATTTAAAATATATAACTGAATACAATTTATGTAAACAATGTCAGATTTACAAAAGAAGATCTTGGGACAAATGGTTCCCTCTGACAGTAGGTTTAGTATCCCAGCAGTGTAAGCATTGCTTGGTCAGTCTAGTCACCACATAGCAAATATTGTCCATTACCACAGGTGTCGCTTTTATATAAGATTTTTAAAAGTATGACACTTTTTTTTTTTTTTTTAAAGTTGGCATCAATATTGGAAACATTTAACATCAATTTAAAAATGTATACAATCACTGTTGTTTTTAGACGTTTCATTGCTGTGTTCCTATATTGTATATTTCTCATACACGTGAAAATATTTATATTTTATTGCATATATGTAAACACAATGTATTTTTAAATTTTGATTTTAAAATACCCATTTGTAATTATCTGAAAAAAAAAAAAAAAAAAGCATTTATTTATAACAGAACATATATTGCTATGAATTGTTTTCTGTGTATGATTTCATGAGCATTTCCATTTTTCACCCTTGTTTGTTGATAAAATTGCCAAATTTAGAAGCAGCAGGGCACACCAAAATCTTATAAAACATTATTTCCTGTGTGAGTGTATCACTGACTTGAGAAAGATAACCACTTGAAGACCAGGCTTTTTCTGGCACTTTTTGTTCACCTGCTCGGCTCGTTACCGGTGTCCTCTTCTCCACAGAGTCTCGGCGTTGATTGGATAGATTGATAGCAGCGCAGCCATTGGCTCCTGCTGCTGTCAATCACATCCAATGACGTGGCCTCCGAGGGGCGGGACCGAGTCATACACTTGGCGTCTATAGACGCCGAGTGTATGACACGGGAGCGCGCGCGCGCAAGGTAACCCCCTCGGGAGAGAGCTTCCTAGAGGGGGTTAGCTATTGCGGGGAGGAGCCGAGAGCCGCCGTGGGACCCCAGAAGAGGACGATCGGGGCCACTCTGTGCAAAACGAACTGCACAGTGGAGGGAAGTATGACATGTTTGTTATTTAAAAAAAAAAATTAACCTTTAGTACCACTTTAAGATTGACACACTCATTCACATTTAACCTTCACCATAACACTTAATCTAGCCCCAAAATGAAAAGTTTGACACTTGACTCCCCCACCCCAGCTCTTAATCTTTGTAGTGCTTCTCACCTCATATTGTACCGTAAATTAGTACACCTAACGGCCCTTTCACACGGGCGGATCCCATGATGATCCGCCCCGTGAACATCCGCTTGCTCAGCAGGGATCGCTTCGTTGATCCCCGCTGAGCCGGCGGATGACAGGGCGGTCCCTGCACACTGTGCAGGGACCGCCCTGTCAGATCTCCGCTCTCCTCTATGGGGGGATAGGAGGAACACGGACCGTCTGTCTGTGTTCCTCCGATCCGCTCTGCAGACTGATGGAAAAATAGGATTTTCCTCCGTCTGCAGAAACGGATCATAGCGGACATGGATGAGATCGGGTGTCAGCAGATGTTCTGATGCTGACACCCGCTATCCCATAGGGATACAATACATGTATGTCCCTTTTTCATCCGTATACGGATGGATGAAAAAACGGACATATGGTCCGCCCATGTGAAAAGGCCCTTAAACATGCAGGTCCTGCACCAAAATGATATGGAGGTGAGATCCCAGTGCCAGATTAAACTGCAAATGTAAATTTTATGACAAAGTATGATTTGTTTATTGGGCATTGCCTCTTAAAATCTTTTTTAATGTTGTGGCCAGTTAAAAAAATAAATCTTGATTTCACACGTATCATCCTTGGCTGTGAAACACCTAAAGAAAGATTAGTGTCGGCAACTGTATGCAGAAGTTACAAAGCTTGTTATAGGAAACCTACCTATGTACAATTTCAAGGAGAATTCCAGCCCAAACCTAAATAGTCAAAAAAATATCTCCTTCCCCCTTCTAACACCTATGCTGACTAACCTGTGTAGAAGATGTATATGCTTACCTATGTTCAGCCCGCTGGTTGGGAATTCCAGGAGCAGACACTCGTAGGCTCCATTTTCCCATTAGGTGTCAGCACTCCCCTGCAACCACAGCTGGCTGACACGGAAGTGCCGATTTACAGGACCAGACCGGAGAAGGCTGAAAATAGGTAAATGTATACATATTTTTTACATAGATTAGTCAGCATATGTGAAAGGAGGGGGAAGGAATATTTATAAGCCTTTTAAGTTTAGGCTGGAATTCTGCTTAAATTTATACACACCTGGACTTGCTACAACTAGCTATGTAATTTCTGTACACAGTTGCTATCTCCAAAGTTTATTTTATTCTTTCTCAGCAAAGAGTGAACATGTATGCAATCAAATTTTTATTATAATAATTTGTAAGTAATTTGAAACAGTAGATTTTTTTTAACTTTGACATGATGGAATATTTAGTGTAAATATGTTGGGTATCTGAGATATTTTTGCATGTACTGGTCAATAAGGTACCATCATCCCCTAACGCTATACATTTGTTCCACTAATAGGACTTTGACTTATTGGGAAAAGAACTCAAAAATACAAAACGTATAGTTTTTGGTGCAAAAATAACCAATGTCGCATATAACACATAATTAAAACTTTTTCTTAGTATATAAAAGGTACAACGTTATATATAAATAACCAACAAATCTTTAATTCAGATATTATACAATGCAGTTTTCGCTCTGTGAATTTCACAACGCATTTCACTTGTGGGATCAAGGCAAAATAAATGAGTTAAGACTTCCCACTTTTCAAGCTCACAGGTAGTCCATCATATAACTTCCCCTACATCTCAAAAAGTCATATACTTACATAAAAAAGACCTGGTATTAATTAAAGTTTTCCTTACTGGAATAAACACACTTTTCGGCTCACACTCCTAAGTTTTCTTCCTGAGAAGGGAATAGATTGATTGTGGACAAAGAGCCTCCTATAAGGGGAACAAACAATCAGCATAAATAGAGGCTGTGTTCAAAATCACACCCATTGGACCCCACACTACAAGTGCTGCCACAGATGCTACTTAAAGCAGTTGTAAAGGATTTTTTTTTAAATAACAAACGTCAATTATTTCATGCTTTGTTTAATGGAATTGCACAGAGTGACCCCAATCCACCTCTTCTCGGGTCTGCCGCTGGTGGTCCTGGCTCCTCACTTACTGGTGAACCCAATAGGAAACTGATTCCCATGGGGTACTTGTGTGGGCTTGGTTGATTGACAGGTGCAGAAGCTAATGGCTTCCGATGCTATTGATCTGCCCAGGGAGGAGGGACAAGGCCAGGAGAGCTGCAGCTCTCATGCACAGTGCTGGATCATGATAGGGTTCAGGTAAGTGGGGTGAAGGGGGTGAGTCTGTGACACAGAAAGCTTTTTGCCTTAAAGTGGTTGTAAGCCCTCTCCCAGAAGTTACACCTACAGGTAAGCCTAGATTAAGGCTTACCTGTAGGTGTTTGCAATATCTCCTAAACCTACACGGTTTAGGAGATATTTGCCCTAAAAAATGCACCGTTGTCTACGGCGCATGCGTGCCGTAGACAACGGCAAAAGGCACAGTGAGCATCCCATTGATAAAACCGGCAATGCCGGTTTTTACAACTCCCGCGCACATGCGCGGTGACATCATCGCCGCTCCGGCCAATCAGAGCGCCGGAGCGGCGATACCCGAAAGTAACCTTCCGGGTATCTGTGAAGAGATGTCTGCGGCCTGAGGAGGTGACGAGGACGGCTTCGGGGGCTTCGATCTAAGGTAAGTAATGCATAACGAGCTAGTATGCTAGTCATACTAGCTCATTATGGCTTTGTCTTGCAGGGTTTTTTTTTTTTTCAGGTTTACAACCACTTTAATGCATCGAATGCATTTATGTAAAAAAACATTGAGGCTTTAGAACCACTTAATAGAGCCTGAAGGAGACTTCCAGGACACGCTGGAGTTGGAGATGTTTTTTTAACATATTTTGACAAGATCCCTTCTGGTCCTGGACTATGTGATATCTGCAGCAGCATTTGTAGTGTAGGGTCCAGTGGCTGGAAATGACATGGGCCTGGCTGTCTCTGGCTTCCTAGAAAAACGAAGCCGATCAGAAAAGTGAGAGTGAAGTGAGAAATTATGATCAGCGTACATGCTCAATACCAATGGCGCAGTAAGCACCGAGACCATTGTCCTTTGTTAGAAGCAGTGGCCAACAAAGGTAGCCTCTATATTTCCTTAGTCTAGGTTTGCTTTAGAGCAAACTAGTACTCAGACTAACGTTGTCAAATTAGGTACCTGCCTGATTATTGGGCGTCATTTTGTAATCTGACACCTTCTACAGCAGGGATATGCAATTAGCGGACCTCCAGCTGTTGCCAAACTACAAGTCCCATCATGCCTCTGGCTCTGGGTGTCATGCTTGATGCTGTCAGAGTCTCACCATGCCTCATGGAACTTGTAGTTTGGCAACAGCTGGAGGTCCGCTAATTGCATATCCCTGTTCTACAGAGTGCTTTTTTAGGCTTGGCAGTGGCAGACTTTTGGGGTATGGTGCAAGCAAGCACAATTCCTTCAGGCACCCACACAAAAGCTCTGGGTGCCTGAGTGTGACGTATCATCATACGCAAAGACAGATCATGAAAATACTGACTTTTGGAAAGTCAAAATTTGCATAGGAGCCTTCATTATAACCAAGATTTCTGAAGAGGACAGATTACCTAAAAGTACCATCTGGTAAATGGGGCCACCACACACTGCTCGGTTTACCTTACCCTCACTCCAGTGCTCTACTCATCACCCTCTTGGCACCGACCCTCCTTGTGTCATCATGTACAAGGCAGAGCTTTTAACCCTGCATTGTATGTGGAGGTGGCAGGCGTGAGCTGGAGTGACCCTTCTGGAGTAAGGAATAAGAAAGGTATTACTTTTTTTCCTCTGCCCCAGTCCAAAATGAGTATTCAATCCTTGTGGGGGGTGCTGTTAAGAGACTGCAAAGTTTTTTTTTTTTTTTCTTGGGCTTTATTAAATATCCAGTGAATCAGAAATGTTTCTGCTATAGCAACTAAACCAAATGGGATTTAACAAACTCCGTAGTTGACAGCAATGCTTATTAAACGCAGTTAATATGCAAAAGAAAATGTGTCTGATCAGTAACAAATTGCAACTTCTGCAAAAAATGCTTACCACTTTACTTTACTTAAAATATTTCATGCAATAACTGCACCTAGAATTTCTACGCTTCTTTGGGAAAGGTTACCTTCTTTTCTTTTTTTTTTGCTTTCTTTGCAATAATTTTTTTACTGATATTTAAGTAAATATTTTATCATGCTGGCTTACATTTTTCATGCAAATGATTATGTAGATTATTGTTTTTTGCTTATAAGTGACCATTTAATCTATTTTGAAAGATTCTATGGTTGATGCATGCACAGTTTTTTAAATCGTACTTGTTCACATCCTTGCGACAAACATTGGCCAGAAAAGTTTGTCCATTTTTTCATATGTACCTGCTTGATAAAGGTCCTATTGATTACAATGACAGTACATTGAAAAGGCATGCCAACACACATTACAATAGTGTATTATTGCACATAAAAATGCAGGAAAATGCACACTACGTTTCTACAATAAAAATAAAGCGCTTAATACAATAGTATTGTACATTTCTTTCTCAAGCATTTGTCTGTGATCCTGACTACAGGTATAAAACAGTTAATAATCACAGCTTTCTACAACCATCTCATAAAAGGCTTCACAGCTTTCAGAAGTCACATAAACATCAACAATATTGTCTTGTGATTTGTTGTGTAGATACAGGCGTCACATTCGTAACACTAATTATTTCTCCTCTCCACCAGCAGAATACACACATTTTCACACATGTATACACAAAAAGCGTACACCTCTCGAGTTTTACAACTAATTAAACTGTGCTAAAAATGTTACAAACAGGCAGACATAATAAAACCAATATTAATTACAACTGTTTTCTAATTTAGTTTAGGTAGCAGAACAGTGAAATTCCTTGACCACATTTTAAAGCACACAAGAGAAAAAAAAAAATCAGGGTATGTTGCTAAATCTCTATTCAGAAGCACTAGAAAGAAACAACTCAAATCCTTGTTAGAAAATTGCAGAGTCTGGCAGTGACAAAGAGCTCATGCTTGTTCTATTGTTACTTCCTCTATGTCCTGAGAGTGGAGCCCTTTACAGCTGCTTGGATCCAGCCTGGCTCAGCTGTACTATTTAAGAGAGGAGGCTTGTCAATTTCTGGTCACAATAGTTTTTCAGTGCCTGTTGCAGTGCTGAGCACGGTTGGGGATCAATGCTAGCCTTTCAGACTGCACCCTTTTTCATTGCTTTGATTTGTTAATTCAAGACTAAAGGTCCACCAAGGGGGTTTAGGGTGTTTAAGAAAGCTGATGAACTGTTTAAGAAAGCTGATGAACTGGGAGCGTTCGTAGTCTTGGCATGGCAATTTACGTAGTTGGTGGCAACTATTGGCTCCAAGGGAGCTGTGTCCTTGTTGACCCACTTGTTATTAAAATGCACAAGCACTGTGTTTCGCAATATTTCAGCCCTATTTCTTTGTCAATACCACCTTCTGAGCCGTTCAGCTTGTTGGTTGCTCTAAAGATTCTCTTAGATTGGGTTTGAAAACTTCACCTTAAACACTAGATTAGACTGATGTTCTGTTTTCCGTGCTCCTGTTGATTTGTTGAACCTTTGCAGGGCTGGAAAGCAAGTAGCAGCTTGATGGGGAGACAGCCTGCTAATATGATTTACCAGTCTACAGTCATGCACAATAAGTGTGAATAAATACAAGGGTCTCACAGAATCAACCCTAGCCTTTCCTTTCCTCTTATTTTTACTTGTCAGGAAAATAATGCATGCCCTTACAGGAGCTTGATGTGCTATGAATAAGATACAAAACAATACCATTTTTTAAAGTGGTTTGGAACTGTCAAATACATGGCATGAGGACAAGATGAGTGCTGCTGTTCAGACAGTATAGAATAAATTGCTAGATTTTCTGTACAGTGCCATTGTAAAACGGCTGCTAAACATTTAACCTTGTGCTTACAAAGCGGAAGAATTAGACATTTTCTAGAAAACTCAATAGCTGTATAGATCTGAGATGCTTTACTTCAAGGTGCTCTAGAGATGGAAAACTTTCTGGCAGCAAAGCCAAAATAATGGTAGTTTGTAAAAAACAAATTGATTTAATTTATTTGAATATTCTGTGTATTTCATCACCATAGTCCTTTAGAGAATGGGGAAACATAAATTACTGTCCTTGCTTCTAAATTAACTAATTTTGTTATATGGAAAACAGGGCACACTGGCATAGTGTAGCACATAGTTACATAGTCAGGTTGAAAAAAAGACACAAGTCCATCAAGTTCAACCGTGTACTTATTTCATTATATATTTGCATTTACCGGGGGCGTGTCCAAGATGGCGCTGGGAGCGGACGCGTAGCTGCCGAGCTCCCGCTCTGAAGTCCTTCCCTAAGTAATCCTGGTGTGGAACCGATCATACCTCCTTCCTCCTCCGCTGTCCTATACCCCAGGGGAATGCGCTGGAACAAGTCCAGGAACCAGAGACGCCGTAACACTGCCGCTGCGGCCACCCCGCCGAAGCCTGGGCCTAGTCCTCCTCCCTCGGCCTGCCACATGGTGGCACAGACTGACCCCCTCCCGGACGGCGCTATTCAGGCCGGATCGGCGGCCTTTGGGGCCCTCATGGCGGCAGTTTCTACTTGCCAATCCACCCTCACGATGAAGATCGATCACGTCCAGGCGGAGACAGCCCTCATTCGCCGAGACCTGGACGCTTTCAGGGATCGCGTGTCGGAAGCGGAGAGGCGGGTGTCCGACCTGGAGGACACTCGGAGGGACCACCATGCAGACCTCCAGTCCCTGAAGGCCAGGGTCAAAGTCCTTGAGCACAGAGCAGAAGACGCGGAAAACCGTAATCGCCGCAATAACTTGCGGGTGCTTGGACTCCCGGAGGGTGCGGAGGGCACGGATCCGGTCGCCTTCATGGAACAGCTGCTTCCCACCTTGCTGCCTGGGGCCCGCTTCTCCCCTCATTTTTCCATCGAGAGGGCTCACCGCATCCCAACGCTTAGGGGGTCAATAGGTTCGCCGCCGCTGACGTTTATCTTCAAGCTCCTCCATTACAGGGACAGGGACACGGTTCTCTGGGCTGCCCGACTGCAGGGTGAGCTGAAGTTCCAGAACACCAAACTCCTCATCTTCCCGGATTACTCAGTGGATACACAGCGCCAACGTAGAGACCGGGGGATAAAGTATAGTATTCTCTTCCCAGCCAAGCTGCGGGTCCAATTCTTCACATCGCCAAGAGATGCTGCGGCCTGGGCCGAATCGCTTCCACGCTGAGACCGTTGGATTTTACTTTCTCTCTGTTCCTGACTGTGAGTAGGCTCTTTGGGGGGTCCATCAGGGGGTGATCGGGGTCATCAGTCCGCCTGGGGGGTATGTATGCTTTCATGGCCACCCTGCCCGCCCTCCCTGCGGGGGGGCCTACTGACTGTTTTTCCCGGCCTGGCAGTTACTATGTGCCAGTGTATTCGAGACTGTGGTTCTGGGCCTGGGTTCCCCCCTCCCCTATCTTCCCTCTCCCGGGCCGTGTACTTTGGACTCCTGCTCTTCTGCTATCCTGCTGGACTGGGGGGGAGGGGGGAGTTGGGGAGGGTTGGGTCCATGGATTATTCTACTGACCTTTGGCAGTGATCCCCCCTTATATCACCCCGGGAACTTTGATACGGATGGATCCCTATGCCCCGTCCTCGTGCATCCTTCCCCCCACCCCCCTCTGAGAGCTGCTCTACCCTCTGTTTGGATTTTGTTCCCTATTAAGACTTTATGTTTCAGTTTTTCAAGTATTGCGCCCCCGGGCTCCGGGTGTTCCACACACACTCTATCCTGTTATGGATACTCAGGGATTGCCGACTGTTAAGGGCTGATAGCCGTCTGTTCATAGCTCTCATGTCCGGCCTAGTGGCTGGTTTTTGTTTTGGGAGGCAGGCCCTCCTCTGTGTTTGGGGGGGCGGGGTGGGGGGGTTGGGTGGCCCTGTTGGCGCCCTGTTACAATGTTTTGTTCCATGTTACGTGATATTACTGCTTATAATTTTATTGCTTGCATTGTCAGGGATCCACGGCTCTTCCCTCGGCTGCGTGTCAGCTGTGGGACAGGGTCCGTGGCTCTGGTTCTCTAATACCCCTTCTAGTATGTATCTCACAGGTTTGAATGGCTACACTTGACGTCCTCTCCTGGAACACACGGGGCTTGAACTCCTCCATTAAGAGGTCCTTGGTGTTTCAGTTTATAAAAAGATACAGCCCTCATGTGTGTGTGTTGCAGGAGACGCATCTGGTAGGAAGCAAGACCCTCAGCCTCAAGAAACCATGGGTTGGTCACCATTACCACTCCACATATTCTAATTATGCCTGGGGTGTTAGTATCCTTGTACTCAAATCACTCCCTTTTAAACTCCTAGACTCCTAGATTTAGTTCTAGACCCTGATGGTAGGTATGTGCTTGTGCATGCTTTGATTTATAATTTGCCGTGGGTTCTGGTGGGTCTGTATCTACCGCCTCCTGCTTCCCTGAAGGTTCTGGGCGCTCTTTCAGCTAAATTGGCGCAGTTCCCCTGTGGCAATGTGATCCTGATGGGTGATTTTAACCTGGTCCCGGACACTAGTATGGACAGGTGCGCCTCGTCGGGCACCACCCGTCAGGGACTGGCGGAATGGGCTGACACTTATGGCCTTATGGACGTGTGGTGGTGGAGATACCCAACAACAAGGGCCTTCACCTGCCATTCGACCACTCATAAGTCCTTCTCCCGCATTGATTTGGCCTACGTGAGAGCACCTTTCCTGCCCAGGGTCCGTGACATTGCCATTCTCCCCCGGGGGATCTCGGACCACGCCCCTCTGCTATTGTCCCTGACTTTGACTGACCCTACTGATAACTTGTGGAGACTGTCCAGGTTCTGGGTCTCGGACTCGGAGGTGGAGCCCCAGTTTCATGACACGTTACGGGGTTATTGGAGGGATAATCCTGGTACGGCTGCTGTGAACACGGTGTGGGAAGCCTTCAAGGCCTCCTCCCGCGGCCAGTATCAGTCCATTATAGCGAGGGTCAGGAGGGAGCGTAGGGCCGAGCTCACTGACGTGGAGGGCGAGGCAAGTAGACAGGAGGCTTTGTATGTTAGGTCCCGTAACCCCCAGCATTACTCCCGACTTCAGTCCTTGACACAGCAGGCTCTCCTTCTGCGCACTGCTCTGACGCAGAAGAAGCTGCTCCATTAATCTCAGCGCATTTTTTAGCAGGGGGAGAGGGCGGGGAGGCTCCTGGCATGGCTGTCCAGGGAACAGTCGGGAGTTACCGCTATTGCACAAGTTAGGGACCGGGACGGGGCCCTCCACTCCACCCCATTGGAAATCAACCGTTGTTTTGCCACATATTACCAAATGCTATACAGTTCCAGGGTGGCTTATGAGTCGGCTGACTTGGCGGCCTACCTTGAGGCTGTTGATGTCCCTGTCCTCACCCCCTCCTCTATGCGTAAGCTAGATGCCCCCATTAAACTGGAAGATATACAGGCTGCCTTAAAAATGATGCAGACGGGCAAGACTCTGGGACCGGATTGCTTCCCAGTGGAGTTTTACAAGTCGTATGCGGAGGAGCTGGCCCCTAGTCTGCAGTGACTCTTCTCTCGGGCATCGGAGTCTGGGGCTCTCCCGGACTCGATGTGCGAGGCGGTGATAGTGGTCATCCCCAAGCCCGGTAAGGATCCTACCTTCTGCTCGTCGTACCGTCCTATCTCCCTCCTCAATGTCGACGCTAAAATATTTGCGAAAGTCCTTGCCAACCGTTTGAATACTGTCATTACGGCCCTGGTCCATCCGGACCAAATGGGTTTTATGCCGGGTCGGGGTACGGATATAAATCTTCGTCGATTGCACACCCATATGGCTATTGCGGACCCCGAGAGCCCGGGTCTGGTGGCCTCACTCGATGCCGAGAAGGCCTTCGACTCGGTTGAGTGGGGTTACCTGTGGACGGTCCTTTCTAGGTTCGGTTTTGGCCCTCGATTTCTGTCCTGGATCCAGATGCTGTATGCCCACCCCGGAGCGCGCATTCGTACCAATGGAACCCTGTCGGCCTCCTTCTCCCTCGAGAGGGGGACTAGACAGGGTTGCCCGCTGTCACCGGCTCTCTTTGCCTTGGCACTGGAGCCGCTGGCAGCTCACATCCGGGGGGATCCCGGTGTCCAGGATGTGAGGGTGGGTCCCCTGGAGGAAAAACTGTCGTATGTGGATGACTCCCTGCTGTACCTGGCGGATGCCTCTGCCTCCCTGCATAATGCGCTAGCCGATTTTGAGACATTCGGATGGTTTTCGGGAATCCGAATCAACTGGGATAAGTCAGTGTTGTTCCCGCTTCATCCGTCGTTGCCCCGAATGGACACTCTCACGCCCTTGTGCTGGGTGGAGGAATTCACCTATTTGGGGATACGTGGGATCGGTCTCGATCTGGAGACCTACATGGGCAAGAATGTCCTTCCGGTCCTGCATCAGTTAACCAAACGGTGCGCGACGTGGCGTAACCGCCCCCTCTCGCCTGTGGGACGCAGGAACCTTATCAAAATGATTTATCTGCCCAAATTGCTGTACTTCTTTAGACAGACCCCCACCCCTATCCCTCATTCCTTTTTTAGGAAATTGGATAGCATAGTGACTACCTTTGTTTGGGCTGGGCGTCCCCCTCGGGTGGCTAGGCGCATCCTCTATCTTCCCTTGTCAGGGGGTGGGCTGGCTCTCCCAAACTTCCTAGCTTATTACTGGGCGGCGGTCCTTGTCACGGTTCGATGGTGGTTTTTCCAACCACGGCAGAACCCATCGCTTACGCTGGAGGTGGCGTCTTGGGCTCCTACGCTGCTCTTTCTAATCTGGTTTTTCGGGGTCGCAAGGCACATCCTTCCGTCACGCAACCTATGATTACCGTTCTAAGGGTGTGGCAGTCCTCCAGAGCGAAATTCGCCAAACCTAACCCTATCTCCCCGCATACCCCTCTCTGGGGGAACCCCCTCCTCCCTCACTTGGATACGGTTCCGGACCCGGTCCTGTGGGCTCGGCGGGGCATCCTCACCCTCCGGCATGTGATGCCGGCTGGGCGGATTGTGCCCTTCCGTGACCTGAGCCGGACCTACCATCTCCCAGGCTCCTTTCTTTTCAGATACTGGCAACTGCGACAAAAGTTCCCGGACCCGGTGACCCTCGAGCCGGACTCGGTCGAGCGTCTCCTGATCTAGGGCGTAATGGGGAAGCCCCTCTCGTCACTTTATCTGCGTCTTATGGTGGCCCATGACATTGACACTGCGGGGGTTTTGGCAAAGTGGAACGCTGACATCCCTGACCTTGATGAGGAGGTTTGGGAGGACTGTGTCTCTTCCTATCTCCCTTCCATGATTGCCTCTAGGGATCGCTTTATTCAATTAAAGTTTCTTCATAGGGCATACTATACCCCGCAGAGGCTGGCTAAGATATACTCCTCCAGAAGCTCTCTGTGCACTAGATGCTCCGTTGCTCCGGGTTCTTTCTTCCACATGGTATGGTCCTGCCCCAAACTGCGTCCCTATTGGCGAGAAGTGGCGGAGACACTCTCGGAGCGCTGCAGAGTGGAGCTGCCGTTCGACCCCCGTCTGTTCCTTCTAAGCTATCTGGGTGAGGTTGAGGGAGATAGGTATGTCAAGTTATGCATCACCTTTGCATTGTTTTATGCCAGGAGGGAGATCTTGCTTCGTTGGAGGGGCCCTGACCTCCCTAATAAATCATCTTGGTTAGAACTGATTTCTAGGGTGTTACCGTTGTATAGGATTACGTACGAGAGTAGGAACTGTCCAGCTAAATTTGAAAAAATATGGTCTAGTTGGGTGGGCGCCTCTGGCTGAGACCCCCTTTCCTGTCCCGCCCCCTGTATCCTCCTCCTTTCCCCTCCTTTTTGGTTCTGCTTCCCCCCCCCATCTTCCACCCTGTGTTCTCATCCTACTCCATCCGCTCACCCCCCTCTGGGGATGAGCGGAGCTGATAGTGAGGGGTGGTTGATCGCGTGGAATATGCTTGATATCCTTCCTTGAATAGGTGTGGTCTCTTGATGGTTCTGTTTTCGTATGTCTCTCTCATCTTGTGGATGACCCCTCGCTGACAACTGATTTTTATCTTAATTTTCCTTTTGATGTGCACCTGTGAAATAATGCAATTTCCCTGACTTTTCTACTGTCACTGTAATGTATGTGTTTGTCTACAAAAATAAATAAATAAAAACCTTTACTGTTAAAAAAAAATATTTGCATTTACAGAGATAAAGAGATATTCTAGCTTGTGGTTTCAGGAGTAGATTTGATGCAAGCTTGTCCACATGTGACCAGCTACGGGGCTTACACACTGCACCAGAATCCTAAATAACTATCAAGCAATTCATCCCAACTCAAAGTGTACAGTGTGCCCATTTATAGTATGTGGCAGTGCATTTTGGGTGACTGCCTCTTTTCCTAAGGTGACAGCGACCTGCAGGTGAGAGCCATTCATCTATAATTGCTAAAGCCACTTAGAAGCCAATACAACTGTTCATGTTTGTGAGTGAAATACTTTTTTTTTTATTTTACCATTTTATTTAACAATTAGGAGTTCAGATTTAATATTTTTAGATACTGTATATGCAAATTATATTCGCTTAAGCTAATTAAGCTTATTAACCACTTGACAACTGGGCACTAAATCCCCTTCGTGCCCGGACCAATTTTCAGCTTTCAGTGCTCTCACACTTTGAATGACAATTACTCAGTCATGTAATACTGTAACCTAATGATTTTTTTGTCCTTTTTTTCATACAAATAGAGCTTTCTTTTGGTGGTATTTGATCACCTCTGGGTTTTTTATTTTTTGCGCTATAAATGAAAAAACACGGAAAATTTTGAAAAAAAAAACGCTTTTTTTTAGTTTATGTGATAAAATTTTGCAAATTATTAATTTTTCTTTATAAAATTTAGCCACAATTTATACTGCTACATATCTTTGGTAAAAATAACCCAAATTAGTGGATATTATTTGGTCTTTGTGAAAGTTATAGAGTCTACAAGCTGTGGTGCGGATCATAAACAATTGATCACACCTAATGTACTGGTGGCCTATCTCATTTCTTACGACCCGAACAAGCCAGCAAAGCACAAATACCCCCCAAATGACCCCTTTTTTTAAATTAGACATTCCAAGGTATTTAGTAAGATGCATCGTGAGGTTTTTGATGTTGTAATTTTTTCCCACAATTCTTTGCAAAATGAAGATTTTTTTTTATTTTTTTATTTTTTCCACAAAATTGTCATTATAATAGGTTATTTCTCTCACATGGCATGTGTATACCACAAATGACGCCCCAAAATACATTCTGCTACTCCTCCTGAGTATGGCAAAACCAAATGTGTGAGACTTTTATACAGCCTGCCCACATACAGAGGCCCAATATTGAAATAGCACCTTCAGGCATTCTAGGAGCATAAATTACACATCTCATTTCTCAACCACCTATTATCTTTTTGAAGGCCCTGGAGCACCAGGACAATGGAAACGCCCACAAAGTGACCCCATTTTGGAAAGCTAACACCCCAACGTATAATGTATGAGGCATAATGGGTCTTTTGAACGGTTCATTTTTTTCCTGAAGTTTTTGGAAAATGCGGGAAAAAAATGAAAACGCAATTTTTTTACGCAAAGTTGTCCATTTATAAGATATTGCCAACACATAGCATGTACATAGCAAAAATGACACCTCAAAATACATTCTGCTACTCCTCCTGAGTATGGCAATACCAAATGTGTGAGACTTTTATACAGCCTGCCCACATACAGAGGCCCAATATTGAAATGGCACCTTCAGGCATTCTAGGAGCATAAATTACACTTCTCATTTCTCAACCACCTATTACACTTTTGAAGGCCCTGGAGCACCAGGACAATGGAAACGCCCACAAAGTGACCCCATTTTGGAAAGCTAACACCCCAACGTATAATCTATGAGGCATAATGAGTCTGTTGAACGGTTCATTTTTTTCCTGAAGTTTTTGGAAATTGCGGGAAAAAAATAAACGCAATTTTTTTACGCAAAGTTGTCCATTTATAAGATATTGCCAACACATAGCATGTACATAGCAAAAATGACACCTCAAAATACATTCTGCTACTCCTCCTGAGTATGGCGATACCAAATGTGTGAGACTTTTATACAGCCTGCCCACATACAGAGGCCCAATATTGAAATGGCACCTTCAGGCATTCTAGGAGCATAAATTACACATCTCATTTCTCAACCACCTATTACACTTTTGAAGGCCCTGGAGCACCAGGACAATGGAAACGCCCACAAAGTGACCCCATTTTGGAAAGCTAACACCCCAACGTATAATCTGAGGCATAATGAGTCTGTTGAACGGTTCATTTTTTTCCTGAAGTTTTTGGAAATTGCGGGAAAAAAATGAAAACGCAATTGTTTTACGCAAAGTTGTCCATTTATAAGATATTGCCAACACATAGCATGCACATAGCAAAAATGACACCTCAAAATACATTCTGCTACTCCTCCTGAGTATGGCGATACCAAATGTGTGAGACTTTTATACCACATACAGAGGCCCAATATTGAAATGGCACCTTCAGGCATTCTAGGAGCATAAATTACACATCTCATTTCTCAACCACCTATTACACTTTTGAAGGCCCTGGAGCACCAGGACAATGGAAACGCCCACAAAGTGACCCCATTTTGGAAAGCTAACACCCCAACGTATAATCTATGAGGCATAATGAGTCTTTTGAACGGTTCATTTTTTTCCTGAAGTTTTTGGAAATTGCGGGAAAAAAATGAAAACACAATTTTTTTACGCAAAGTTGTCCATTTATAAGATATTGCCAACACATAGCATGTACATAGCAAAAATGACACCCCAAAATACATTCTGCTACTCCTCCTGAGTATGGCGATACCAAATGTGTGAGACTTTTATACAACCTGGCCACATACAGAGGCCCAACATGCAAGGTACACCATCAGGTGTTCTAGGGACACATAGCATGAACATACCAAGAATTACACCCCAAAATACATTCTGCTGAGCAAATGGTAAACAAAAGATTACCTGTGGTTTTAGTAGCGCAGTTTTCCACAGGAGGACAGCACTGGTCCAGGCAAGAGGCAGGGACTTGGTCAGCAAAAGCGGTGTGGTCAGTTCATCCGACAGGCAGAGGCATGATGGCATAGGTCCTACAGGCAGTTGGCAGAAGTAGGGCCTCGTTCAGGACTGAATGGGGACAGGGGTAGAGGCTTCTCCCACCCAAATCTCTTTGAAGCCTCCGAGTCTCCAGACCCTAATCTGGGAATGAGAAAAACAAAAACAATTGTTTTCTTCATCCAGAAAAACAATTCTGGAGCCCCTCACATATGTGAGACCCCTGTGTTATGAATCCCACTAGTCCACTGGCAGGGTACAAGATCAGTCCAAGAGGCAGGCAAAAAGCATGGTCAAACAGTCCAGGGTCAGTTCCAGATCAGGCAGAGGTATGTACAGAATCGTTAGGCAGAAGCGTGGTCAAATAACAGTCCAGGGTCAGTTCCAGATCAGGCAGAGGTATAAACAGAATCGTTAGGCAGAAGCGTGGTCAAATTACAGTCCAGGGTCAGTTCCAGAAAAAGCAGAGGCATAAGGGGTGTGAACATAAATGGCAGGAAGTGAACTAATAATTTACTTTGGTATGGTAATGGCGGAAGCAGTTGCCTATGCAGAGGCCTGGTTCTGAAGGACATTGGGCACAATGATAAATGGTGTCTCTTCTCTCTCCTCTTTTGGAGCACACCCGGCATTTTTCTGGCGTTTTTGGCCTGTTGGTCTGGGAGGGATTTTATCTGGGAAGTGGCGCTCGGAGAGACGGCTAACGACATCGGATCTTATGTTTACTGGTGGGCTGTTCGGGTATAAAAGGGCAGTGGTGATTTCCTCCTGGAAGAAAAGGAAGGATTTGGGTCTTCTAGTGGATTTTCGATATATTACATATGAGTTGTACATGTCCAAATTGAACATATAAATTGAAACTTTCTTATACCACTGGTATGATCTTCTTGTGGAAAGGTAGGGTTCGAGCATCTGGTCGTTGAAGTCGACACCCCCCATGAACTTATTGTAATCGTAGATGCATTTGGGTTTTTGGATCCGGCCATTCCTCCTGGTGACTTCAACAAATTCATTGTTGTGGATGGAAGAAAGCAAGTACACGTCTCTTCTGTCCCTCCACTTCACAGCCAAAATCTCCTCATTACGCAAACTCGCCGTCTCCCCTCTTCTCAATTTTTTGGTGACCAGGCTTTGAGGAAAGCCCTTCCGGTTCGTCCGTACGGTGCCGCATGCTGGAGTCTTCATTCTGTGCAAATTTCGGAACAGGGGCAAACTGGTATAAAAATTGTCCACATACAAGTGGTATCCTTTCTCTAGGAGTGGGTTTATGAGTTCCCAAACTACTTTCCCACTGGTTCCAATGTAGATTGGGCAATTAGGGGGTTTCAGTTCGGAGTCCTTCCCTTCATATATGATGAAGCCATACACATACCCAGTTTCTCTGTCGCACAATTTATACAGCTTCACCCCATAGCGGACCCTTTTGCTGGGTATAAATTGTTTTATGCCCAGCCTGCCAGAAAATTTGATAAGGGACTCATCTATGCATATGTGTTTGTCTGGGGTAAACAACTGGGGGAAGGTTTCAGAAAAATAATTTAGTAGCGGCCGAATTTTATAAAGTTTATCAAAATTTGGGTCATTTCGGGGAGGGCACTGGGTATTATCATTGAAGTGTAGGAATCTCATAATCATTAGATATCTGGACCTGGGCATTACTGAGGAAAAGATGGGCATATGATATATGGGGCGGGATGACCAATATGAACGTAATTGATTTTTTCCATTTAGTCCTATGCAGAATGTGAGGCCCAAAAAAATCCTAAACTCCTCCACTGTAAGGGCTTTCCACACGTAGGGACGGGCATAAGAGGACGTTGGGTTGCTGGTTATAAACTGTTGGGCATATAAGTTGCACTGGGCCACAATTGTTGCCAGCATGTCGTTAGTAAAAATTAAATTAAAAAAATCTATTGGGGAAAAGTTTTCTGTATCCACCTGAACTCCTGGCTGGGCAGTGAAAGGGGGAATGTTGGCTTCTCCTGAATTTGGAGGAAGCCACAAAGGGTACTGAAGGGAATAGGGAAGGCTGGCATGGGACCTAACCCTTTGGGGCTGAGGTGACACCCCACTGGTACGTGGCCTTGCTTCTCGAGGTACTGCGGTGCTGGTGGATGGCACTGCGGTGCTGGTGGATGGCACTGCCTCCTCAGCCGGAACGCCTTCGTCTGGCGGGCGGGCCCTCCTCCTCTTCTTCTTCTTCTTCTTCTTCTTCTTCTTCTTCTTCCTCCTCCTCCTCCTCTGCCGTCTCCTCCGTCACTGATCCACTGCTTATGACAGGCTCGTAGTCCACGTCAGATTCATCTGAATATGCGGAGGACTCCGAATCGGAGCGCTCCCCGTTGCTCCCGTCGGCCGCAAGAATTTCATACGCCTCCTCGGCTGAGAATACTCTTTTAGCCATTTGATGAGATGGCACTGACAGGTGGCACTGATGGCAGATGGCACTGGCAGTTGGGACTGGTGGCAGATGGGACTGGTGGCAGATGGGACTGGTGGCACAGATGGCACTGGCAGGTGGCACAGATGGCACTGACTGGTGGCATATGGGACTGGTGGCACAGATGGCAGGTGGCACAGATGGCACTGGCAGGTGGCACTGGCAGGTGGCACTGGCAGGTGGCACAGATGGCACTGACTGGTGTCACTGGTGGCAGATGGCGGTGGCAGATGGCGGTGGCAGATGGCGGTGGCAGAAGATGGCACTGGCAGGTGGCACTGGCAGATGGCACTGGCAGATGGCACTGGCAGATGGCACTGGCAGATGGCCCTGGCAGGTGGAAGATGGCCCTGGCAGGTGGCACTGGTAGCAGATGGCACTGGCAGGGACTGTGGGCACTGTTTTTTACTTGTGTGTGTGTGTGTGTGTATTTTATCACTCACTATTACAAGCTGCAGCACAGATCTCTCTCTCTCCTCACACGCGGTCTCTGTGTGAGGAGAGAAAGCCGGCAATGAGAGATGATCTCATATGTTTACATTTGAGATCATCTCTCATTGGATAGTGAGATCGAGTGCTGAATGGCCTCTGTGATTGGCCATTCAGCACGATCTGTGATTGGCTGTGTCCAAGGGACACGGCCAACACAGATTTTCCCCGATGCGCGCTCGCGGGGGCGCGCAGGGGGGGGGGGAAGAGGAGGACGTCCATGGACGTCCAGTCAGCACTTCGGCGCCGCAATGCAGACGTCTTTTGAGCATTGCCCGGGCGCGAAGTGGTTAATGTATTTTTAATGTTTAAAAAACTGACTCATAGTTTGTAATTAGATAAGAAGGCTCTACTTCTTGCCTTGAAGTGCTGCATAATAGTTGTGCTCTTTCTCAGATTGCAAGCCTGTACGTCTGTTCACTTTCTGAAAACAAATAATTCTGTATGTTACTGAAGTCTTGAATAGCTGTAATGCAAGGAGGCAGAGTGATTGTAATGTTTAAAACAATAACAATGAACAAAAGCACAAGCAATTTACAAATGTTAAAATCACATCAGAAATTATTTCAAAATAAAAACTACAGTAATAACTCAAAATATATGATCAATGAAATATACTTTCCTTTTAAGGGACACAAAATCCTGTTTAGACTCCGTATGGACAGGTCAGCAGGTGTTGATCTCACTAAAAGTAATCTCTTGTATTTTGTTATAAGTGGTGAATGTGTTGCATTTTTATTGATATTTAAAGGGGTTGTAAACCCTCGTGTTTTTTCATCCTATGCATTAAGGTGGGCGCGATCTTGCGTTGCTCTCTCCGCGGCTTCTTGGCTCCTCATTGGATAGATTGATAGGAGCGCAGCCATTGGCTCCCGCTGCTGTCAATCAAATCCAATGACGCGGCCGCCGGGGGCAGGGCCGAGTCATACACTCGGAGTCTATGGACGCCGAGTGTATGACACAGGAGCGTGCCCGCAAGGTAACCCCCTTTGGGAGAGAGCTTCCCAGAGGGGGTTATCTAATGCAGGGAGGAACCACGAAAGCCGCTGTGGGACCCCAGAAGAGGACGATCGGGACCACTCTGTGCAAAACGAACTGCACAGTGGAGGTAAGTGGCATGTTTGTTGTTTAAAAAGAAAAAAAAAATGAACCTTTAATAACACTTTAACAAATACATGATCTGGAAGTTTACAGTTTAGGATTCCATGAGTAGCCTAGAGCCCACATTTGCCTAGACTCCATGGCAGTGGGGAGAAGTTCAGACACCTGTTAAAGCAGGGGTCATCAACCCCCGGTCTGCGGCCCACTACCGGGCCGTGGCCCTTCTGCAGCCGGGCCGCGGGTGCGGGCGGGCGGCATGAGAGAGCCCGGCGGCCAGCTGTAGGATGTGAAGTTCCTCAGAGTGGATGAACAATGTCGGGGAAGGTGAGAGTGAAGCACACAGTGTTGTTTATTATGCACCGTGGCCCCTCCCTATGTCTCTCACACGGACACTCCCCGTGCAGTGTGAATGCATGTGCTGCCTCCTCACTGAGCTTTCCCCGCCCTTCTGTCATAGGGGAAGGCGCAGCACACCGTCACCTCCAGGACAGCCCACAGTAACAGGGAAGCCACTGGTGTCCCTTGATAGAGCTGAGAGGAGACGAGTCCACACTTCTTCCGGGAAAGCATGGAGCCGCCCCTCCCCTCTGATCCCTCCATACACTTACCTGCTGCTAATCCTCAGCCTTCATCACCGAACACACACCAACATGACTGAGCTCCGGAGGAGAGGCACGGGGGAGCCCCAAGTACGACAACACTGCCAGTGACAGGGTGAGTGTGAACTGGGACACGTGTGTGCATGGAGTGTACAGGGCCTAGTGGGGGCACTACCTTCATCTGTGGGGGGGTACTTCCTTCATCTGTAGGGGGGTAATACCTTCATCTCTGGGGGGTAACTACCTTCATCTGTGGAGGGGGGGGCTACCTTCATCTGTGGAGGGGGGGCTGCCTTCATCTGTGGAGGGGGGCTGCCTTCATCTGTGGAGGGGGGGCTGCCTTCATCTGTGGAGGGGGGGCTGCCTTCATCTGTGGAGGGGGGGCTGCCTTCATCTGTGGAGGGGGGGCTGCCTTCATCTGTGGAGGGGGGGCTGCCTTCATCTGTGGAGGGGGGGCTGCCTTCATCTGTGGAGGGGGGCTGCCTTCATCTGTGGAGGGGGCTGCCTTCATCTGAGGAGGGGGGGCTGCCTTCATCTGAGGAGGGGGGTCTGCCTTCATCTGTGGAGGGGGGGGCTGCCTTCATCTGTGGAGGGGGGGGCTGCCTTCATCTGTGGAGGCACTTCCTTCATCTGTTGGGGCCTTACCACATCTGGTGGCAGGCAGCGTGGCAAGTGACATTCCGCATCTGGTGGTTGGCGACATGGCAAGTGACACGCTCAAAGCTCCCACTGATTCTGCATTATGGTGGGTTGAACTATTTCTTTTATTACTACAATGTAATAATAGAAATAATGCGCTGACAAATTGCCCGCGAAAAACCGCTTACCCCCCGCGTGCCATCCCCACCCTCCCCCCAACCGGGCCTTGGCGCAATTTTCTTCCACGCAGCCGGTCCCCGGTGCCAAAAAGGTTGGGGACCACTGTGTTAAAGGACAAGGAACACAAAAGAATTAAACGTTTGTTTCACTTTACCTTGTATATAAAATCCAAACAGAGTCTTGCGAGCAACCCTTTACCGAATATATTGGTATTATGTGTATTAAAATATCAGCTTTACCTTCCCACTGGTTTCTTGTCATTTACAGAAGGACAGAATTAGAAAGATTAGTATAAGACTTGCCATTGAACAATCTTTTTTTTTTTTTGGCCAGCCAGTTGATCCAAAAAATAACATCCACCTTTCACACATTCCAGGTGGATGTGAGACTCCTACCCTCAGCTGCCAGAATACACGAACCAGCACTGCAGTTGATCTTTCAGTTTGAGAGGAGTTGATCACTAGGTTGACTCCTCTTAAGCGGGAACCGCCATAGATGGAACCAAATTTGGCTCATCCCTGCTGAACTGGCCACATTTCATTCTGTGGCCCGCTTAACAGGATGATTGACCTCCAAGAAGAAAGGGCTATATTTGGCTATCAACTGCACAGACAAACTAACAAGAGGAACGGAGATGGTTTTCTGCTTCACTAATATCTCTTACACCTTCTTCACACTTCAGTTCTTTTGGTAAATTTGGCCATAAAAGTCTAGCAGTGACCAAAAATGTAAACAAATTAAGCAAATGGTTTGAACATTTTAAGGCTTGGTACTGCCCCCCCCCCCCCCCTGTACCTTGCTTCCCTAGGCACAAGCCATTTGGGTAAATACGTCTGTGTATTGGAGACCTTCTTGAAAGGTACTTCTTGGCACACCTTTCCCCCCTCTTGTACTTACTTGAGCAGCCCCTATTGCTCAGTGTCAGACACAGAGCTGCTGGTGAGTTTCTAGGGGTTGTCGAGAGCACGGAGTTGGCTGATACCATCACACAAACTCCATGGTATGCACCTCCGAGGTCTTACAATGAGAACAACAATACAGTCTCAGAGATTTCCTCTTCTTCAATACCTTCCCTTCTGTCTATGTTTCTCCAAACTAGACCTGCTGAGGGCAATGCAATATCCTTGGTGCTTCCTCATTACCTCTGATTTGTCTTGCAGAGTCATTTACTTTTCGCTACTGTTGTTGTAGGTTAGTCTTTCCCCCTGCAATTAAATATTCCATCGGATGTGAGTGGGGTAAGGTCCTTCAGGACCAAAAGTGCAGTTGCATGTTAACGAAAGAAAACAAAGCATACTGGCCAGATTAATTTCCGCTTTTCCACATAACCGTTTGAAATATTTTGTGCTTATATCTTTTATATGAAGATAATTATTAAAGGAGTTCTATGGTCACAGCATAGACTTTAGTTTTTTTAACATCAGTATTTTATCAGAATCTTTTTAACAATCCAATCCAATCCAATCCAATATAAGCTTTCGTGAAAAATGTTGTGGGTGCTGCCCATCTCTTTCCACAACTTCCTGGATTCCATGCATTCGCTTCTCTTCTGCTTATTTATTTTGCTTTACTTTCAATTTCTAAGGACTACATACCACATGGTACCTTACTGCCTGCATTCAAAGATTCCTGTTCTCCCTCTTCCTCCTTGAACTCCTCCTCTCAGCACCTCTGTAGTTCAGAAGGGCTCTGTGAAATGTATTACACAGCAGTGCCTACTTACAGGCATAGTGAATATGAACACCAAATTCAAGGATGTAAAGGTTTACAAATTTCAAGATCATTCAGATTAATAGATGTAGGCAGGAAATAATTAAAATTCAACGTGGAATTAAAGATATAAATTTAAATTTTGACTTAAGTTGCGCTTTAAGATCTCTGTTGCACTAAAATGTTACTAATCGTACTCATGGTCACTTGTAAAACATATATCCAAAAGATTTTTTGTTTTGTTTTGGATAAATAAAGAAGGGATGAGAAATTTTTTGCAAGGTTTATATTGCTGTATGTGTCCTTTCTAGAGTCACCCTTGCTATTTTTCTTAAATTTCCTTTTTTAAACAGACAAAGTGATGTGAAGTCTCAACATGAAAGTTAACCCCACTTTGTTAAAATTTCCACTCATTTTCTGTTGCATCTTTGAGACAGGAAGAGAAGAGAAATCTTAACAGGACACAGACCACTAATAGTTCTTTGATTGTGCATCCATTTTAACATTTCTTTTATAAGGTGTCCATACATAAAATACTGTATTAACCAGCTGATCATTATCAGGTGAAACAAGTGATCAGCTATATATTTTTTTTTTTTTGGATGATTCCTTTTTTACATTGATATAATTCTGGTGTTAGACATTTTTGGTCACTGTCCTTCTGCTTTGTTTCCATTACAATAACATGAAGGTCCAGGTGAAACACTAATGCATATTAAAATAACAATGATTAAAATGGGGTTTTCAGACAATGACTGCTTATCTAAACTCCTGATGTGTGAATACTTATTGCCACCACTGTAGAATTTCTGAAATTTTTTCGATTTTAATATTGGTGGGTTAACAAATGCGAATTGCAAAGTGCAAAATATTTTTTTAATGAATATTACAACTTGAAAGCAGAACAGTTAGTGCTAATTCACATAAAGAACAGTCCAGGTCAGCTTGTTGGGTTTCCTGGTAAAACATAGTTATTTTATGAAGAAATTATAGTATTATTAACTTCAAGTGTTGGTCTGTCATCATTTCAAAGTGTTTCATTAGCACTAATACTGCAGAGCCTTCTTTTTTTTTTCTTTTTTCTTTTACAGCAATGGTACGGTAAATCAGTGAAAGTCATGTGTGTGTGGCTGGCTGACAGATTAGACCTTCAACTGCATGTGTACCAGTTAAAGACAATCATCAAGATTGTAAAGGTGAGCCATTCTATTGTGGTACCTAGTTATTGTTGCATACAATAAACATAATTTCTACTGTTTATTTTGTGCTTTTATTCAATTTTTTTGAGTATTTTTCTATATACAGTGTAAGTATGTGTGTGTGTGTGTGTGTGTGTGTGTGTATATATATATATATATATATATATATATATATATATATACACACAGTATCTCACAAAAGTGAGTACACCCCTGACATTTTTGTAAAATATTTTATTAGATCTTTTCATGTGACATCACTGAAGAAACAACACTTTGCTACAATGTAAAGTAGTGAGTGTACAGCTTGTATAACTGTAAATTTGCTGTCCCCTCAAAATAACTCAACACACAGCCATTAATGTCTAAACCGCTGGCAACAAAAATGAGTACACCCCTAAGTGAAAATGTCCAAATTGGGCACAATTAGCCATTTTCCCTCCCCAGTGTCATGTGACTCGTTAGTGTTACAAGGTCTCAGGTTGCTAATGGGGAGCAGGTGTGTTAAATTTGGTGTTATCACTCTCACTCTTTCATACTGGTCACTGGAAGTTCAACAAAAAATATAATATGGCAGTTCTATGCGTTTATGGTACCACATCCAGTATTGAAACTAAAGCAAAAAGAAACCCCTATGATGGACTTTTAAGGCAAACCTAGTTGAAGTAGAAGTATCTAAGAGTATTTCAGTAAAAGGTTTTTATTATTTGTTAAACACATTATGTAAAATATACATATAAACATGGAATATATTATACATCTATAACATTATCACCGTCTATTAGCATAACAGATATGATCCTCTTGCACCCAACGCGTTTCAGAGTACAGATATGTCCTTCAGGGGTGTATATTGGAGGAGGAAAGTATATCAATGAAATAATTTGAAACAGAGTAACTATACAGCAACAGGAAAATATACATATAGATTGTGAAGGACAGTTGTACAAAGAGTTGAAAAATATACTTACATATATTGTGATGAAGTAGATTAACATTCCGTCATATTACAATTAAAGCGGTCTTCCGCCCCCAAAAAATAATTAAAAACCAGCAGCTACACAAACTGTAGCTGTTGGCTTTTAATAAATGGACACTTACCTGTCCTGGAGTCCAGCAATGTTGGCACCCGCAGCTTATGTTTCCATCAGCTGTCGGGTGCTGCTGCCACCATTGCGGGTAAGGGTACCCGGCAGTGTAGCCTTTCGGCTTCATGCCGGGAACCCTATTTCACATGTGCGAGGTTGCTCCTCTCTCCTACTGGCCCGGAGCCCCCCCCCCCCCGAAAGGTGCCAATTGTGACCCCGGAGGGGGGAGGAATCCGATGAGCGGAAGTTCCACTTTTGGGTGGATCTCCACTTTAAAAACAAAGAAACCATAAAAAGGACTGTGCTTGCTGACTTTCTGCTTCAATATCTCAAATGTCAAAAAGAGTCTCAAAACCGCATAGTGTATCTATCCCAAAGAGCTGATTCCCAACCCTCTCTGAACCCCACAGAAGGGGAGTGGACAGAGGAACTCACTAGAGTCAATTTGGAAAAATCGTGCAATAGAAGGAATAAATAATTCTAGGATGTAATGAATGTAATTTAAATGTTAAATTGAAAGTTATAGAATATTTTTGTATGTCAACATAAGCAAATATATCTTTTAATGCTATTTATTATAAGCATTTGAATATATACCTGGATATGGTATCTGGATGGTCCTTTATTATGGGATCCTAGATTTATGCTTCTTGTGCACTTATAGGTTTGCTTACCAATAGGCATAATTCTGCCCGTATGGATTCTTTTAACTAGATTCCATGAGGATTTAACATTTTATATTTTATATTGGTTTACATCCTGTGAGCCGCTGCCGAAGGGTCATGTCGAGGCTTGGTTTCACAATGTGAGGTGTCCGTTGCCAGATGTTTATGCCGAGGCTTGCTTTCATGCTGAGCCGGGTTTGGGTAATGACATTGAGGCTTGATGCATGTTTTATTATATAAGAGTGATGCGCCAGCGCTTCATCGGATTCCCCATTGACGACGTGTTTTGACACGAAACGTGCATCGGGAGGTGAACGCGTTGACGTCATCACCTAGGGACAGGTGATTGCAGACCGGCCGGTCGTATTTGTGCTGTTTTTAAACGTCTTTCTTCTAAGTGTTTATGCCTTTATTTTAAATACATTTTTATCAACGGTAATGCACTATTGAGCTTTTTATTTCTGGGATCTTTCGTGTGCCTACCCTCTGGCTGACCGCCTCGGACCTGGTAATAGTCTCATGGAGAAATATTGTTGCTGATGGGCTCAAATATCTCTTACCTCTGGTAAGCAGTATATACATATGGCGATGGATCACAGGTGGTGCATGAACTATTGAGCATCAATTTTCAGTCTTCTGTTTATCACCTTCATGTTCTACTATCAATTGGATCTTCCAAGTCATTTTTGGGACTATTATCCACCTATTTACATATAATTTATATTTATAGTGGAGTGTATTTTTTCCTAATTTTTCCACATTTTTTTTCACAGTTTGTTCACATGCCCCCACTAAGGGCTTCTGATTTATGTGGTTTATGGACTTTTTATGATTGATTGGTTTATCTCATAAGTTTAGCGCAGCGGTTTCCTCGTTTCTTTATACCTGGATGTTGCAGGTGAAAAAACCCAAGATGGCAGTGGGGCTCTGTTATGGGAGAGCTGATCTCAACTGAAAAAACTGGATAAATTAAGGAATAATTAGATGATTACAGGGCCATTTTTTTTTAAAGATGGGTAGTTTAGACATATATAATGGTAAAGAAAATATGTCATAAACAGACAAAATGGTTTTTCTTTTCCCCTATAAAGTTTTTTTCTAATATGTCTATTTGTAGGTAATATATATCACACTGTTAAAAAGAGGGCCATGTAAATTAACCATATACTCACATTTGTAATATTAGTAAACAGGCTTATTTTGCTTAAACGCTTTATCATCTGCCAGGCTGTTTGCAAAAAAGGCGGTAATAGTGCCAAGATAAACTATCTCAGTATCATTTCAGTAAGATAGATGTAAATAGGCATTTTTACCTTTAAACAAGTTCTTGAAGTAAGTGCAGCACGTCCTGACATCCAGCAACCAAATGTGGGGGATACAGGACGTGCACAGAGTTGTGTCTTGAATACTGCTCTCCCTCCAGTCTGCTGGCACTGATAATTACGACAGCTGATATCCCTGGAGGGAGGAGGAGAGGACAGGTCTCTCCATTATGGCCCCCTGAGCTGCGTACATGCTGCTCTGTCCCCGGTGAGGATGAGCGAAGCATCGGCACGTCGGAACAACGTCGGAACATGTCCACTGGAGTAGCAAGATGGAGGTCAGACAAAGGTGTAAAGATGTCTGTAACCTCCGCAGAGGCCACCGCAAGTTACGTAGCATGGGCAGCTTAGTGTGCCGGGCGGTCCAATGGGGAGCTATGGTTCATTGAGGGAATCATGAATGCCAACATGTTCTCTGACATACTGAAGCAGAACATGATCCCCTCCCTTCAGAGACTGGGCTGCAGGGCAGTATTGCAACATAACAACCCCAAACACACCTCCAAGATGACCACTGCCTTGCTAAAGAAGCCGAGGGTAAAGGTGATGGACTGGCCAAGCATGTATCCAGACCTAAACCCTATTGAGCATCTGTGGGGCATCCTCAAATGGAAGGTGGAGGAGTGCAAGGTCTCTAACATCCACCAGCTCTGTGATGTCATCATGGAGGAGTGGAAGAGGACTCCAGTGACAACCTGTGAAGCTCTGGTGAACTCCATGCACAAGAGGGTTAAGGCAGTGCTGGAAAATAATGGTGGCCACACCAAATTTTGACACTTTGGGCCCAATGTGCACATTTTCACTTAGGGGTGTACCTTACTTTTGTTGCCAGCGGTTTAGACATTAATAGCTGTGTGTACAGTTATTTTGAGAGGACAGCAAATTTACACTGTTATACAAGCTGTAAACTCACTACTTTACATTGTAGCAAAGTGTAATTTCTTCAGTGTTGTCATATTAAATAAAGATATAATGAGATATTTACAAAAATGTGAGGGGTGTACTCACTTTTGTGAGATACTGTATATATTACAGAATACATAAACCTACTCTCATTCATCAGTGCCTGCTCATTTATTACTAAAGTCTCAAACCTATGGTAATGCACAAATAGTTTGACACACTGTACTTTTTTAATAATTTTGCATTAACTTACTCTAATTGCTGACATTTTCCAAGCAGAAATCTAATATATTTACATTTGCAACATAACTAAGCAGTATGCTGAAAAATGCTTTAAAATCCTGTAATGTTCACAAACACATTTTTTTCAGTCTGCAGAAATATATTGAATATGATTGAATAGATGCTTCATTCAGAATCTCATTTGTTTCAGCCTTTGGCAGGTCCTGAGGCTTGTAACATAAAAAGAAAGGTGTCATGAAGTGACCATGTGCACAGTACTGGCCTATTCATTATGCCTAATTCACAGTAGTGCACATGAAAATCTCAGGGCATGTTTTCTGTGCACTTTGAATGCTAGAACTCTGAAAAATATTTTGGTTGTAGGCTTTTGACTTTGAATATCCTGAAAACAGTTTCAATGAAAACTCATGTGTTAAAATAAGTTTGAATCTAGCCTTTGTTTTCTGTAAATAGCATTTTGTAGCTCGTTCTCAAAACAATTGATTTAGACTCTAAAGCCTCATACACACTAGTAGTTTTTTTATCGCTCAGCCCTAAAAAAAACTGACAGCTCAGGAGGAGCCGCTGTACTAACTACCCAACGTTGGTACAGTGATCTTGCCTGCTGTTGAGTTCTGACAGGGGGACTTAATCGGTCACGCCCCTTCGAGAGAAGCCGGCCAAACCAATTCCAGTACACAGGGGCCGTATCTCAGCCGGTTTCTATTGAACCGGCCAATGCCGCCCAACATTCAGCCTTTGTGTAGGCTTTAGGCTAGCTTCACACTTGTGCAGAACCTACAACTACCCGCAGCCAAAACATGCTGCTCTTTTACAGAAGAGTGGGGCTGCCATTCATTCTTAAAATCCTCCTCCTTCTTGCCCCCCCCTTTTTCTTGAGGAAGGAGCTCTGGACTCCTTCCCCAAGCAGCTTGCTATAGGGGTATTTGTGCGTGCTCGCTCCCAGGCCCTGCTCTGTGTGTACATTGACACACAGAAAAGGACTCGGCTCCACCCTCCACTCCCTCCTCAAATGATGTAATTGACAACAGCCAGTGGCTACCACTGCTGTGTCTGAGCTAAAGAGGAGGGAGAGAGCTGGGAGAGTAGCTGCTCTCATGCACATCGCTAGATCCAGATCAAGCTCAGGTAAGTATTCCAAAGGAAATAACCTGGTGGGAAAAGTTATGCCTGGAGTATGTAGGTGGCAATAATAATCTCTTATAGTTGAGCCTTTCCTGATAGACCTGGAAGGAGCATGTCCATGTAGGACTGTAAGTGCACAGGCGTAAGTTCTTAAATACAAAAGTTAACTGATCTACTAGACATTAGATACATTTAATGCTCACGTAAATCATAGACTTACATAATGAAAGCTATCACCAGATGGAAGTTTTGTTATCCAACAAAAGCAAAAATGAAACGAATTGTTGCTGAAAAGTTTTAGCAGAGGTCAACATTTACTTTAACTGTGAAAATGTATGAATCGGAAATAGAAATGTTCTCCATTTTTTAACCAAAGATACTATTTTTTTTTTTTATCATACTGAGAAAACACCTGTGTATAGTTTTTCGTTCCAAATTTCTGATCAATAAGATTTTTTGTAGGATTCGCTTTCACACATATTTTTACAGCTATATAAATGAGTAATAATTCGAACAATATTTAACCTCCCTGGCGGTATGATTCTTTCTGGAATTATGTACCAAAAGCGGTACAATTATTTTGCATGAAAATTTGGTGTTATGTATTATAGGCCTGCGATTCTTAGTAATTACTTACTTAAACCTGAGCAAACCAGAGTCTAGTAAACATCCCGGGTATGATAAATATGAAACACAAAATTATAAATTATAATATAATAAATAACTATAAATAATTATAAAAAATAGTAATCTAATTATAATAAAAATTATTCAATAATGTAATCAAATCAAAAACACTGAAATTTGCTCAGTTGCAGAATTGTCGCTGTCATTAGATTTAGTGTTTGATGACGAATTTCCCCACAAATCGCTATCGCTCAATTCTGCGAGTGATTCTAATTTATTATCGCTGCTTTCTAGTTGGTCTAAAACCACTTTTGACATAAAGGGACACTTTTTGGTTGCTATGGACAATCCCCAGTTTACAGGCAGAAAGAACGATTTTTATTATATAAAAGTGCATGCAGGACACTGGGCAGACCACTAGGGACCAAGGGGGTGTGTAATTATTACATACAGTACTGTAATCAGTAAGATTACAGTATACTGTATGTATACTATGTGTTTACCTTTTTGAATTTGCCGCCCAGTTCCGCTCCCATGCGCCGCTGCGGCTCGCAGGGAACGGAACTAGGAAGTCAGATGGGGTCGAAAGTGCCGACACTCGCCGGAGATCTCGCTGGCGATCACAGCAGAGGACATCATCGCTGGATCGCCAGGAGAAGGTAGGGAAACTCCGCTGCGGGCTCTGCAATGTCTACCCCGAGCGTGACTCGGGGTTACCGATCCTAGCATAAAAAAACAACCCCGAGTCACGCTCGGGATTACCGCTAGGGAGGTTAAAAAGCATTTAGAATAAAATATACCATCTTTAAAGGGGAAAAGTGTAAGAAACATTTTTAATTATTAGAAATAATTACCTGTCCTTTTTTAACATGGATGGGGACTTCTACCCTATTTTGTGTCAGTTTCCTAAAAAAACGTGTTCCTTAAAGTGTATGTGATATTTCAGAATTCCTCAAGAAGTTAGATTAGTACTGAAAATATGCCTGATGGGGGCGTGGCCTAACACCGGCGAAGATGGCAGCTTAATCTCAGTGCTCCGTCACCCAGAACTTCACTGCAGCCTTTCATTAGCGGGACAATCATTTTTGTGAAGTGCCGAGATGACCGGGAGAAGCTCCTCAGGCTCCCGGTCACAGCAAAATCCGGCAACACAGCTCAGTCGGAACATTCCGGCGATGTTCCGAACGCAGATGCAGGGGGACACGCAGGCCTCATCTCAAGCCTCCGAGCAGCTTGCGGCAAGCCCCGCCGTCATCACGGAATCTCTGGGCGCATCAGCTCCGGCAGCAGGTACCTCTGCCCCGCTTACATCCCCCTTACTGTGCCTCTCTGACCTGCAGCAAGTAGCGCTAGACATAAAGACCTCGCTATTTGCAGCCATCACAGACCTCAGGACCGACTTTAGAGCTGTGGCAGCACGGCTGGAACACGTGGAGACTGCCGCCACGACACATGGTACGGCCATACAACAGGTTCAGAAAGTAGTCCGTGTTCATGCACAGCACCTGATTGAGATGCACAGGCATATGGAGGACCTGGACAATAGGGGGCGCAGGCGCAACTTGAGGGTGAGAGGTAGTAGAGGGACCCCAATTACAACAAGTGGTGTGGGCCATCTTTAACACCCTGTTGGGGCGGCCGCCCGATGCGCCGGTGGGAATGGAAAGGTGTCATAGAGCCCTCAGACCGAGGGGTAGAGATACTGACCCCCCCCCGAGATGCAGTTTGCTGTCTAGTGGATTTCATACAGAAAGAGGAGATTCTACGCCTAGCCCGCAATCATGAACGCTTGGAGCACAATGGTACACGCATACAGATATTCCAAGATCTGTCTACCATTACCCTGCAACATAGGAGGGATCTGCGCCCTCTCCTGCAAGTTCTACGTGAAAGGCGCATAGCTTATAGATGGAAATTCCCATTCTGCCTGCAGGCGACCGCTGGAAATCGTACAGCGCAGCTAAGAACCCCGGCTGATTTGCAGCCCTTCTGCGACACCACTGACGGAGGTCCCAGATTGGTACAGCGCTTTCTTGCAACCAGACCCTTGGATCCCCATGATGCCCGAGGACACCCCACGTTCACAAAGGCACAGACAGAGGAGACGCAGAACGTCAACCAACTCCCCAGTGAGGATCCGCGGGGACATGGAGACGGATGAGAGCCCTCGAGCATCACCAACATCTGTCCGGCGCAAAATGGATCGTGAGCCATAATTTTAAAGGTTAGCTGACTCTTTTTTTGAACACCTCTACACTTTTTTTCCATCACCATGGGACCTTTTGTCTGTTTTCTATGCTGAGGAGGACACTGTTACCCACTTAAGCGCTGATAACTGTCTGAATACATCCCCTGGGCAACTGAGATCACTAACACACTGTTCCCTACTTGTCCTTATTACTCTCACTCCTGTTGGATGAGGTGCTCAGGTAACTCGGACCTCATTTTGTTTTTTCTCCCCCCCCCTTTTTTTTTCTCTGCTTTTTATTGTTCCTGTGCCCAAAATTGTTGCCATGCCGTATCCTGCACCCATGGCACACAGACTACCTGTCCGGCTTTGGGACATTGCACTTACGTTTTCAGGATGGTGCCTGTGAATCCACAATGGTCAGCATATAAACTACTTGAATTCCCATCAGCCTGGGAGCTGCGAGTGCTCCTATACCTAACCCATTAAGACAGTAGTCGGCCATTGACTGTCAGCAGTAAAGCCTCATGTATAATGTCATTTCTCCTGATGCTTTCCCCCTCCCCCTACCCACCCCCTTTTTTTTATGCCAAAGGTCCCGGCTTAATATCTTTCCGAGGGTGTTTGTATTATGGTACTCATTTCAATGTTAATGTTCACAATGTTCCTTAGGTTGTATTTTTACAAATGGAGAAGCTCTCCTCTTCTGCCTCAGAGCTGAACGAACTCCTTGGTTAGGGTGCGTGATTCCACCACCTCAGGTTTGTGGCTTATTTGCAGCCTGGGTGCTGGAATCCTGATCTTAGGTGATCTGGTCCTTACGCCTATAATGTTAGCCTATGTGCCAGTTGTTTTCCTTTCTTCACAGGTTTAGTAGCATGATCCTCTTATAGTGTTAGAATGTTCCTTGGAGATTCTTACTTCTGCCCTATGTTGACTCTGGCTGTGTAATGATCAGAGACAGGTTTAGACAGCTTTACTATCTAGTTTGGGGCGCTCCAAATTGTCTCCCCTCGCTGCACTTAACCTAGGATTGTCCCACAGACCTTACCCCATTATTGTTATTATCTCTGGGTGGTGGTTATTTTGACTTATTCCCTAGTGTTAGACCGCTTCCTCACCCCAAAGAGGCTGGTTCCCCTTTGACAGTTACGGGCTTATCCCCCTCTTCATACCCATTACCCCCGATTCCTCTTGATTCGGTGGGTCGGCGGGCCTAGACCCACCTCCGGTATATCTCACAACTCCCCTGCGTTGTGGATCTTTGTCACACACAGGTAGAGATTTCTACTCATCTCCTGTAACACCTGCAGTGCTCACATCAGCTTTAGACTTATCTTTCCTCTCTCTCCTTGCTGATACTCCCGAATCCCTTCCCCCCTATTTTCTTTCCCTCCCCCACCTGGGACCCCCCTCCGTCTACGTCGTACATTTGTGATCCAAGCACACGACCGTCAATCCCTCATGTCTTCCACAATGCAAATGACAGTTCCTTTATCACTCAAGGTATATTCTTTAAACGCTAAGGGCCTCAATGTGCCGGAAAAGCGTCCCGTTCTCAGCGCTATGGCAAGTGAAGCACCAACTAGCCTCTCTTACTCTACACGATACCTAGCGCACTCTTAATCCAGGAGAGAGGGATTATACATTCTTCTCGTCACCCCACAATCGATACACGAGGCTGGACTACCTTTTCATCCACCAATCTGACCTGCAATATCTTGCAGATGCGACCATCGAGAATATGGTCCTTTCCGACCATCACCCGATTACCCTAACTTTGCGATTCCCACAAAAAATTCAATCCACCAAGACATGGAGACTGGACGCTTCCATTCTTGCTGAGCCTGGAGACCAAGCAGACATCCAGCAGGCTCTTACCGAGTATTTCTCCCAGAATGACACACCTGAGGTGTCTCCCATGGTTCAATGGGAGGCGCATAAATGCGTTATACGAGGACATCTCCTCGCTATAGCGGCTAGGAAAAAGAAAGCCCATCAAGCACTGATCACATCTCTCTCCAAGAAAATAGCTAGGCTGGAAGCTCAACACAAGCGTGCCCAGGCTCTCCAAGTCACTACAGAGCTAGCAGACACGCGAGCCCAGTTGGTGGAGGAACTATTTAGGAAAGCGCGCAAAGGTCTAGTTCTGTCGCATAAACTGTTCTATAAACAAGGCAATAAGCCAGGTAGGCTTCTGGCCAGGCTTGCACAGAAACGCGCACAGACCCATACAGTGCACCATGTGACCGACTCGTTTGGAACAGTGTTTTCCAAGAGTGAGGAGATTGCACATCAATTTCTTCGCTTTTATAGCAAACTTTACAATCTTAAGGGTTCAGACCAGACTCTGAATCCTATTGCTGCTGAAAACCGCTCACGGATGATAAAAGACTTCCTCACTACTTACAGCCCCACAGCCCTATCAGAGACGGATTGGACCACGTTGGAAGCCCCTCTGTCCCTGGAGGAGTGGACGGATGCACTAAAAGCCATGAAACCTGGTAAATGTCCGGGACCAGATGGCTTTTCGGTGCAATATTATAAATGCTTCTCAGACCACCTAGCCCCACGCTTCCTAAAAGCCTTTAACACGCTGGCCAATACCTCCTATCCCTCAGAATCCTTACGAGAAGCCTATATTACCGTGATTCCCAAAGAAAATAAAGATCCGTCCAATGTAGCTAACTATCGGCCAATTTCACTCTTAACTGTAGATGTCAAACTTTTCGCTAAAGTCCTGGCCAATCGGGTTTTGTTCCTGGCAGGGAAGCCAGGGACAGTACCATAAAAGCTTTGAATCTGCACCACTGGCTCACCTCATCTCAGCAGGAGGGATTTTTCTTGGCAATGGATGCGGAGAAGGCATTCGATCGCGTGGCCTGGGACTATATGGAAGCTACACTAGCGGCTCTGGGCCTGAGGAATAGTATGCGTGCCTTCATAGGCTCCCTTTATGTAAACCCAAGAGCTAGAGTCCGTGTCAATAGCCACCTTTCGGAAGCCTTCCCCATACACAATGGCACCAGGCAGGGCTGCCCTCTCTCTCCCATACTCTATATCCTGACCCTAAAACCTCTGCTACGCTGCATTCGAGAAAATTCAAATATAAAAGGAATCACTGTTCGCCACAAGGAATACAAAATTGCAGCTTTTGCGGACGACATCCTGCTCTTTATGTCCACGCCCCTGTTGTCCCTACCTAACCTTATGCCGATCTTGGACCTCTTCCAGCGTATCTCGAATCTTAAAATCAATTTGTCCAAATCATCCGCGTTAAATGTCACACTACCGGATGCTCTGGTGCAACAATGCCAGGCAAACTTCCCATTTAGGTGGGAGAGAGAGGCCGTCACCTACTTAGGTATCCAGCTACCAGCTACGCTAAAAGCACTGTATTCTAAAAACTTCCTAGTCGAACTAAAACGCATACAACAAGATCTCTCAAGGTGGGCTGTGCCCACCCTATCCTGGTTCGGACGAGCTTCTATCCTTAAGATGATAGTCTTACCTCGTATATTATACAAAATGCAGACTATCCCGATACACTTACCTCCCGCATTTTTTGCGGCTTACAGGAAAATGTGTAGAGCCTTTTTATGGGGTGCTAAATCGGCTCGTATCGGATGGGCAAAGCTAGTCCTACCCAAGGAAAAAGGAGGGATTGGTCTCCCGGAAATACAGCGCTATTATTGGGCTGTCCACATGACCAGGGTGGTAGATTGGAAAATTCATGCCCAGTGTAAAAGCTGGGTGTACCTTGAAAAATTAGTTGTAGAAACTGATCTGGGCTCGATTCCTTGGATCCCTAAGAAATTGAGACCTCCTCAGCCCCACACGCATCCTTTGACTGGAGCGACTCTCCAAGCTTTTGACAGAGCATGTAAAGCCCATGCACTGTCTGCCGCAGACTGCCCTATAACCCCTGTTAGAGGTAATCCAGACTTCCCCCCGGGTCTATCGCCATCCTATCTTTTTAAGGAATGGCCATACCCACAGATGCAGGCCAAGCACTTCTTTCGCAATGGCAAGTTTTTAATGCTACAAGAGCTTGCTGCACTGTCTAACACTAAGTCCTTCCCCTCCTGGTCTTATGTGCAATTAAAACACTTTCTAGATGTGCCAGCGAAAATAGTCAAATTCACGAGCCCGCTCACAGTGTTCGAATCCCTATGTTCGAGATCTTCACCCCAGAGTCATGTCATTTCGGCCTTCTACGCGTCCATGTTTGGAGATTCGTACTCCTCTTTACAAACAGACTATACGTTTTGGGAGACAGCCTTAGACAGAGAGATAGGAGACGCTAGTTGGTACCAGATCCATTTATACATACACAAAGGCTCTCTTAATGTCAATACGCAAGAGAACAGGTACAAACTCAAAACTAGATGGTACAAGACCCCTCAAGTGCTCCATAAGATTTTCCCGACGGTACCTGATTACTGTTGGCGATGTGAATCAGAGATAGGCACCTTTCTCCATGTCTGGTGGTCCTGCCCTCGAATCCAGCCATACTGGCGTAAGATACATGAAGTGACTACAGCAATCTTTTCGCTCCCACTGGAGTTTACACCCGGACAATATCTACTACACCTATCCACAATCCCTAAAAGACAATACTTCAAATCAATAGCTATGCATTTAATAAACGCTGCTAGGCTCTGTATACCGGTACATTGGAGGTCCACGCGGCCGCCTTCGCTAAAAGAATGGACACTACGTGTCGACCGTATTGCAACGATGGAGGAACTGATTCTCACCTCACAAGACAAAATCTCGAGCTTCTCAGCTATCTGGGAAGCGTGGATCGAGTACAAAAACTCCCATTCATATCAGGTATTGATGCAACTAGACGTATAAGCTATTGCCATAATACAAATTTATCGTAGATTGTTCTCCCCGGGGATCCGGGAGACTCAGTGATTGTAGCAGATGGACGGAGAGGGTAGAAGGTGGGTTTCCGCCCCCTCTCCGCATTTCCCGCCCCCCCTTTTTTATTCTTTTCTTTTCCCTTTTGTTTTTTCTTCTCCTCTCCCCCCCCCCCCCCCTCTCCTCTATTCTTTTCTTTCCTTTAAAGTTTCTGAGTTAGGTAGCAGGTTGGACACAGAGCTCGTGGCGGACGAGATTGTCTGAGTCTGAGCCCTGGGTCCATGCCCTTAGATAAGAACAATTGGACACGGTTGAGTGATTTTGTCAATGCCCTGGCAGGTGGTTCCGAGAATCCCTTGAAAGAGTAGTTAATCAATTCAAGAATAGTCGCATGATACCCTAGAGGGCATAAAGCCTAGGATATTGCCACTTTGTTCGATGTCAATGAGCTTCTGAGCATTTACTATGCTTGTTCTAGATGTTTTCTGTACTCTTCACCGGTTATTTACTGCTTGGAATACTGCATATCGATCCTGTTGCCCAATTTGTTATATTGTTGTACTGCTATGATGTGCTGTATACCTTTTTGTGTACTTTTTTCAAATATACAATAAAATCTTTGTGGAAAATATGCCTGATGACATCTTTAGAAAGCTCAGAGGAATCCAGACACTAAATACATTGTGGATCACCATTGACATTGGAAGAGAGACCATTTCTGCCTTGCTTTCCCTCTATGAATGGGCTGCTAGATATCAGTAATGTCAAACAGTATGGAATCCCTTTTGTACACTTGTACATAGTTAAGGATTTTTTTGGCATATAGTCCAGAGCATGATTAAACAATTTAACCAAACAGGTGCTAATGATTAACCACTTCAGCTACAGAAGGTTTACCCCCCTTCCTAACCAGGCCATTTTTTGCAACACGGAACTGTGTTATTTTAACTGACAATTGTGCGGTCGTGCAATTCTGTACCTAAATAAAATGTTTGTCCTTTTTTTCTCACAAATAGAACTTTCTTTTGGTAGTATTTGCATTTTTAACTTTGCATTTTTTTTTCTTTGCGCTAAAAACAAAAATAGACAATTTTGCCAAAATAAACTATATTTTTTACTTTCTGCTATAAAACGTGCCCAATAAAAAAAAAAAATGTCTTCATCAATTCAGGCTAATATGTATTCTGCTACATATTTTGGTGAAAAAAATCCCAATGAGCGTATATTGATTGGTTTGCACAAAAGTTATAGCGTCTACAAACTTTTTTTTTTTTTTTTTACTAGTAATAGTGGCGATCAGCAACTTATAGCAGGACTAGAGGTTAACATCAGGGGCAATCAAAGGGTTAAGTGTGTTCCTAGGGAGTGCTTGCTGACTGGGGGAAGGTAAAGATCTCCTGCTTAGTAGAAACACAGGGTCTGCCTTGTTTACATAGGAAGACCGCCGTTCTACCTATATCCTGAACAATCGGTGGGTCCCAGCGGACATCGCGTCCGCTGGACCCACTGATTGGCTCCTGCTGTGTCCAATCGGAGTGGGTAGCCGGCAGCATGCGCAAGTCCCAGACCTGGAAGTGTCAGATCACATACTAGGTACGTGATCTGGCACAGAGAGTGGCCGCCCTGCTGCCTTATATGTGCGTGGGGCAGTCCGCAAGTGGTTAACGAGATAAAATGGACAGAATCAGATTTGTAGGAAGAATGAAAATGGATTAGTAAATGGCATGTTTTGCTAAAGAGGTCGCCAAAGACCTTCAATGTAAAAAAAAAAAAAAAATCATATACAAGACTTGGTGCAGTAGCAAGGTACAGAATGCATCAACAAAGGCGGAGGTGGTACAAAAGGTAATGATCTAATGGAGGTAACTCAAGTGCAGTTCTTAGGTGGAGGTGGGGATAGGCTTCCCTGAATTAGTGAGTTTTCAAGGATCGCCTAAAGGCGGACAGGGTTAGAGCTGACCAGACATACTGGGGCAGGGAGTTCCAGAGTATGGGAGAGGCTTTGGAATAGTCCTGTAGGCGAGCATGGGAGGAGGTAACAAGGGAGCTAGAGAGTAGGAGGTCCTGGGAGGAGCGGAGAGGGCAATTTGGAGTGATATGTGCGGATGAGATTGGTGATGTAGCTGGGAGCGATGTTGTGAATAGTCTTGTATGCTGTGGTTAGTATTTTGAATTTTATACGGTGGGGTAGGGGAAGCCAGTGGAGAGATTGGCAGAGAGGGGCAGCAGTCACGGATCCGTTAGTAAGGTGTATTAGTCTAGCAGCAGCATTCATGATAGACTGAAGGGGGAATAGCATGTAAAGGTAGGCCAGTGAGAATGGAGTTGCAGTAGTCAAGGCAGGAAATAATCAAGGAGTGAATAAGTTGTTTTGTGGTGTCGGTTAGGAAGGAGCGAATTCTGGATATGTTGCGGAGGTTAAGGCAGCAAGATTTAGCCAGTGATTGGATGTGGGGGCTGAAGGAGAGGTCAGAGTCTAGGATTACACCCAGCACCCTGGCATGTGTGGAGGAACCAATGGTTGTGCTGTTGATCTCAATGGTAAAGTCATGGGGAGGGGATCGGGCAGGAGGAAATATTACAAGCTTAGTTTTAGAAAGATTGAGTTTGAGGAAGTGGTGTGACATCCATACTGATGTCACTCAGTAAGTTTGTGATATGTGATGAGATTGAGGTGCTGAGTTGTGGAGTCGAGAGATTGATCTGGGTGTCGTCAGCATAGAGGTGGTATTTGAAGCCATGGGAAGTTATCAACTGGCCCAGGGAAGGGGTAGAAAGATAGAATAGGAGGGGCCCAAGGACATAGCCTTGGGGTACCCCAACAAAAAGAAGAAGAGGGGCGGAGGAGACGTTATATGTGACACTGAAAGTGCACTTAGATATGTAGGAGGAGAACCAGGAAAGAGCAGAGTCACGGAGGCCAAGGGAGTGTAGTTTGAGTAGGAGTGGGTGGTCAACTGTGTCAAAGGCAGCAGAAAGGTCTAAGAGTATGAGTATGGAGTACTGGCTATTGATTTTAACAGTTAGGTTGTTGGTAAACTTTAGTAGGGCAGTTTCGGTGGAATGTTGTGAGTGGAAGCCAGACTATAGGGGATAGATAAGGTTGTTGTCAGTAAGGTAGCAACTCATACGGTTGTGTGGACAAGGCATTCAAGAAGCTTGGAGGCAAACGGGAGCAGGGAAATGGGTCTTAAGTTATTCAACAGGTGGGGTCCAGTGTGGCTTTTTTAAGTATGGGGTAACCAGTGCATGTTTGAGCAGATAGAGAAAGGTGCCGGAAGAGAGGGAGAGGTTGAAGATGTGGTTTAGAGGGTTTAGGATAGAGCAGGAAGGTGGCCGCAGTAGTTGCGAGGGGAAAGGTGGTGAGGTGGGCCATGGAAAGGAGTTCCTTCCTTCCTCAGAGCTAATAGGATTGAAAGAGGAAAGTGTTGAGTGTGGTGTTGGACTTGGTGTGCTGGTTGGTGGAGGAAGCTGGACGCTGTATATCTCATCTCAAATTGTTTTGATTTTGTTTTTGAAGTGATTGTCAATTTCTGGGCAGTAAGCGAGTTGGTGGGTGTAGGCAAAGTAAGGAATTAAGGGTAGAAAAGTGTTGGCGAGGCTTGGATGAGAGGGATTTGATGAGAGTGGTGTAGTAGATTGTTTAGCAGAGTGAAGGCAGAAGTTGTATTTGAGAAGGGCTTTTTGGAAAGGGTGAGGTCTTGTAGTGATTTAGTTTTACGCCACACTCTCTCAAGAGCACGGCTTTCTGCAGACTTCTGGTGTCATCGGTTTGCCAGGGTTGTAGCAGACGAGGCCTGGTTCTGCATGTAGAGAGGAGGGCAAGTGTGTCCAGGGAGGATAACTGTATGTTGTTGTAGACAGAAGCGGCCAGGTCTGGGCAGGACAGGGCTGTGATTTTATCAGGTAGGAGACAGGCAGAGTGTGAAACTGATGAGGTTGTGATCGGAGAGAGGAAAGGGGGTATTAGAGAGGTTTCAGGGAGTGCAGAGGTGGGAGAATACGAGATCAAGAGTGTTTTCATTGTAGTGAGTGGTGGTTTGTGTCCATTGTGTTAGTTCGAAGGAGGAGGTTAAATTAAGTAGTTGAGAAGTGGCGAGGTGTTAGCATTGATTGGAATGTTAAAGTCTCCAATTAGGATGGCAGGTACTTTAGAGGAGAGGAAGTAGGGTAGCCATGCAGAGAAGTCAAGAAAACGTGACACGGGGCCGGTAAATTACTGCAACCCTCAGACAAACTGGACAAAAAAGACGAAAGCAGTGCACTTCAAAAGCACAGAGGGAAAGAGAGGGAGGTGTAGGAAGAACCTGGAAGGTGCTTTTTGGGGAGAGGAGAAGTCCAACTCCACCTCCTTTTATTCCTCTGGATCTGGGTGAGTGAGTCCAGAGGAGGCCACCATGGGAGAGGGCAGCTGGAGAGGCAGTGTCGGATTTCTGGAGCCAGGTTTTGGTAATAGCAAGGAGACTGAAAAAGTTGGAGAGGAAAAAGGTCATTGACAAAGGCAAGTTTGTTAGAGACAGAGCAGGCATTCCAGAGGGCACACATAAGGGGGGGTTGACTCTTGGAATCAGGGGAATTGAGATAAGAGAGTGTGAGTTATAGCCACTGTCCGAGAAGATAAGCTGCCGGTTCTGGGGGTACGCGTTAGCTGGAGGAGGTCCAGGCTTTGGGACAATATCCCCAGACATTAGGAGTAGTAGGAGGGTGAGGGAAGTAAGGTGGCGTGGGATCTATACAAGGGTAGGTGCTGCAGTGAAGTGGAAGTGGTGGCATTGTGTGGGTTTAGAATGAGCAGGAGGTGATGAGTGCAGTAATATTGAGAGGGCATAAGTGAGGGGGATATGTACAGGTTGTGGGGTGGAGAAGGGAGGTAAAGAAATTGGAGTTTGAGGAGAGAGGGCGTTACTGCAAAGAACATGATTAGTATGAACATGTTGGAGGGCGGAGAGAGGGGAAAAGAAGGCAGAGGAATTTTAAGGAATACTGATGTAAAGTGTTCACAGTATATTGCCATCTAATCTCTTCTGAAACAGACATCATGCTAACTTTCCTTTTCAATTAGAAAAAGTTCAGTGGTATTATCAGAACAAATTTGGCAAAAAACAATAGGACACAGGTACTGCCATCTACAGTCAAAGTCTGGCTATGCACAAAAACACAAGAACTGGTAAGCAGAAAAATGGCAGCAGGTTCCCTGGATTAATGAGTCCAAAATTATGTTTAGCTGTAACAAAAGGAAGTTTGTACACTGGAGCCCTGCAGAGCTGTACAATGAGTGTGCAAAAAACAGTGAAGAATGGTGCAGGTTTCTTGCAGATGTGGGGCTGCAAGACAATGACCCCAAACATACAGCCAAAATCATAAAGAACTATCTTCACTGAAAAAAACATGGAGTCCTGGAAGAGACAGTATAACCCCTCAAAGAGCCCTTATCTTAACATCACTGAGTCTTCTGGGAGTACATGAACACAGGGAAGCAACTGAGACAGCCCAAATCAACAGAAGAACTGTGGATAGTTCTCCTAGATGTTTAGAACAACCTACCTGCAAGTTCCCTAAAAACTGTGTGCAAGTGTGCCTACGAGAATAGATGTAGAGAAGAGAACACTGCAGATAAACAGGTACAACTTATGAAGGAGAATTGGCTTCATCTCCATGTATCACCTGAGGCCAGTCACTTCAATGGGTATATGTTACAGTGACCCAAAAAGACAAAATGTAGGTGCAGCGGTAAAGTTCAACTAGACCTCTCTGAGTGCAGGCAGGGACAGAGAGCTTGCCCTAGCTCCAAGCTGCAAGCAATGTTAAAAGAAAAGATCCATAAGCCGCACATCATAAAGCAGACCAATGTGCATAAAGTAAGATGAAGTGATGAATGGCAGCCTCAGCCTGGACTCCAGCCAGGCCACATTTCCAGCACATTTCTCTCCACCCATTTGAGCCAAGGGGCCGAGCGTAACGCTGTTGAGGTGTGGCTTGGCTGGAGTCCAAGCTGAGGCTGCCATTCATCTCTTCATCTCACTTCATGCACATTGGTCTGCTTCATGATGTGCATCTTATGGATCTTTTCCTTTGACATTGCTAGAGGGTTTACAACCACTTTAAAGCTTTGATTTCATTTATACATACTAGCAAGAATGTAGAGTAATAGGAGGACTGAAATACTTCTCTTTTCCTGGACGAAATGCCTCTCCAGGTTCTCTCCAGTCCTGCCTTCTTAACCAAATACCTAGGAATTTGGTCATGTGATCTTTGCTGATAACAAAGATGGGAGCTCTGAATAGCTGATCCTCCACTTCAGACCACAGAATTCCTAATCTTTTAAATATGATCTTAACCACTTCCCGCCCGGTCAATAGGAGATTGATGTCCGGGAAGTGGTTCTGTTATCCTGACTGGGCATCATATGGAGTCCAGCAGGATAACAGCTGCCGCGCGCCCATGTGGGCGTGCATTGCGGCGATCGGTGGTGCAGTGCGTCAGTCTGACACACCGCACCACCGATCTCGGTAAAGAGCCTCCGACGGAGGCTCTTTACCACGTGATCAGCCATGTCCAATCACGGCTGATCACTGACAGACGCGAGTAGAGGAGAGCCGATCGGCGGCTCTCCTGACAGGGGGGGCTGCGCTGATTGTTTATCAGCACAGCCCCCCCACGGATGCCCACACTGGACCACCAGGGAAGCCGCCAGGATCATCAGGGAAGGGGGCAACATGTGGATGGCCAGATATGTACCCCATGGCCATGGCCATCCACATATAAAAAAATATTCACAATAGATGCCAAACCGTGCCCACAAATGGGCACTGACTGGCATAATTATGGACAAGATAAAAAAAGTGATCCCCAGCAATGCCACCCATCAGTGTCATCAGTGCCACCCATCAGTGTCCATCAGTGCCCTTCTGTGCCACCTATCAGTGCCGCCTATGAGTGCCCATCAGTGCCGCCTATGAGTGCCCATCAGTGTCGCCTATGAGAGCCCATCAGTGCCACCTATCAGTGACCATCATCATCAGTGCTCATCGGTGCCGTCATATCAGTGCCCGTCATTGAAGAAGAAAACGTACTTATTTACAAAAAAATTTAACAGAAACAAAGAAAAACTTATATTTTTTCTACATTTTCGGTCTTTTTTTATTTGTCGCGCAAAAAAAAATAATTGCAGAGGTGATCAAATACCACCAAAAGAAAGCTCTATTTGTGGGAACAAAATGATAAAAAAAATTGTTTGGGTACAATGTAGCATGACCACGTAATTGTCATTCAAATTGCGACAGGGCTGAAAGCTGAAAATTGGTTTGGGCAGGAAGGTGCGTAAGTGCCTGGTATTGAAGTGGTTAAAGTTTGTTTTTTTCCTGTTTAAAAGTTGAATATGATAGACTTTCCTTTTTTTGCAAATATCTTGGCTGTCAGAAGCAGTTTCTTACAACTCAAGAAAAAAAATACAACTGTGCTTTCGGCTTATACATGTGCATTGCCACTTGTAAAATTCTATTTTGCTGTTATTCTAAACATTAATGTTTTGTGATATTTAAGATATAAGATGTAATGCTACCCTACACGGACTTTTTAAATATTTTTTTTTTTTTATCATTTCTTTTTCTTGCAGAAAACCTACAGAGACTTTAGGCTACAGGGAGTGCTCGACGGCACACTAAATAATAAGACATATGAGACAGTTCACAACCGTTTAACTATGGAAGAGGCTACGGTAGCAGTTTCTGATAGGGGAGGACTCCAGGGGATTTCTATGAAGGACAGCGATGATGAAGAAGAATGACATATCAATATTTATATGTTAGCAACATGCTCCATGTATTTTTACCCGTTATGTATAGAAATGTTTTACTTTACACAAAGTCCCTATAGACTGCTTTTTCAAACCCTTTTAACCACTTCCATACAGGGCATTTTCACCCCCTTCCTGCCCAGACCAATTTTCAGCTTTCAGCGCTGTTAAATTTTGAATAACAATTGTGCGGTCATGCTACACTGTACCCATTTGAAAATGTTATCATTTTTCCCCCACAAATAGAGCTTTCTTTTGGTGGTAATTGATCACCTCTGCGGTTTTAATTTTTTGCGCTATAAACAAAAATAGAGCGACAATTTAGAAAAAAACACTTTTTTACTTTTTGCTATAATAAATATCCCCCAAAAATATATAAAACAAACTTTTTCCACAGTTTAGGCTGATACGTATTCTTCTACATATTTTTGGTAAAAAAATCGCAATAAGCGTATATCGATTGGTTTGCGCAAAAGTTATAGCGTCTACAAAATAGGGGAAAGATTTATGGCATTTTTATTATTATTTTTTTTTACTAGTAATGGCGGCGATCTGCGATTTTTATCTTGACTGCGACATTGCGGCGGACACTTCGGACACTTTTGACACTATTCACCATTATTGGACCATTCACATTTATACAGCGATCCGTGCTATAAAAATGCATTTATTACTGTATAAATGTGACTGGCAGGGAAGAGGTTAACACTAGGGGGCGATCAAGGGGTTAAATATGTTCCCTAGTGAGTGATTATAACTGTAGGGGGAAGGGACTCACAAGGGGAGGAGACCGATCTGTGTTCCTCTGTACTTGGAACACACATCGGTCTCCTCTCCTCTGACAGGACATGAATCTGTGCGTTTACACACACAGATCCACGGTCCTGCCATGTTCACGGGCAATCGCGGGTGCCCGGCGGACATCGCAGCCGCCGGGCACGTGCATCGGGTGCCAAGTAACGCGGCGGGGCGCACCCCCTAGAGACTCGGGGAAAAAAAGACATGGCGGACCGGAGGGACAAAGGGTTCCTGCCGCCGTCATATTACAATAGTGCGGTAGGGAAGCGGTTAAAATACATGTGCCAAGGAGTTAAAGAAATGGTACTATAAATACACAGTATGGATCTCATTTTGTGCAGGTTTAATATCATAAGAATTATTTTCTTTTATATGGATTTCTCAGAAAAGCTCCAACTTAAAATAATATACTGTTATTATTACTGTTTACCTATATTTGTATAGATTTTCTCAATCATGCAATGGCCTGCATTTTTTTTTGTAGCAGTCACAATAAAAGTGGATAATTTCCATACCCTTTTGGTCATTGCCTGCATAAGTACCTTGTTTTTATGTCCAGCCTGAGTATGACATTTCATTAGTGTTTCTGCTCTTATTGTAAAAAACTTGCAGAGACTTGTGAAAATATGCACATTTTAAGTCTACAGTTTCATGGGCCTGTAGGGATTATTTTTTTGTCTCTATAAAATGTTTAATAAAGTTTGATATGTTTACAGACATATGTGGCCTTTCTTCTTTTTACGTTCATATATAAAATATGGAAGGCATTTGATGTATAATAGTTAAGACAGACCTTTAGGGCTAGTAACGGGTCAGATTATAAGATCTGTCTCCTTGTCACTGTGAATTATAAAATTCATCTTGTAGCTGTCTAATGACCGAAGAACACTTTTGCTGATGATTCCGACTGCACCCACTGTAAATAAAATCGACAAATGATTATTAAAAATCAGATTTCCTAAAATACAAGTTAGTTATGCAAAGAAGCTGCTAATGTAATTGTTAATATTATACAGTATGTATATAGTACCAACAGTTTGCACAGCACTTTACAAAATAAAGGGAGAAAGTATACCGTAATTCCAATACAATTGTATTAAGATGGTATATTATTCAAGAATGTGTTTTTAAACATTAGTTATATGTAAAAAAAACCAAAAAAACAGTTATACCTGGTACTGAATATCAATTTTTGTGAAGATATATGCAGCCTGTTCTACTAGATTATCAGTAATTTTAAGCTAAAGGAGATTTACCAGAGACTGCCTATGGTGTAATGTAATAGAGTTATTATTAGAATCTTCCCCAGTTATTCCTCATTACCTCAACTGTCTACAGTTTTCATATTCTTCAGTAGTGTTTCCTTTTTATGTCATCTACTATATTATCTAACTCATCTTTTAGTTCGTTTTTTTTTAGACATTTAAATTAATACATGTTCAGTGTTTTACAGTTAATGCTAGATTTTTATTAACAGTAGCCCTAAATTATGCTCCTTACAGTTTATTTACTGTAACAAATATTTTCCACCTTTCCAATTTTATCAGTGCTTGCGGCTATTTCCTGTGAAACTGACACACACATGCCATTGAATCTAAAATTACAATTACCCCTGTTTAATGGCACAAATTTTCAAGCAGCAAATCATATGGCGGCAGCTCAATAAATTAAGTGTGTTGATTATAGTCAAAAGGCTTGGTGGTTGAATAAAACCCTAGACTAAGGAAAATGCATCATTTAACTACTTAAGCTCCTGAAGATTTTACCCCTTCATGACCAGGTAATTTTTTGCTATGCAACACTTTGCTTCTTTAACTGGTGATTGCGCAGTCAAGCAATGCTGTAGCCAAACAAAATTTATATAATTTTTTTTTTTTTTACACAAATAGAGCTTTCTTTTGGTGGTATTTGATCACCACTGTGTTTTTTATCTCTTGCAATATAAACAAACAAAAAAAACATAAATTAAAAAAACAAAACAAAAAAAAAGATTTTTTACTTTCTCATAAAACATATTTAACCTCCCTGGCGGTATGATTATTTTAGATTTTAGGTGCTGAAAGCGGGTACCATTATTTTGCATTGAAATTTGGCGTTTTACATTGTAGGCCTGCAATTCTTAGGAATAACTCCCCTAAATCTGTCCAAACCAGAATATAGTAGACATCTTGGGTATGATAAAGTTTGACACACAAAATCATAAATTATAATATAATAACAAATAATAATTTAATAATAATAATAATACTTTTTATTCAATACATTTTAGTAAATAATATAATCAAAAACACTGAAATTTTTTTTGCTCAAACAAGGGTGCAATATTAGAAGTCATATTGCGTCAGTAAACGTCTCGGGTATGGAAAATCTTAAAACAAGGTACAGCACAAAGTCCAACGTCACAGTCGGGACAATAGAAACGGGTTTCTTTTCGGATTTTCCTTCCGGAGTCGTCACGCTTGGAGCAGCAAACCACACACATCCTTGTGGGTGCAGTCTTCTTTTCAGTTGGTGGAATGTGGTCCATAAAGTGACGATCAGATCAGTCAGGCGTTCCGGGTTCACAACGCCAGCAGCCCGACGTCCAGATCTGTTTACTGCCGTTGGCGTCTGGTGCTTCAGAAATATGAGTTTGGCAACCTTCCACACAAAGTCCGCATGAATCATAGGCCTGTCACTCTTTTTTTTCTGAAGAATGAATGCATTCCACAGGCACTGTTCCAGACGATGCCTGAAAATTTATTTTATAATATTTTTTTGTTGCTTCCTCATGGCAGGATAAAAGGTCATGGACCTGGTCAGCCCTATCCACACCTCCCATGGTATGGTTGTAATCCAACATGACCTGTGGCTTCATGACATCTTTTCCACCTTTGGTATGTACCATTACAGTAGAGGTGTTGTGAATGGTACTCAGAAGGCACACTTTTTTTTGTCCCGCCATTTCATTGCCATCATTTTTCCTTTCTGCAAGGCCACTATTTCTCCTGCTCCGAGTTTTTTATTGGCAAAGGTTGGCGGCATGTCACGCCGGTTAGGCCTAACGGTCCCATAGGCATCCGTCTTGTTCAGAAGAAGGAATTCAGAGTTCTGGGGACGTCTAAAAATTGTCTGTGGTGACACAGTAACCCTGGTTCAGCAATGGCTCAATCAAAGAGAGAACCGAATCGGTTGCCATTCCAAAACTGCTGAATCGATCGCTGAATTTGGTTCCTTTGCCAGTGTACAGGACTGAATTCCAGATGTACCCAGAGCTGGATTCACACAGCATAAATGACTTCATGCCAAAACGAGCTTGCTTTGATGCGATAAATTGTATCCAGCTAAGTCTACCTTTGTAGACCATAAGACTTTCATCAATACTTATGTCTCTGTCCGGCACATAGGTCTGCTGGAAATTATTCAAAATTAGTTGGTAAATGTCCCAAAATGTTTTCAGTTTTGGAGCTGGATGAGAACTCTCATCAAAGTCTTCATTATTTGCAAAGTGCAAATATTTCATTATGAGTGAAAATTTGTATTCCGACATAATGGTGCCAAAAAAAGGAGTGGCCAGCAATTTGTTGGTTGTCCAGTACCATTTCTGCAGGGGTTTCCCCACCACTCCCTGAAGTATTATAAGGCCCAGAAACTTTCAGAGGTCCTCTCTGGTTACCGGTTACCATTTTCTGGTCCTTGAAAAGCGCTGTTGGGTAGCAGCTTGTTGCTCCTGGTAGCGATTCGTCTCCATAACAATTTTGGCAATAACTTCATCAGTCAGAGCTCAAGGTATGCCAAGGGGTTATCGTCCTCAACATCCACTTTGATCCCAGGTGCTCCTGTAAATGGAAATCCTGGGGGGGCGCTATGTGCTCTGTACCGCAATCAATTGAGCACCAAGTCCGCACATCGCTGGGCACAGTCGCAGGATCGTCGCTAAAATCGCTTTCTGCGTCTTATGACGAACTTCCGTACGAGTCGCTGTCACTCAACTCCTCTGCAAGCGATTCTGTATCGCTGTCACTGTTTTCCAACAGGTCATATAGCGATTTTGAGGTGGAGGCGCGCCTTTTTGATGCCATGGTCGCTGTGCAGTTTACAGACACAAAGTACAGTAAAACTGCAGACAAGGGCACTGGAGAAAGCACCGGGGGGGGGGGGGGGAATAGCAATCTAAGGTCAATTAATTTTATTTTATATTGTAATCCAATAGGATTACATTGTATCAGTGTGTTTGTGCTTTATACTTTTTTGAATTTACCGCCGGTTCCACCCCCCTGCGTCGTGACACTCGCAGGGAAGGGAATCAGTGGAAGATCCGGCCACTGTACACTGCGGAAAGACATCACGGGATCCCGGGGACAAGGTAAGTCACCTCTTCCAGGATCCAGCGAGGCAATCCCGAGTGTGGCTCGGGGTTACCGCTTTAGGTACTAAAATCTCACCCCGAGCCACACTCGGGAATACCGCCAGGGAGGTTAACTACTTGACAACTGGACACTTAAACCCCCTTAATAACCAGACCAATTTTCAGCTTTCAGTGCTCTCACATTTTGAATGACAATTGCTCAGTCATGCAACACTGTACCCATATGAAATTTTCATCTTTCATCTTTTGGTGGTATTTGATTACCTCTGGGTTTTTAATTTTTTTGTGCTATAAATGAAAGACTGAAAATTTTGTCAAAAAAATGCATTTTTCTTTATTTCTATTAAATAATTTTGCAAATAAGTATTTTTTCTTCATAAATTTGGCCAAAAATGTATACTGCTACATATCTTTGGTAAAAAAATAAAAATTAGTGGATATTATTTAGTCTGTGTGAAAGTTATAGGGTCTACAAACTATGGTGCCAATCACTGACAGCCTATCTCATTTCTTGAGACCCTAACAAGCCAGTAAAGTACAAATACCCCCCAAATGACCCCTTTTTGGAAAGTAGACATTCCAATGTAGTTAATAGGAGGCATAGTTAGTTTTTTGAAGTTGTCATTTTTTCACACAATTCTTTGCAAAATTAAGATTTTTTTATTTACATTTTTTTTTTACACCAAATTGTCATTATAACAGGTAATTTCTCTCACATGGCATGTACATTCCACAAATAACACCCCAAAATATGTTCTGCTGCTCCTCCTGAGTATTGCGATATCACATGTGTGAGACTTTTACACAGCCCAGCCACATACAGAGGCCCAACATTGAAGTAGCAACTTCAGGCGTTCTAGGAGCATTAATTACACATCTAATCTCTCAACCACCTGTTACAATTTTGAAGGCCCTGGAGCACCAGGACAATGGAAACGCCCACAAAGTGACCCCATTTTGGAAAGCAAACACCCCAACATATAATCTATGAGGCATGAGTCTTTTGAACGGTTCATTTTTTTCCAGAAGTTTTTGCAAAATGTGAAAAAAAAATGAAAACATTTTTTTTTACACAAAGTTGTCCATTTATAAGATATTTCCAACACATAGCATGTACATAGCAAAAATGACACCCCAAAATATATTCTGCTATTCCTCCTGAGTAAGGCGATATCACATATGTGAGACTTTTGCACAGCCTAGCCACATACAGAGGCCCAACATTGAAGTAGCAACTTCAGGCGTTCTAGGAGCATAAATTACACATGTAATCTCTCAACCACCTATTACACATTTGAAGGCCCTGGAGCACCAGGACAATAGAAACGCCCACAAAGTGACCCCATTTTGGAAAGCAAACACTCCAACGTATAATCTATGAGGCATTATGAGTCTTTTGAACGGTTCATTTTTTTCCAGAAGTTTTTGCAAAATGTGGAAAAAAAATGAAAACGCATTTTTTTACACAAAGTTGTCAATTTATAAGATATTTCCAACACATAGCATGTACATTGCAAAAATGACACCCCAAAATATATCCTGCTATTCCTTCTGAGTATGGCGATACCACATGTGTGAGCTATTTACACAGCCTGGCCAACATTCCAAGAAGCACCATCAGGTGTTCTAGGGACATAAATTGCGCATCCAATTTCCTTAAAATCTATCACATTTTTGAAGACCCTTCATATTTCTAACACAGCATGTACATACCAAGAATTACACCCTAAAATACATTCTGCTGAGTAAAGGGTAAACAAAAGATTACCTGTGGTTTTAGTAGTGCAATTGTCCACAGGAGGAGAGCCCTGATCCAGGCAGCAGGCAGGGACGTGGTCAGCGACAGTGAATGGAATTGTCCAGGCAGCAGCAGGAATATTGTCCATAGTCCGTACAGGCAGGGATACTGTCCATATACAGTCCAGGGTCAGTGCAAGTAGAGACATTGCCAGCAGTGCCAAAAAATTGGTCCTGATAGTAAGCAGGAACATGGTCCTAGTAGCAGGCCAGGAAAGAATGGGGACAGGGGTAGAGGCTTCTCCCACCCAAATCTCTTTGAAGCCTCCGAGTCTCCAGACCCTAATCCGGGAATGAGAAAACTAAAAAATTTGTTTTCTTCATCCAGAAAAACAATTCTGGAGCCCCTCACATATGTGAGACCCCTGTGTTCCCACTAGCATAGTAGGGTAAAAGATCAATCCAAGAGGCAGGCAAAAAACGTGGTCAAACAGTCCAGGGTCAGTTCCAGAGCAGGCAGAGGTAGGTACAGTTTAGCGTTGGGCAGAAGCGTAGTCATATAACAGGCCAGGGTCAGTTCCGGAGAAGGCAGAGGTATGTTTAGCGTTAGGCAGAAGCGTGGTTGTATAACAGGCCAGGGTCGGTTCTGGAGAAGGCAGAGGTATGTACAGTTCAGTGCAGTGGCAAAAGGGGTGTGGAGGAAAATGACAGGAAATGAGAATTAAGTTTACCATACTTCCCTAATAATGTAGAGAAGTATGGTAATGGCAGAAACAGTGACCTATACAGAGGCCTGGTTGGGAAGGACAACCGGGACAATAATACGTGGTGTCTCTTCTAACTCCTCCTCTGAAGCACACCCGGCATTTCTTCTGAGGTCTTTGGCCTGTTTCACGGGGGGGGGATTTTCTCAGGAAAGTGGCATTCGTGGAGTCTGCTCACGGAATTGAGCGAATGTTTTCAGGTGGGCTTTCAGGGTACAAAGTTTGTCCCTCCACTTGACAGCCAATAGCTCCTGGTTCCCCAAAGATGCCGTCTCCCCTCGTCGTAGCCTTTCATTGGCGAGTGTTTGCGGGAAGCCCTTTCTATTGGCTCTTACTGTACCACATGCTGGGTTGTTCCTCCGGTGAAGATTGCGGAAGAGGGGCAAGCTAGTATAAAAATTATCCACATAAAGGTGGTATCCCTTTCCAAGGAGTGGGTAGACAAGCTCCCAGACCACTCTTCCGCTGGCTCTGATGTACTCTGGGCATTCAGGGGGATGCAGTTGGGAGTCCTTCCCTTCGTACACCAGGAAGGCGTAGATGTACCCCTTGGCTCGGTCACAAAGTTTGTACATTTTAACCCCATATCGGGCCCTTTTGCTGAGGATAAACTGTTTGATGCTCAGCCTGCCTGAGAATTTTACAAGAGACTCATCCACGGAGATATTCTGTTTGGGGATATATAACTGGGAAAAATTTTCAGAGAAATAATTTAGGAGTGGCCGAATTTTAAATAGTTTGTCAAAAGCTGGGTCATTTCGGGGAGGGCACTGGGTGTTGTCATTATAGTGGAGAAACCGCATAATCATAAGGGATGAGAAGAGTGGCATGTGGTGGATGGGTTTGATAGACCAATAGGAGTACAATTGCTTTTTTTTTTTGAAGTTCCCATAGTAAAAGTTAGGCCTAAGAAAATTTTGAATTCCTCTACGGTTAGTTCTCTCCACCGAAAGGGACGGGCATAGCTGGAACGAGGGTTGCTTACTATGTACTGCTGTGCGTAGAGGTTGCACTGTGCCACAATGGACGATAGTAAAGCCTTGTACACACGACCAGTTTTCTCGGCAAGAAAACTGCTGGGAGAGCTTTTTGCCGAGAAAACAGTTCGTGTGTATGGTTTCTCGTCGGGAAAACTGCCGGGAATCTCGACGAGAAAAATTGAGAATTAGCTCTCTATTTTCTCGTCGGGATTCTCGTCGGCCTGTTTCCTGATGATAAAACCGTGCGTGTGTACGAGGCTACATGCTCACCTGTCCCCATGTAAGCCCGCGCATGCTCGATGAGACTTCAACGCATGAGCAGTAGCTTACAAGGGTAGTGTAGGGTGAAACAAGATGGCAGCGACGGCATTGAATGTGACGAGCGCATGCTCATCATAATCGATGACATCACCGCGTTCTTGCCATTCAAAAGAACGGCAGTTCTTTTAAATGTGCGTGTGTACACAGGGCTTGGCAAGAAAAGCTTGCCAGGAATCCCGTCAAGAAAACCGAAGTTTTTTTTTCGACGGGATTCTCGCCCGTGTGTACAGGGCTTTAGTCTTCGGTAAAAATCAAGTAAAAAAAATCAAGCATGGCAAAATCATCGGTGTTCACCTGGACACCTGGCTGGGCAGGGAAAGGGGGGATATTTGCTGCTCTGGAATTAGGGGGAAGCCACAGGGGGTTTTGCAGGGCATAGGGAAGGCTGGCATGGCCCCTATTTCTTTGGGGCTGAGATGACACCCTACTGGTGCCTGGCCTTTGTTGCAGTGACACTGCGCTTGAGGTGGACGGCACTCCTCTCAAGGTGGACGGCACTGCGCTCGGGGTGGACGGCACTGCGCTCGAGGTGGATGGCACTGCTTGCGAGGTGGATGGCCCTGCGCTGCTGGTAGTAGGCTGCTGCTCCACACCAGAACGCCTTTTCACGGGCACACGTTCCTCTTCCGATTCTGTATCAGACCCACTGCTTATAACAGGTTCATAATCCGATTCGGACTGAGACTCCCCGCTACTCTCATTGCTCATGATTAGACGCTGGTAGGCCTCCTCGCAAGTAAAATATTTTTTTGCCATACTGGTGGCTGGCGAGGCTGCACTGCAGAGCACTGTGGTGGCACTGGTGGACACAGGTGTTACTGGTGGGTACAGGCATTACTGGTGGGCACAGGTGGCACTGATGTAGCGCAGTTGTCACTGATGTGGCTCTGGTGGCACTGATTAGTGCACAGGCGGCACTGGTGGTTACTAGTGGGCACTGATGTGGCGCAGGTGGCACTGGTGTGGCTCTGGTGGGCACAGGCGGCACTGATGTGGCACTGCAGTGGCGCAGATGAGCCCTGATGGGCACAGGTGGCACTGGTGTGGCACTGATGGGCACAGGTGTGCACTGTAGTGGTACTGGTGTGGCTCTGGTGGCACAGAGGTGGCACAGATGGCACTGTTGGGGCACTGCTAAACACACTATAACTCACAGTTTGGCACAGATCGCTCTCCTCTCCTCTCACGCTGCATCGGTGTGAGGAGAGGAGAGCGATGAACTTGTGATGACCCTGCTTTGTTTACATTTGTGATCGCTCCGTCACGTGGTAAAGTGGTAAAGTGCCGTAGTCATTGGCCCTTTACTGCGATCCGTGTACCAGGTCGTTAAGAGGTTAATAAAAAAATAAAAATAATAAAATGTCTTCATAATTTTGGCTATAATGTATTCTACTATATGTTTTTTATAAAAAAATAAAGAAATCCCAGTAAGTGTATATTGATTAGTTTGCCTGAAAGTTATAGAGCGTACAAACTGTTATATACAGTATACTGGAATCTTTTAATTTATCTATACTACTAATGGCGGCGATCAAAGACTTATAATGGGGCTGTGATAGTGCTGGAGGGAACTGACGAATTGCCAGTGACATTAATACAGTGATCAGTGATAATACTATATACTGTCACTGTACTAATGACACTGGACCAACTGGGCAGCTGCCATTTGGAAAACTACAAAGTAAAGCGAGCTGCCCTACAACCTCCAGAGCTCCAAATAAATGAGAAAATCAACGTTTGATTTTTCTTTAGGAATGCTATTGGTACTGGGATCGGTCAAAAACAAAAATAATAAAGAATTTTCGGAAGGGTGAGTATTTTGATCATCGCTATTCTGCCCATCCCGGAAAGAGTATGGTTCTGCCAGTTCTTTAGATCACATGTCGTAGAAGAGTAAAGAGTATCATAACTTGACTTATATAGTGTGGAGACGTCAAAGGTAAGTTTTATTCCAAGGTAAGGGAGGGCCTGCGTACACCAATTAAAGGGAATAGATGCAAGTACTAAAGCCAAAATGACACAGAAAAGTTGATGTCCAGTGCCTCTGATTTAGACTAGCTGACCATCAGACCCAAAATTTGGGCATAAGTGAAAGTAAATTAGGCAAGGTTGTTATGGGGTCCGTGATAAATAATAAGAGGTCGTCTGCAAATAAAGCACATTTATGGACTCTACCTTCCGCTAGATATACCATGAATTTTTGGGTTAGACCTAATGGTGACAGCTAACGTCTCAAGTGCCAGAGAGGATAGCCCTGTCTAGTCCCTGTTGCGATTTGCAGTAGGTCAGACTTACATCCAAAAGCTACAATGTTAGTTGTAGGATTTGAGTCTAGTACACTGAGTAGTAAAAGGAATTTGGGTCTAAAGTTCCAACTCTGAAATATGTGGAACAGGAAGTGCCAGAACAGGGAATCTGGCACTTTTTAAATAACAATTAGTGTCTGTGAATAAATAGTCAATGAGTTTGTTAGCTCTCACATGGATGCACTAAGCAGGCTAGACACTGAGCGTCTTTTTGGAAAGCAGCCTATATTTCTCCTGCGGTTACCTGTGGGTTTTTCTTTGTATCCTGAGCAATTCTTCCGCCAGTTGTGGCTGCAATCTTTCTTGGTCTACCTGACCTTGGTATTTAAAAGAGCCTCTAATTTTCCACTTCTTAATAAGTGATTAAACAGTACTGACTGGCATATTCAGGGCTTTGGATAACTTTTTATATCCTTTTTCATCTTTGTAAAGTTTCATTACCTTGTTACGCAGGTCTTTTGACTGTTCTTTTCTACCTCCTCATGGCTCAGTGTTTAGCCTGCTTAGTGTATCCATGTGAGAGCTAACAAACTCATTGACTATTTATACACAGACACTAATTGTGATTTAAAAAGCCACAAATGTGGGAAATTAACCTTGAATTACCATTTTAACCTGTGTATGCCACCTTCTGTGTCTGTACCAAGACCAAACATTCCAGGGTATGTAAATTTTTTATCAGGGCCATTTGGGTGATTTCTGTTATTATGATTTAAAAAGGATCCAAAAAATTATGTGATAATAGATGGCTTCGTGTGATTGCTATCCTTTAATAAAAGACAGTTTTTTGGCATGATCAGTCATATTTTCTATATTAATGCCAAAATTTCTGACAGGGTATGCAAACTTTTGAGCACAACTGTATGTTCTGCATATGTTTTAAAAAAAAAAATAAAGATTAAATAATGAGGGATGAAGGCCTACCCAAACTCTCCAAAAAGAAAGGACCACCTGGAAGATCTCCTCTGCAGTTTGACCTTTAACGCTCTGGAATGTGGGTGCTCATATTCACTGCTGGTGATCGCTTCAAAGGAAGCACGTCTGGTCCATAAAAAATTAGCTCAGTTATAGCTAATACCGAAGGGGCCCCGTGGACATTCCCGAAGACAAGTGGCAACTGTTCCTGCCAGAGATGCATAGAAAAGCAGTGTTGCCTTCCATGATGATCATGACAACTTAGGGCCTGAAAGGACTTTCAAACTAGTGAGGGGCCATTTCTACTGACTTTGCATGTGGGCCAAATTTGGGCGTTACTTCTGCCTATGCTGCCTCCAAAGAAAGATTCTGCCTTCCAGAGCTGCCCCAATGAGCCACCTCCAAAGGCTTGTGCCTATGAAATTGGTGTGCATTCATTGACGACTTATGCCTAGAACCTGACTCAAGTGGATAGGGAAATGTCCTGGTGGTGACAGACCATTTCACTCATAATGCCAAGGCATTCCCAACAAAAGACCAACAAGCATTCACAGTAGCCAGAGTCTTAGTGGAAAAGTCATTTGTTCACTACGGACTGCCCCAGAGAATCCATTCTGATCACTGAAGAGCCTTTGAAAGCAGACACATTAGGCAACTGATTGACATGTTAGGCATCCATAAATCAAGAACAACGTCATATCACCATCAAGGGAATCCAAAGCCAGATATTTTTAATTATATCCTTCTTGACATGCTGAAAGAAAGCTACATTGGAGCAGGCAATTCTCCACTGGGGTGCATGCCTACAAAAGTTCAGAGAATGAACAAGCCCCTAGCGTTCATGCGGGGCTACATGGGACAGTACAGAGTGCTGCTGTGGTTCCTGCCGTCTTCCGGGCTCCCCCCCTGTTTATGGTGAATTGGGTTGCTCCGGGTGATGGCAGGATTCGGAGCGGCATAGCAACAGCTCCTGATTGGCTGATTCGGGTGGGATTGAGCTGGGCAGTGGTTTTAAAAGCCAGCAGCTTTCCCGCTTTGTGTCACAGCCTGAGGGGACGCCGCAGAAGCAGGAACCGTGCTGCTGAAGTTACCTGCCATTATGGAAGAACTGCTGCGTCGCCTCATTGCTAAAGCTGAGAGCCATGGAGGGGCGGAGTGGCTGCGGAGGTGTTTGGAGGATGAAGCTGTCCCTCCATTGGCGGTGTCTGCGGGGGTAGAGCAGGCTCAGTCTGAGCCGGAAGCTGCTCCCCCTGCTGTTCAAAAAAGAGTTCAGAAAGGTAACAGGGGAAAGAGGTTGAGAAGTGAAGATTCTCCCTCTTCTCCTGAAAAGGTGAATGTGAAGCAGACAAGGTCACGCTCCTGCAACAGAGCCAGAAGTGGATCACCTCAGCCAGCAGGTGCGGGCTGTTCTAGTGAGGTGACAGTGTCTGGGCAGCCTGTCAGCGTGGACCGCAGCCATGGTGAGAGAAATGATTTAAATTTAACTGAATTAGGTAAAGTAGTTGGTTCTTTAGCCAATGTACTTGCTAAGATAAATGAATCCAATATTGGTACTGTATGGAATAGCGGTGGCTCTAGCGGTGTGCATATGTCTGATAATACTGTTTTTTCACAGGGTAACCCCGCAATTCCAGTAAGTGTTAACCCTTTGAATACAAGGGTCTCTATGATTGAGAAATTACCTGCGAATGACTTTAATACAGTTTTTTCTTTGCCTTCTTCTTCTTCACTGAACTCTTTACCTGTAAAATCTTTAGTGTCTGAAACATGCCTTAAAGAGGCCCTTCCTTGTGAACTGTCCCCCCTGGGTTTTCATTTGACTGTGGCTGTGAAGGAAAAAATTTGGCGGGGGGATTTTATAGATATACTATCATTGCTTCCTTCCTCTAAAGAATTCTTATTGAAATCTGAGAAAAGATTAGATGATAGGTCTGAGGAAGATAGGAGAAGGGCAATTCCTAGGACTTTTCAGAATTGACTTCAAGCCTTTTGTATTTTTTCCTCAGTAATTGGTGAGCGTTTCCCTGACAAGTGCTCAGGATTATTCCAACATCTAGATATAGTGGCGGAGGCTTACCGTCATTTTGGAGGCATCTCCTGGTTCAGCTATGATGAGAGCTTCAGGCAGAAGCTTTCAGTCCATCCTTCCCTCCGTTGGGGGGTCAAAGATGTAGGTTTGTGGCTAAATTTGATGCTGCCACAAAGGCAGCAATACACTCAGAGGCCTCAAACTACAAATAGTTCTCAGGCTAATTTTCGTAAAGGAGTATGTTTCGCATTTAATGACTCCCAATGTAGATTCTTATCCAATTGCAAGTATAAGCACGAATGCTCATTCTGCGCGGGTGCACACTCAGCATCTCGTTGTTTCAAAAAATCAGCTTCTGCAGTCCAGTCAAGTGACACTAATGCAAAGGGCATGGACGCCAGTGAGACTGTCAGAAATGCAGTTTTGGCTAGATCAATACCAAGACCGCAAGATGGCGGTCCTTCTATATGAAGGGTTCAAATTTGGTTTTTTGGTCCCTTCCTTTTTAGGTCAAGGTTGCACCCCGGTTAGAAATCTTCGTTCAGTTCTGTTAAACCCAGATATAGTGAGGGAAATTTTTTTGAAGGAGCTGCATGAAGATAGAATAGCCGGTCCTTTTTCATCCCCCCCCATTTTTGAATTTTCGTTTATCACCGTTAGGCCTGGTCCCCAAAAAAGAGACAGGCTCTTTTCGTTTAATCCACCATTTATCCTTTCCTTGTGGTAATTCCTTGAACGACGAAATATCAGATTTGGAGTCTTCTGTGTCTTATTCATCTTTTGATGAAGCTTTAGCTTTGTTAAATCAATTTGGCAAAGCATCTCTTATGGCAAAGGCAGACATAAAATCTGCATTTCGGCTTTTACCGGTCCATCCAACAGGTTTTAACTCTCTGGGCTTTTATTTTGAAGATCACTTTTATTTTGATAAGTGTTTGCCCATGGGGTTTTCCAAGTCATGTAGTTATTTTGAGGCTTTCAACATTTATACAGTGGGTTTTATCACAAAATTCCCCTCAAGGTGGAGTCATCCACTATTTGGACGCTTTTTTGTTTATTGGCCCACCTGGAGTTCAAGTTTGTTCTGAAATGATGGTTTGTTTTTTCAACATCTGCAGATCATTTGGGATCCCTATAGCCCATGAAAAAACAATGGGTCCGGTGACAGTGATTGAATTCCTGGGCATAACAATTGATTCAGTTGCTATGGAATTCCGTCTTCCAATGTCAAAAATTTTAAGAATGAGAGTACTCATTGCTAATTTTTTGACTAGGAGAAAAGTGCTTTTGCGCGAGGTTCAGTCTTTACTGGGACTTTTCGCTTTTGCGTCTAGGGTAATCCCAGTGGCCAGAGTTTTTTCTCGCAGATTCGCTCTGGCCACTAAAGAGTTAAAAAATCCTCTTTCACATGTTTCTATTACACGTCCTATTAAGGAGGATTTGAAGGTCTGGGACCAATTTCTGTTACATTTAATGGTAGTATGGTTTGGCAGAGTGATTTTGTGGAAGACCTAGATATCCGCTTGTTTACTGATGCATCAGGTTCGGTTGGTTTTGGCGCTTTTTTGGACGGTCATTGGTGCGCTGATAAATGGCCGGAATCCTGGAGGTCGCCAGATATTATCCATAACCTAGTCTTGCTGGAATTATTCCCGGTGGTGGTGGCTATTACTATTTGGCATAAACATTTGGAGAATAGGCGGGTAATCCTTCACACGGATAATAAAGGTGTGGTTTTTTTTTTTTTGCTATTAATTGCCTTTCATCAAAATCCGAATTAGTTATAAAGTTACTTCGTTTTTTGGTGTTGCAATGCATGATTTTTAATATCTGGCTAAAGGCAAAACATATTCCTGGTCTTACTAATGAGATTGCCGATTCTTTATCTCGTTCGCAGTTCCAGAGGTTTCGGTTACTCGCTCCAGATGCGGATCAAGAAGGATTGTCATGCCCAGTTTTTCTCTGGGACCTGATCTGGAATTAATTGAGGTGAACATAAGGAATTCTGTTGCCCCTAAGACTTGGGAAGAATATTCTCAATCACGGTCTAGGTGGTGTAACTTCTGTACAAAAGCTGATTGTTCAGTTGGTTCGGTGGATGCATATACTGCTCTATGCTTTGTTTCTTCCTTAATTAAGGATAATCTTAGCCCGGCTACATACAGTGCATAAGATTTTAGCCAGTGTTTACATTTTTCTAAAAATGTCTGGTTTGCCTGCTCTCTCTTCCTTTTTTCCAGTTAAGCAAGCAATGAAGGGTTTCAGAAGGTCTGTGCCAGCTGTTGACAATAGACGGCCCATTTCTTCTGAATTATTGCTTAAACTGATGTCCACGTTGGAATTAGTGTGTTTTTCTCCATATGAGATTTCTTTGTTCAGAGCGGTTTTTGTTATAGCATTCTTTGGTGCTTTTAGAGTGGGTGAGCTTACTGCACCTAATAAGCTTTCATCATCTTTTTTGGAGTTTTCGGATATTTCTGTTAACAAAGGTTTGATTAAGATTTTTCTCCGTAGATCTAAGATGGACCATTTAGGGAAGGGTCGCTGGATAACCCTTCATAGACCTCCTGTTCAGAGCATTTGTCCAGTTTTCAGAGTCTCGCAATATCTTTCCATTCGCCCCGTTTATCCAGGTTCGTTTTTTGTTCACAATAATTTGTCTCCTCTGACAAGATTCCAGTTTTCATCTGTCCTGTCTTCTTGCCTTAAAAAACGTAATCTTTCTGGTTTTCACTTTTCCTCGCATTCCTTTAGGATAGGTGCGGCTACTGAGGCCAGTCTTCTTGGTTTTTCTAATGAAGGTCTTAAACAATTGCGGCGTTGGGATAGTGATAGATTTAAGTTGTATGTCCGCCCTGATCGTATTATTATTTGATTTTCTAGGTCTTTCCAAGCATGTCGTTTGGATAATAGGACATTCCTTTATTTTTTGGGCCAAAAGGAGAACTTCCATCAAGAATTTCGAAACCAATCTTGGTTTGGATAAAGGACGTTTTCAGGTTTTATGGTGGGGTGTAAGAGGTTTGAGATGGGGGAATTTAAAGGAGCAGTTGATTTTCTTGACAGGACAATGGCCTTCGCCGGATGTTCTTATCATTCATGCCGGGGATAATGACCTGGGCAGGGTTAAAACTTGGGATTTGATTTGTGAAATGAAGAGAGATTTATCTTCTTTCAAGTTATTGTTTCCTTTTACGGTGATAGTTTTCTCGGAGATGATACCGAGACTCCTTTGGTCAGCGTCCAGTAATCTGCATTATTTAGATAAAATTAGGAAACGGGTAAACAGAACCATACGTAATTTAGTGATTTCACAAGTTGGTTTTGCTTACCGCCACTCAGATTTGGAAGGTTTTCTTCCTGGTTTTTATAGAGTGGATTTTGTACACCTTTCGGATGTTGGTTTAGACATTTTCATCCTGGGTCTACAAAATATGATTGAGCAGGCCACGGCGTTTGGGGGGCTTCAGCCGCTCAGTTGCTGAGTTGCTGAGCGGCTTTCAGCTGGTGGGGTTTGTCATCCAGTTCAGTTCTGGATGGACTACGTGTTATTAATAAATTAAATAATTTATTGGTTATAAATTTTAAGATTATGTTTTATGTTACTGGTGATTGTTTATATTTGGGTAACCCCTTAATAAACGTTGTGGCCAAAATAAAGCTTGGTGTGTGTTTTATTTATTTAAATTAGTAATAAGTACTTTGTGCTGTCCCATGAACAAGCCCCTAGCGTTCATGCGGGGCTACATGGGACAGTACAGAGTGCTGCTGTGGTTCCTGCCGTCTTCCGGGCTCCCCCCCCCCTGTTTATGGTGAATTGGGTTGCTCCGGGTGATGGCAGGATTCGGAGCGGCATAGCAACGGCTCCTGATTGGCTGATTCGGGCGGGATTGAGCTGGGCAGTGGTTTTAAAAGCCGGCAGCTTTCCCGCTTTGTGTCACAGCCTGAGGGGACGCCGCAGAAGCAGGAACCGTGCTGCTCCCACCCTCCCTCCCTTATGAATAAAATGTTTTGTACTGTCATGACGTTTGTTAGTGGGGTTTGTCATCCAGTTCAGTTCTGGATGGACTACGTGTTATTAATAAATTAAATAATTTATTGGTTATAAATTTTAAGATTATATTTTATGTTACTGGTGATTGTTTATATTTGGGTAACCCCTTAATAAACGTTGTGGCCAATTATTAGCCAAAATAAAGCTTGGTGTGTGTTTTATTTATTTAAATTAGTAATAAGTACTTTGTGCTGTCCCATGGCTATTCCCCTTACAGATCCCATTAGGGAGGGAAGCTAACCTGCCAGTGGATCTTTCCTTTGGCACCTCCTTAGATGGAACATCAGCTTTCACTCACAAAGGCTATGTAGAAAGGCTCGAAAACAAAAAAGGAAAAGAAAGGGCATATATATGTGCGAAGCACTATGATATTTAACTCACTAACACTAATTACCCAATATGGGTGGTGTCTCTCTGGTCAAAAAATACAGCATATAAACCAAAAAAGATGTCCCATACCGAGCCAGTAGGGGACCAGAAGACCAAATGAGTGACACCAAAGTCAAAGTGTGAGAGTGAAAAAAGACGGAAGTTTATTATTAAGTAGAAAATAATATTTCATAAAACACCTCTCTTAGTAAGAGAGTGAATAATGCTTGAAATCTCACAAAGAACACATGAAAAATTAAAGCATGAAACCAATCTCCATGTGTGGCCACAGACACGACAAAAACAAACAACATAAAAAACAATGAATCAATCGTCCGGACGCCAAGAATCTCTATATGGATGGCCTGTTACAACAAAAGGTCATATAATCTCTGAAAAATCACAAAATAAAACAGGCAATCCATATACAGGTCCCTGGAAGGCTATAGCCCATGGGGGGGGGAGAAAGGAGGGGAACAGGGAAGAAGGGAAATGGGCCTCAAGGGAAACTTGTGTGTGGGGGAGGGGTCCCCAATAATACAGCAATCCAACAGGTGGGAAAGAGATGGTAAATGGTAGGAATGGGCACCACCAAAATAGTACTGTCAAAAACCATCAAAGTCCGTGATATAACTGAAGAAACGTGAAGTGTTGAAAAAAAAAACAATTGGTAATTCCAAAATAGTTTTTCTCATATATCGGAAATGATGACAACTGACAGATGGAAATCTTCAGAATGGAATCACATTCAGTGATAATCCAGACACAGTGATATAAATGCTTGTAAGGGGAGGACTGCAGCAGACTAATCAGTAGCTTGAAATCTAAGCATACGATACCCGTGTTTGGGGAGCCTGGAAGTAAAAGCGCATCTGCCGGTCATCACCCGTCTAGCGTCACTGTGTCCATACATAGTCCGGATCTCCTATATCAGTAGGCAACCACTAGTGAAGTGGTGAAGTAGAATATTGTAACTGTCCCTCCTGATGGGTAGTGGTTACACCGCTATGCGTGGTTGTAATCACCGCTATGTGTGGCTGTAATCGGGTCCCTCAGAGTTCCCCGTGCCCGCCAAGGGCTTGCTTCCGGGACGCGGCGGAGCAGGGGCGTCACGTGACGCTGGTGACATCAACGCGTTTCGCAAAGCGGTTCGCATAGCTTCGTCTGGACGTATAGGCGGGTCTCTAATGATTCCTTTTAATGGCATTACGCCATACAGAGTAGCCGCCCCCCTGGAAAATCTTAAAGGAACAACATTTGTTGATGGTAATCCGGTGCTTGGCGATCATTGTTTCATTTTTAAAGCAAAAAATTGCTCAAAATAATGGCGTGAGTAACAATGGTATAAACATTTTCATAAGAGGTATACAGTCTTTTAGGTTAAAGAGAGGGGATGAGAGGGGGGGAAACAGAATAATGGGAAAGTACAAAAAGGGGAAGAAACAGAGAATATAGAACACATCGCATTAACCCCGGGCTTTGAATGGGCACACAACAACATATATATCACATGTGCAAAGGGACAAATCATGTTGATCAGGGGGTCCAGATATGCATAGACGTGAGTGCATCCCAGGCATGGTTCCAACAAGAGGTAATATATTGCCAGAAAATGACATAATTACATGTTCACTAGCATGCACACACATGTAACTGCAAACCTTAAAGGAACAGTCCCCCTATAATAGGCAAAAACTGCCAACGCCATAGTACTAACATTTTGCATAATACAAATATTTCTGACAAGCATTCAAGCATTATTCACTCTCTTACTAAGAGAGGTGGTTTATGAAATATTATTTTCTATTTATTAATAAACTTCCATCTTTTTTCACTCTCACACTTTGACTTTGGTGTCACTCATTTGGTCTTCTGGTCCCCTACTGGCTCGGTATGGGACATCTTTTTTGGTTTATATGCTGTATTTTTTGACCAGAGAGACACCGCCCGTATTGGGTAATTAGTGTTAGTGAGTTAAATATCATAGTGCTTCGCACATATATATGCCCTTTCTTTTCCTTTTTTGTTTTCATTACTTGTCCTGACCCTTGTAGTCTATCTTTGCTAGGGCTTGTCTACATTACATCATTTTCTGACACATCCATTTTTTGAGCCACTATATACACATATTTAATTTATTTTGTTATTTAGGCGACCATCGTATTCTTTTGTTCTTTATTTTTGTTTGTGGCGTTTTTTTTAGGGGATGACATCGATGAGGAGATTAGGGGAGCTTTTTCTAAAGATACTCCTATTATTTTGAATGATGATGAAGAAGTAAAGAGTAGTTTCAAAGAACATAAGAAGCTTCTTACCAAACACTTAAATAGAAAATGGGATGTCTCTTTTTTAGAGTCCTATATACAACATAAAATTATCCCACGTGGCCTACGCAATAAGGTTATACCAGTAGAGCATCTGCATAACGATCGCTTTCTGGAAAAGTGGAAATCTCTCTGTATAGATCACGGTCTGGCAGTGATCGAATTGATCATTGAAGAAGAGAAAACACAATTAATAGAACTGGCTAAACAAACCAGGTAGAGTACTGTAGGATTAGATCCCTTTAAGGATTCGGATGAATTCTTACAACAAAATGAATTCCTTAAAAAAGAAAGAGAGAAAACCCAACACAACTTGAAAGGGAGAAATCTTTGATCTAACCAATCAACGCGGTAGGAGTAGGTCCAGAAAGGGTAGCTTTAGATCCAGATCACGCTCCGGCGCAAAAGGATCCAATGACGCTGTAAATCAGTTACTTTTTTAGTACCGGGGGTGGAGGGAGAAGACGAAGAAGGCAGCCAATCTCACCCCCAAACAAACAACAGCCAAGAACACTCGAGGCAAATACGGGTCAAAGGGACAGGGTGGAGCAACAACGAGATGCCAAAACAATCAACGACGACGGTAGGCATTAAAGATCTGCTGACCGTCAATGATATGAAGGTTGTCAACTTGTCAAATTTTAAGTTGACAACCAGACATATCAACCTCCTCAGTAAAGGCATGTCTTTCTCCCCTACCGATGGTATGGATGAATTTACCGTCTTTAAGGATGTCACCTTTTTCCTTCGGAAAGTGTATTATCGTTCATTATATAACTGTGGCAGTAATGCATTAACTGATAATGCTGCCTTGGACGATAATGACACTGAAGCTCTTGAGATCCTAACCTCTTTATTGGAAGAGAGTGAGGGTAATAGAGATGTAGAAACCGTCACAAGAAGAAAAGATAACCTGACTATAAAATCAAAAAAAATGCCATCTTTGAATAAAAACAAATATCTTAGTTTATTTCAGGAATTAATCAAAAACGATTTAAATCAGATGGATTGGACAAAGAACTGTGTAGACAATCTTTCCAAAAATGATAGATCAGCATTGAAGGAACTGCAGGAAGCAAAAGGGGTAGTAATAAAAAAGAGTGATAAAGGTGGCAATGTGGTACTACTCAGTGAGGAGATGTATGAGGGTGAGGTTAAGCGGCTACTGGGGGACAAAGACACCTACCAACCACTTGAGACTAATCCGTTTCCCACATCAGTAAAAACACTCAATGAAAAATTCAAGCTAGCCCTAGAATCTGGTTTACTTACCAAAAAGGAATTTGATCACCTATTGGTGAATGAATTTAATATACCCATTATGTATATTATACCCAAAATACATAAGAACCTAAACAATCCCCCCGGCCGACCTATCGTGTCGGCCATAAAAGGCCCCATGGATAGGATGGGTAGATACCTTGATGGTCTACTCAAGGACATGGTCCATGAGTTGAGATCATTTGTCCAGGACACAAGAGATGTTCTGGTTAAAACCAAGGACTTCTACATCCCGACCAATGCATGGTTGGTGGGGGTGGATGTAGAATCGCTCTACACTTCCATACCGCATTCCTGTGGTTTACATGTAGTGGAATTCTTTCTGCAGCATCTCTACCCAGGATGCTCCCACCAAAATGAGTTTATTATAGAACTCCTTAATTTTACTTTGGAAAATAACTGTTTCCAATTTCTGTCTAAATTCTATAGACAAATAAGGGGAACTTCCATGGGGGCATCATGGGCTCCGGCCTATGCCTGTTTACATCTGGGATTATGGGAGGAGGAAGAAGTGTTCATGTCGTAGATGTATCTTGACCATGCGTACTCATGGTTAAGATACATCGACAATGTTCTCCTGATTTGGACTGGTACCCTCTCTGGTTTACATGAATTTGTCATATTTGAATGTTAACGACTTTAACATTCATCTGACATATACTTTTGATCAAATCAAAATTTCATTTTTGGATCTGTGGATTTCAATCTCAGACCATGCTATTTCTACATGTACATACAGAAAAGACACCTCCGCTAATATCCTCCTACAGGCAGATAGCCATCATCCTAGTTGGCTTAAGAATAGTATACTGATTAGTCAGTTCTTACGCATCAAGCCAACTGAGTATAGGGAAGAAAGTAAAGACCTCTATAAAAGGTTCAGAGAACAAGGATATGCACACAACCAACTAAAAAGGGCAAAGAACAAGGTGTCGTTGCATAGCCGGGAGGATCTATTAGTGAGTCTGGAGTACGACAATCTAAACTAGAAACACATGGTCCCATCAGAGTAATTACCCAATTCGGTGCTCAGTGGGACACTGTTCGTGATATCCTTCAAAAGCACTGGGGAATTCGACCAGCACCCCAGGCCTAGCTGAATTGGTAGGTCCATCACCCAATATGGTAGCCAGAAGAGCAAAAAACTTGTGTGACATACTAATCAAATCAGAGTACACCAAAGATGGGGGTACCACTTGGCTGTCTGACTACCCTAGAAGTAGGGGCATGTTTTCGTGTGGACATTGCCAAGTATGTCCCTTTGTGGACAGATGTGAGGAATTTCGTGATGCACTTGGCGAAAGAGAATTCCAAATTAGGGACTTGATTAATTGTGCCTCATCTAGAGTAGTCTACATGATAACATGCCCCTGCAACAAAATGTATATAGGAAAGACCAAACGTCCTCTAAGAATTTGAATAAGGGAACACATGCGCGAAATCAAAGCCAAAGATCCAGAAAAGCCGTTCGCTAAACACTTTGCCCTAAAACATAATGGCAAATTAGAGGGCATGACCATTAAAGGCATCTATACACTGAGATTGCCATCCAGAAGAGGCGATTTTAATCGCATCTTATTCCAAAAGGAGAAATGGTGGATATACCATTTAAAAACGCTTGTGCGGGTAGGCCTGAACACAGAGTTAAACCTACAGGTGTTCCTTGAGACATAATCCATTTTTTATTATTATTTTTATTTTTCTATTCCATCATCTCTACATGTTCCTCACATTACCCCATATATGTCTTACTGAGATGCCTTATCATCAACCTAATATCCAGTAGTTCTATTCTAACACTACTACTCATACATTTAGACTTGAGACAGTGGTGATGGCTCACATAGCATTTCCCCTTGTAATAACCATTATTTATTCCTACTTGAGGACAGACAGTGAATTACTGTCAGAAATATTTGTATTATTCAAAATGTTGGTACTATGGCATTGGCATTTTTTGTCTATTATAGGGGGACGGTTCCTTTATGATGTGCGTTTACATGTGTGTCCATGCTAGTGAACATAAATTAATGTCATTTTTGGGCAATATATGATCTTTTTGTAAGATACATATCTGGGATGTGCACGCATGTTATAGCATATCTTGATCTTTTGATCAATTGGATCCGTCCCCTTGGACGTACAGTATGTATGTTATCTGTGCATATCATTGGTTTTTGACCCATATCGGGGGACGGTCCCTTTAAGGTGTGCAGTTACATGTGTGTGCATGCTAGTGAACATGTAATTATGTAATTTTCTGGCAATATATTACCTCTTGTTGGAACCATGCCTGGGATGCGCACACATGTCTGTGCATATCTTGCCCCCCTGATCAACATGATTTGTCCCTTTGCACATATGATATATATGTTGTTGTGTGTCCATTCAAAGCCCAGGGTTAATGCGATGTGTTCTATGTTCTTTGTTTCTTCCCCTTTTTGTACTTTCCCATTATTCTGTTTTCCCCCCCTCTCATCCCCTCTCTTTAACCTAAGAGACTGTATACCTCTTATGAAAATGTTTATACCATTGTTACTCACGCCATTATTTTGAGCAATTTTTTGCTTTAAAAATGAAACAATGATCACCAAGCACTGGATTACCATCAACAAATGTTGTTCCTTTAAGATTTTCCGGGGGGCGGCTACTCTGTATGGCGTAATGCCAATAAAAAGAACCATCAGAGGCCCGCCCATACGTCCAGATGAAGATACGCGAACCCCTTTGGAAAACGCGTTGACGTCACCAGCGTTACGTGACGCCCCTGCTCCACCGCGTCCCAGAAGCAAGCCCTTGGCGGGCACGGGGAACTCGGAGGGACCCGATTACAGCCACACATAGCGGTGATTACAACCACGCATAGCGGTGTAACCACTACCCATCAGGAGGGATAGTTACAATATTCTACTTCACCACTTCACTAGTGGTTGCCTACTGATATAGGAGATCCGGACTATGTATGGACACAGTGACGCTAGATGGGTGATGACCGGCAGATGCGATTTTACTTCCAGGCTCCCCAAACACGGGTATCGTATGCTTAGATTTCAAGCTACTGATTATTCTGCTGAAGTCCTCCCCTTACAAGCATTTATATCACTGTGTAAATGGTTAATTACTGCGCTAGTCCTATAAAAGGTTCAGAGAACAAGGATATGCACACAACCAACTAAAAAGGGCAAAGAACAAGGTGTCGTTGCATAGCCGGGAGGATCTATTAGTGAGTCTGGAGTGCGACAATCTAAACTAGAAACACATGGTCCCATCAGAGTAATTACCCAATTCGGTGCTCAGTGGGACACTGTTCGTGATATCCTTCAAAAGCACTGGGGAATTCGACCAGCACCCCAGGCCTAGCTGAATTGGTAGGTCCATCACCCAATATGGTAGCCAGAAGAGCAAAAAACTTGTGTGACATACTAATCAAATCAGAGTACACCAAAGATGGGGGTACCACTTGGCTGTCTGACTACCCTAGAAGTAGGGGCATGTTTTCGTGTGGACATTGCCAAGTATGTCCCTTTGTGGACAGATGTGAGGAATTTCGTGATGCACTTGGCGAAAGAGAATTCCAAATTAGGGACTTGATTAATTGTGCCTCATCTAGAGTAGTCTACATGATAACATGCCCCTGCAACAAAATGTATATAGGAAAGACCAAACGTCCTCTAAGAATTTGAATAAGGGAACACATGCGCGAAATCAAAGCCAAAGATCCAGAAAAGCCGTTCGCTAAACACTTTGCCCTAAAACATAATGGCAAATTAGAGGGCATGACCATTAAAGGCATCTATACACTGAGATTGCCATCCAGAAGAGGCGATTTTAATCGCATCTTATTCCAAAAGGAGAAATGGTGGATATACCATTTAAAAACGCTTGTGCGGGTAGGCCTGAACACAGAGTTAAACCTACAGGTGTTTCTTGAGACATAATCCATTTTTTATTATTATTTTTATTTTTCTATTCCATCATCTCTACATGTTCCTCACATTACCCCATATATGTCTTACTGAGATGCCTTATCATCAACCTAATATCCAGTAGTTCTATTCTAACACTACTACTCATACATTTAGACTTGAGACAGTGGTGATGGCTCACATAGCATTTCCCCTTGTAATAACCATTATTTATTCCTACTTGAGGACAGACAGTGAATTACTGTCAGAAATATTTGTATTATTCAAAATGTTGGTACTATGGCATTGGCATTTTTTGTCTATTATAGGGGGACGGTTCCTTTATGATGTGCGTTTACATGTGTGTCCATGCTAGTGAACATAAATTAATGTCATTTTTGGGCAATATATGATCTTTTTGTAAGATACATATCTGGGATGTGCACGCATGTTATAGCATATCTTGATCTTTTGATCAATTGGATCCGTCCCCTTGGACGTACAGTATGTATGTTATCTGTGCATATCATTGGTTTTTGACCCATATCGGGGGACGGTCCCTTTAAGGTGTGCAGTTACATGTGTGTGCATGCTAGTGAACATGTAATTATGTAATTTTCTGGCAATATATTACCTCTTGTTGGAACCATGCCTGGGATGCGCACACATGTCTGTGCATATCTTGCCCCCCTGATCAACATGATTTGTCCCTTTGCACATATGATATATATGTTGTTGTGTGTCCATTCAAAGCCCAGGGTTAATGCGATGTGTTCTATGTTCTTTGTTTCTTCCCCTTTTTGTACTTTCCCATTATTCTGTTTTCCCCCCCTCTCATCCCCTCTCTTTAACCTAAGAGACTGTATACCTCTTATGAAAATGTTTATACCATTGTTACTCACGCCATTATTTTGAGCAATTTTTTGCTTTAAAAATGAAACAATGATCACCAAGCACTGGATTACCATCAACAAATGTTGTTCCTTTAAGATTTTCCGGGGGGCGGCTACTCTGTATGGCGTAATGCCAATAAAAAGAACCATCAGAGGCCCGCCCATACGTCCAGATGAAGATACGCGAACCCCTTTGGAAAACGCGTTGACGTCACCAGCGTTACGTGACGCCCCTGCTCCACCGCGTCCCAGAAGCAAGCCCTTGGCGGGCACGGGGAACTCGGAGGGACCCGATTACAGCCACACATAGCGGTGATTACAACCACGCATAGCGGTGTAACCACTACCCATCAGGAGGGATAGTTACAATATTCTACTTCACCACTTCACTAGTGGTTGCCTACTGATATAGGAGATCCGGACTATGTATGGACACAGTGACGCTAGATGGGTGATGACCGGCAGATGCGATTTTACTTCCAGGCTCCCCAAACACGGGTATCGTATGCTTAGATTTCAAGCTACTGATTATTCTGCTGAAGTCCTCCCCTTACAAGCATTTATATCACTGTGTAAATGGTTAATTACTGCGCTAGTCCTGGTGATGTGTACCGTATTGCTGCAACTTTATATGTGAGACACACACTATATAACAAATTTCCAAAACAATAAGCTGCGCATATACCTATATTGGCCTATTCAAATGTTGAATGTATGCATATGGGGATGTGACCCCTCAGCACACAGTGTTGAATAGCCAAGAATGAAATACCGTGATATAACGTAATAGTTCAACTTTCAACAAAGAATGAGTGACTTGATACATGCGTATAATAAGTCTCCTTTCCAAATATCAAGGTGATAAACAAAAAAACAGTAAAAGTGGTTAAAGTAAATTGAATTATGAAGTCGTCTCTTCCAAGTTTCTGTGAAGATGACCCAGAGTGAAAGGAGTGATGGTAATCTGACAAAGAGAGAGTCATCCACCAGTAATATGCTGCCCAATATTGATAAACACCAAAAAAAAGAAAAGTGATGGTATTGTGACACAAGAATCTTCCACCAGTAATATGCTGCCGCTTACCAGAAGATGAGATCTCTTTTTAGGGAGATCGTATGCGCTTGGGGCTATTTCCCCAGCCCTGGGTCTTTACACAGTGGAGTTGGACAAACCGCAAAAATCCTCCTCTGCTGCCACTTCCTCCCCTTTTGTATTATACGCATGTATCAAGTCACTCATTCTTTGTTGAAAGTTGAACTATTACGTTATATCACGGTATTTCATTCTTGGCTATTCAACACTGTGTGCTGAGGGGTCACATCCCCATATGTATACATTCAACATTTGAATAGGCCAATATTTACCGTATTTATCGGCGTATAACACGCACAGGCGTATAACATGCACCCTAACTTTAAGAGGGAAGTTTCCGGAAAAAAACTTTCCACAGCCCCCTTCGAATAACACGCAGGCACAGTTTACCCTCTATTTTCAGGGTAAAAAAGTGAGTGTTATACGCCAATAAATACAGTATATCACTGTGTCTGGATTATCACTGAATGTGATTCCATTCTGAAGATTTCCATCTGTCAGTTGTCATCATTTCCGATATATGAGAAAAACTATTTTGGAATTACCAATTGTTTTTTCTTTCAACATTTCACGTTTCTTCAGTTATATCATGGACTTTGATGGTTTTTGACAGTACTAATTTGGTGGTGCCCATTCCTACCATTTACCATCTCTTTCCCACCTGTTGGATTGCTGTATTATTGGGGACCCCTCCCCCACACACGTTTCCCTTGAGGCCCATTCCCCTTCTTCCCTGTACCCCTCCTTTCCCCCCTCCCCTCCTTTCCCCCCTCCCCTCCGCACTTTTCTCTCCCCCCCCCCCCCCCCCCCATGGGCTATATAGCCTTCCAGGGACCTGTATATGGATTGCCTGTTTTATTTTGTGATTTTCAGAGATTATATGACCTTTTGTCAGAACAGGCTATCCATATAGAGATTCTTGGCGTCCGGACGATTGATTCATTGTTTTTTATGTTGTTTGTTTTTGTCCCGTGCTCATTTTTGTCGTGTCTGTGGACACACCTGGAGATTGGTTTCATGCTTTAATTTTTCATGTGTTCTTTGTCAGATTTCAAGCATTATTCACTCTCTTACTAAGAGAGGTGTTTTATGAAATATTATTTTCTATTTATTAATAAACTTCCATCTTTTTTCACTCTCACACTTTGACTTTGGTGTCACTCATTTGGTCTTCTGGTCCCCTACTGGTTCGGTATGGGATATGTAGAATGGCTCTGTAAGAGCCTAAAGAAAGCCTACAAGAACGATTTAAAGGCATCTGATGCCAGAGGTCAATGAAATAAGAAGACCTATGACCTGAGAGTATAGGTTCATGAGTTTCAGCTGGGTGAGAAATCTGAGACCCTCCGGGAAGCATAATATAGCTGATCAGTGGAGTTCCTAGCAATATATAATCTGCAATCAATTGTCTGGCCTTCCAAATTCATCCTGATGGGAGGACAGGGCCTCTGAAGACTTGTCATCGGTATTATCTACTGCCTCTGAGTAAAGCTGAGTGCCTGCAAGACCCAAGGCGCTGTCACCCATCCTGTCTTCCTCTGGATAAGTTCCAGTTACCAGGTTGCAACCCTCACTACCAGGCCCAGACGAGGGAGAAAGCAGTAAGGAATAGGATTCTTGTGTGAACTGGCTGTGGCCATCTACATATGCCATTTCACCCCTGCAGAGATACACAGGCACTCTCAGATCTGAAGCCCCAAAGTTTGTGCCTAAGGGTTGTCAACCAGAGGAACCAGAAGATCAGGAAGACCCCCGACCTCACAGAGTGTAGCAAACAGAGACTGTTCATTCACTCCCAGACCGCAGTGAAGAATCTGCTAGAGAAGGGCCATCTGAGCCCAAGGAGCAGAGAATAAATAGGACCATCCACCCACCTAAGAGACTGACCTAAGATGCTCAGGATGAAGAAGCTATCCATACCACCCAAAGAGCTTTAGAACTGGCAACCCTTCCCTACTACATTTTCTGTGGAGGGAGAATCTAGCTCACCCCCTGACACACATCTGTGGATGCTACCAGTATCAGTGGTGTATGGTCAAGGCAACTCCTCCTCTTCTGACAAATGATGGGAGGTTCCCTTGCTGGATTCCTATTTGAATGTCAATAGTTTTTCATATGTTTAATAACCTAATGTTGCCTCCCATTTTTCTTTAAAAGCTATGTTTGTTGTTAGAGGACATTTACATATATTGCTGGACTAGGTGGTGCTGCAGGCTGTGTGTGGACTCCTTTGCACATCCCCCACCACTATAAACAGTAAACAGGACCTTGTGCAGATCCCCCATTCACCCCTCCTCTGCTAGCAGCGGTAGTGAGCAAATCGGCAATGCAGAGGGAGAAGAATACGGATGGCTTCTCTCCTCTCTTTCTCTGAAGCTAACAGGAGAGGCTCTGTGTAAATCCCCTGCCCCCTTCCTTGGTAGCGAGCTTGAGCCAATTGGAGCATGAGAGATAGGACTTGCTGTGCAGCAGTGGAGTCTGGGAAATGTAGCATATAAAAGCAACACTATATAATACAAGTCAAAGGATGCAGAATTAGCTGGGGACTTTTCTATCCAAAATTCCTCATGGACAGAGGAGAATAGACAGATTTTTTTCCAGGGGCAAACAAGCTGAACTGGGGATAGTCCTGAAAGGAGAGCAAAATGTGAAGACCTACTGTTGGGGTCTGTTCCCTACACCTGAGGAACTAGAGCCAGAAAGAGCCGATCTATTACTGGGGGGGGGGGGTGCTGTGTTCACATCAGAGGTCACTGAAATATTGGAGTTATTCCTGCTGTTTTGGAATGCAAAAGCAAAGGGACTTGTTGCAGGGTAAACAACAAAGAAAGTTGCTACTACCCCAGATTAATAAAACTCCTCCTGAGCTGTCGGGTGCAGGATGTGCAGTTTCTCAGCTGCCAAAGTGACGAATGGATAAAGGACAATCCGCAACTCCATACATGCTCTTAAATCAGTCTGAATTTATTGTATCTCCATAAAAAATACAGCAAAGGTAGACGCGTTTCAGCCGCAAAGGCCTTGTTCACAACCTGTTGCAGAGTGTGTGCCTACTGCCAATGAGGACCTGACTGGGGACACTCGCATGTGAGGACTGAGATTTCTCAGTCCTCGGTTAACTACCAAGTGCAGTGGACCGGTACTGCTGCCTGCCAGGAGTGGTGAACTAAACTACACATCCTAAACTCTTGCTACACACAATTAATGCAATAGATATGATAACAAAGAAAATTAATAAGCTATTGCGCTAACAGGAACCCATTGCAATAGAGACTGTTCTTACCTAGCAGCTTATCTGCGACCCATAGCCCACACTCTTAAAGTGGTTGTAAACCCTCCTAAAAAATATTTTTTTTTTTAACTAGCTGTAAGAGAAAGCCATAATGAGCTAATATGACTAGCATAATAGCTCATTATGCATCACTTACCTTAGATCGGGGGCCCCCGAAGCCGTCCTCGTCTCCCTCTTCAGCCGCATCCATCGCTGCAGCGATAGCCGGAAGGTTACTTCCGGGTATCGCCGCTCCAGCCAATCACAGCGCCGCTCCGGCGCTGTGATTGGCCGGAACGGCGAAGACGTGACTCCGCGCATGCGCGCGTGAGCCGTCGAATTCGGCTACGTCGTCGAATGTTGAGACCTAGCCGAATTTGTGAATGGGGTTAACCCCATGCGCATGCGCGTGACGTCAGCGTCGCCGCATTTAAATGCAAATATCTCCTTAACCGTGTAGGTTAAGGAGATATTTCATGCACCTACAGGTAAGCCTTAATCTAGGCTTACCTGTAGGTCTTTGTTTATAAAGTGGGTTTACAACCACTTTAAAGGGACACACTGTAAGTGCTGGGTGCACTCAAGAACATTAACATTGTGTTAATTGATTGACTATTACTGGTTACATTAGTTAAAACTTGATTTAACAGTGCCGCAGTTTAGTTAAATCACCCTGCTACATGCCATTGCTCACTTTGTCTAGTTGTGCAGCTTTGAAAGTGTTCTGTTGTTGGTTAACAATTCATGCACTGTTTAACTGCCTTGTGTTTTTACATTTAATTAATCTATGATTTGGTTTGTTTGTGGCATACTTTCTGTGTGTTGACACAGTGTAGGTATACTAACGCTTAAGCCACACAGGTGTGAATTGCTTTAGCCTTTAACAAGGTGTGTCAGTGAGGACCGAGCAGTTTGGAGAGGCGGGCAGAACAGAGGACCCAACATTACCAGTGGCTCCTAAGGGGGTAAGCGCTTCATAAATATATGTGTAAACATAATCACTTTTATAGAGGTATTCATTGCTATGTAATTTTATATTTTAAAAACCTTGTCTCTATGTATAGTGTGTAATTATATATGTAGCGGGTACTTGAATTTAGGGGAAGCATCTGGGTGGTAGTGTAACCCAGATGCCTTGATTGTTAGGAAATTCAAGGTTCCCTTTGTGAGTCTTGGAGGACTCTGGTGGTGTGAAGTTCCTGCCGGCCTATAGGTGGCGTTGTTGCCTTGGACCGGGGTTGGGCTCGCACCGCAAGACTGTACCTTTTTGTCCTCCCCTGGAGCTTGTACAGCGGGGAGGGGAACCCGCTGTGGTGCGAAGGGAGAGGTCATAAAAGGGGCAGACGCCCTGATCACAGGGTTAGAGTCCGGAGTCAGAAGATGCGGCCGCACCCAGGCACCTTCAGCCTGGGAGCTGGCGTTCCGGTGTTCCAGGCCTAGGTGCCCTTGACCTAGCCGGAGCGGAAAGGAGTCCATCTCAGGCACCTTTAGCCTGGGGTGAGGTACTATGGCGGATGCCTGGGGCTCAGTACCTTCGACTGAGTTTGCGAGGGTGGAGGAATCCGAGGGGGCCCTAACTCCTCGGGTGCCCGTGTCTGAGTTCGTGAGGACTGGTGTGCAGTAACTGTCTCTGAAGAGTCCGGCGCAGCATCGCTGGTGACGGAGAGGCCTCCATTTCTCCCTTGGACGGATTTCTTCCTCTGACAGGGGCAGAGTGAGCGAAGGTAATTCACGTTCTATATCACCTAGTCAGTGGCAGTGACTATTCACCACTGGTGACAGCACAGTGGTCAGCAGCAGAAGGGAAAGGATTGTGCCTCGATCTGTCCCCATTTTCCAAAGTAAAGAAACTGTTTTATTGCTTGGCAAGAAGAATAAAACTGAGTTGGACCTATTCACTGTGTGGAACTCTGGTTACTAGAAGCAAAGGAGTCAGGGACGAAGTACTGGACTTGACTGTAGGACACCTACACAAAAAACCCAATTTGCTGGCCTTCACCTCTTAGCTATGGAGGACATGGGCCGTGGTGTGTCTTATCCCTCTCTCCCAGGTACCCCTAGACAACAGCCATATAGCCAATGAAGATAGAGAGAGGAGGGAGCAGCCCCGCTACATATATGTACATGGGGCCATATTTGCTTATTATGTTTCTCAGGGTCTGGTTCCTTCTTTGGTTGCACTTTACTACTCTGGAAGTTTATGGGTCTGCATATACACGGACAAGAATACATTCCTTGGGTAGTTAATATCTTCTCCCTAGCTATAAGGAGTAATTGTAACAGCCTAATCTCTCATGCCTCTAGTTTAGTCACAAATCTGCAAATCTTTACATTTATTACAATAGAAAAAAATAATATACTGTATATATTCGAGTATAAGCCGAGTTTTTCAGCACATTTTTTTGTGCTGAAAATGCCCCCCTCGGCTTATACTCGAGTCACCTTTTTGCGCCTGATCTCCTGGACTTTGGGGACCCGGTACCGGCCGACCGTAGGTCCCCTGGACGCCAACCATGGCACAGATGTAGCCCCACTCTTTCTGTATAAGTGTGCAACGTTTTTTGTCTGGGGGACCTATGGCCGGGGAGCACCGATTTTTTAAAGCCGGGCACCCCTTCCATAGACTCCCATGTTAAACGGTAATTTCTCTGGTGACTTTGGGGACCCAATACCAGCCTGTCCTAGGTCCCTTGGATCCCAAACTTGGCACACATGTAGCCTCACTCTTCCTCTACAAGTGTGCAAAGTTTGTTGTCTAGGAGACCTACGGGCGGGAAGCAACGATTTTTCAAAGCCGGGCACCCTTTCAATAGACTCCCATGTTAAACATCAGTCTAGTCATGGGCACAGTGAGGCATGGGCACAGTGAGGCATGCACATGGACACATTGAGGCAAAGTGAGGCACAGTGAGGCATGCAGATGGACACCCTTGGCTTATACTCGAGTCAATACGTTTTCCCATTTTTTTGTGGTAAAATTAGGTGCCTCCGCTTATGTTCGGGTCGGCTTATACTCGAGTATATACGGTGTACAGGCATACCCCACTTTTAAGTACACAATGGGTTTTATTTACTAAAGCTGGAAAGCCCAAAATCAGGCTCATTTCTGCATAGAAACCAATGAGCTTCCAACCCCAGCTTGTTCAATTAAGCCTGGTAATAAAACCTGGAAGCTCATTGGTTTTTATGCAGAAGTGAGACAGATTTTGGGCTTTGCAGCTTTAGTAAATAAAACCCATTGTGTACTTAAAAGTGGGGTATGCCTGTATACAATATACAGTGGGAGGAACAAGGATTTGATACACTGCTGATTTTGCAGGTTTTCCTACTTACAAAGTATGTAGAGGTCTGTAATTTTTATCATAGGTACTTTTCAACTGTAATGCCGCGTACACACGATCATTTTTCCTGTCGGGAAAAATTTAATTTTTTCCTTTGGACGAGAAAAACGATCGTCTGTGGGCTTTTTGCCGTTTTTCCCGACGGGAAAAACGGCATTAATCACGACGAGAAAAATTAGAACATGCTCTAATTTTTCTCGTTGTGATTCCTGTCATTTTTTTCCGCGGCTGTTTTCCCATAGGGAAACACTGCCGCGGAGCCTACACATGGTCGTTTTTCTCGTCAAGGAAAAAAATGACGGGAAAAACGGCCGTGTGTGGGGGAACAAGCCGTTCCCTCGTTTTTCCTGTCATGATTCACGGCGGTGTTTTCACCGCCGTGAATCACGATCGTGTGTACGCGGCATGAGAGACGGAATCTAAAACATCCAAAATCCAGAAAATCACATTGTATGATTTTTAAATAATTAATTAGCATTTTATTGCATTACATAAGTATTTGATCCCTTAGACGCCAGTTGGTCTCCGGGGATAGGATCTCCAAGGCGTTTAGCCAGGAGATTTGGACTAAATACTTTTATCTATCTGTTAGCGAGAATGACCCTCAGAATCTTTTCTCTTCCGCTGGGTTCGTTCCCCCGTCGGAGGGGAAACCTTCCTCCTTTACTCTCTTTTCTGTCTTCCGCAATTAAATAGTAATACACGTATGATTATAGAAAAAACTCACAACACCTATCACCTAATATTAAAATCAAACTAGTCTTAAACTATGAACAAGGGTGGCCACCCAACCTGCCATAAACACCACAATCGTCCACCCACTGATTTATCCAATAGGAAGTATTCACAGTTCAAACTACAGCGGGTGTAGTGACGAGCTGTAGTTTGAACATGGGTGCCCGACCCTTACAGCTAAACACCTGATCGTCTACAGATAAAAATCATCCACTTTTTTCTGGATAGTGCCAAGGCTAATGCTGACATTAATGCCGCGCTAATCTGGATACACCTGGATACCCGGATACACCTATTTCCAGAGAACTGCATGGATACAAAGCAGACTGGTACGATTGAACTGACCAACACTAAAGTTTACCATCTAAAACCAGCTGGGATTAAAACTTCTCGACTCACAAGGAATCGGTGAGTGTTATACAACCTCCCCCCTGATGGGATGGGATGGTCCATAACCAGAGGATACATGACTCAATTGCCGTTCGGCTTATGAATACATCAGATGGTGAGTCTTCGAAATCTTACCTGTTGTTTCCATGCTATAATAGCGGGTCATTTGCCTTGAAACGCCAGGCTTCGTTCATGGTTACCGCCGCCGGACCAATATGTGAGAGATCGAGTCAGCTAGTGTATTAAATGTGTTGGTCATCACTAGGTATGAGCTCCGCGTTCGAGTCGAACATACGTTCGACTCGAACATCGTGTGTTCGATCGTTCGACGAAGATCGAACGTTTTGGGTCGTTCGCGCCAAACTTCGAGTGACGCGAACGGCCCAAAATCCCGGCGCTGTGATTGGCCAAGCATGCACTGTGACCCCGCATGCTTGGCCAATCACAGCGCCGGCAGCGAGGAGAGCCATAATTGGCCACAGGCAGGATGCTTGTGGCCAATTATAGCTCGGGCGGTTTAGTACACGCCCCACACTATGTGTAGTGTGTTCCGGCGTGCAGGGAGAGAGAAGGATAGGCAGGGACAGTGTTAGTGAAATTGTGTGTAGGGAGAGAGAAGGATAGGTAGGGACAGTGTCAGTGTGATATTCTGCTAAACCTTGTGTGTAGGGAGAGAGAAGGATAGGCAGGGACAGTGTCAGTGATATTTTTGCTAAGCCTCCTGCACAGCATACACCTGAAGCTAGCCCTTAGGCCCCTTTCACACTGGGGCGTTTTTCATGCGGTTTAGCGCTAATATTAGCGCTATTATACCGCATGAAAAAATCATGCCCTTTAGCCGTCAATGTGAAAGCCCGAAGGCTTTCACACTGAAGCGGTGCGCTAGCAGGACCGCTCCAAAAGTCCTGCTAGCCGCTTCTTTACAGCGGTGAAGGAGCGGTGTGTTCACCGCTCCTTTACCGCGGTCTGCCATTGAAATCAATGGGACAGCGCGGTAACACCGCCCGCAAACCGCGGCAATAGCCGCGGTTTGCAGGCGGTATTAACCCTTTTTCGGCCGCTAGCGGGGGTTAAATTTACCCCCCTAGCGACCGCATACCGCGGTAAGAACGACGGTATAGCAGCGCTGAAAATCGCGCTGCTATACCGCCACCGCTCCTGCCCGCCCCAGTGTGAAAGGGGCCTTATTGCTGTGTTTTCCGTGTGTGTCACACTAACAGGCATCTGCAGCACTTACAGCAGGCGTTGTGTGCTTCCTGCAAAATATACACCTGAAGCTAGCCCTTATTGCTGTGATTTCCAGTTTGAGTAACACAGGCAGGCATCTGCAGCACTTACAGCGGGCGTATTGTGCTTCTTGCAAAATATACACCTGAAGCTAGCCCTTATTGCTGTGATTTCCTGTTTGAGTAACACAGGCAGGCATCTGCAGCACTTACAGCGGGCGTATTGTGCTTCTTGCAAAATATACACCTGAAGCTAGCCGTTATTGCTGTGATTTCCTGTTTGAGTAACACAGGCAGGCATCTGCAGCACTTACAGCAGGCGTAGTGTGCCTCCTGCACATTATACACCTGAAGCTACCCCTTATTGCTGGTTTTTCCATCTCCCTGCAGGCCTTTAGAATGTCTGGAAGGCAAACAAGGAGAGGCAGACAGTCAGGAGCCAATAAAAGAGGGCAAGCAGGCTCTGTTTCTAGAGACAACAGTGCTGGTCGTGGACGCGGTGCATCGTCATCAGCACGTGGCCATGGGACACGCTTGTCCTTATTTTCGGCAGCTGGACGTGTTGAGTGGATGACCAAGCCCTCCTCATCCTCTCTCACCCAGGCTCAGGGTACTGGCAAAGCAGCTGCCAAAGCGTCCTCTTCCCTCGTATCTATGTCATCATCAGTCACTCCTTCCCTAGACCCACCGTGTCCTCCTGAGGAGTCCCCCGAACTGTTTGAGCACAGTGTTGGGTACATGCTCCAGGAGGATGCCCAGCGTTTCAAAGGGTCTGATGATGATACCCAGCTAGAGGAAGGCAGTAGCGTGAGAGCAGAGAGAGGGGATGCTCAAGAAGGAGAGAAATCTGGCAGTCATGTTCCAGCAGCTGCAACATACTGCCAGATTGGCTCCAGTGATGAGGAGGGAGGGGATGATGAGGTCACTGACTCCACGTGGGTGCCTGAGAGGAGGAGGAGGATGAGGAGGAGGCACATCTCCAACGAGGCAGGATGCCCTCGTGGGGCCAGCGTAAGGGCAGCACAACGACTGAATCACACCGCAGAGCTCCGCCTGTGCAGGGCGCTGCCTCTGTCCGTTATTCCAAAAGTTCTTTGGACTGGGCCTTTTTTGAGTCGAGTGCATCAGATCGCACCGCTGCTGTTTGCAACATATGTCTCAAGCGTATCTCGCGTGGCCAAAACATCAGCCGCTTGGGCACCACATGCTTGACCAGACATATGTTGACCTGCCATGCAGCTCGTTGGCAAGCCTATCTTAAAGACCCACACCAAAGAACAAAGCGGACCTCTCCTTGCTCCGCATCAGCTGGGATCTCCAACCCCACTATACCTTCAGTCCTCTCTGAAACCTGCTCTGAGAGGAATGAAGGTGTAGAATTAGGTGTGTCACAGCCAAGTACTTGCGGGCACTCTGCTAGCAATACAACGACGTCCGATTCTAGCAGGCAAATTTCCCTGCCCCAGCTGCTGGACCGTCGAAAAAAGTTCACTCCCAGCCATCCACATGCCCAGCGGTTGAATGCTAGCTTGGCTAAATTGCTAGCACTTCAACTGCTGCCTTTTCAGTTGGTAGACTCGGCCCCCTTCCGTGAGTTTGTGCAATGTGCGGTTCCTCAGTGGCAGGTTCCCAAGCGCCACTTTTTCTCACGGAAGGCAATTCCGGCTCTCTACCGGCATGTGGAAGGCAATGTCCATGCCTCGCTGGACAGGGCGGTCAGCGGTAAGGTGCATATTACTGCTCACTCATGGTCCAGCAGGCATGGACAGGGACGTTACCTTTCTTTCACGGCCCATTGGGTCACTCTTTTGGCAGCTGGAAAGGATGCAGGACAGGGTGCAGTAGTGTTGGAGGTTGTTCCGCCGCCACGCCTCCAAAATGCTAATACTGGTTGTGACACACCTCTCTCCTCCACCCCCTCCTCTTCTTCTTCCTCCATGGCCTCTTCCTGTGCTTTGTCCTCGGAACCAGCGGTGCTCCGTAGGTGTTCAAGGGGCTACGCAAGTACGCAGGCAAAAAGATGCCATGCCGTTCTTGCGCTGGTGTGTTTGGGGGACAGGAGCCACACTGGGGCAGAGGTTCTGTCAGCTCTGCAGGGGCAGGCCGAGAGGTGGTTGACGCCACGCCAGCTTAAGCCAGGAATGGTGGTTTGCGACAATGGCACCAACCTCCTCTCCGCCCTCCGACAGGGACAACTGACCCATGTGCCCTGTGTGGCTCACGTCCTTAACCTGGTGGTGCAGCGGTTCTTGGGCAGGTACCCAGGCTTACAGGATGTCCTGAGGCAGGCAAGGAAAGTCTGTGTGCATTTCCGCAGATCATATAATGCCAGAGCTCGGCTGGCTGAGCTGAAAAAGGAGTTGAACCTGCCCAAGAACCGCCTTATATGTGACATGCCCACCAGGTGGAACTCAACGTTGGCCTCCCTGATCCTGCAAAGTCTGCGGAAGGATCCTCGTATTCTTCGGATCAAGGAGAGGGACCATTACTGGCTGGCCACTCTCCTTGATCCACGGTACAAGGGTAAGGTTGCGGACCTTATCTTACCGTCGCAGAGGGAGCAGAGGATGAGACAACTCCGGGAGGCCTTGCAGAAAGGTCTGTGCAACGCGTTCCCAGAGACTGGGAGGTTACAAACTCCTGGTCCTGGACAATGAGTTGCTGAGGCTTCGGTCAGTCAAAGAAGGAGCGGTGGGGAAGGTGGCCGTCTGACCGATGCGTTCAGACAATTCTTTAGTCCGCAGCCCCAAGGTATGATCGGTTCCAGAAACCATCGCCAGCGTCTGATATACATGGTGCAGGAATACCTAGGGGCAAGGTCAGACTTGGACACCTTCCCCACCGAAAATCCTCTGGCTTACTGGGTCTTGAGGATGGATCACTGGCCAGAGCTTGCACAGTATGCAATTGAGCTACTGGCCTGTCCTGCATTCAGCGTTCTTTCAGAACGCACATTCAGTGCTGCTGGAGGATTTGTCACGGATCACAGGGTGCGCCTGTCCACCGACTCGGTTGATCGACTGACCTTCATAAAGATGAACCAGTCTTGGATCACCACCAGCTACCAAACACCTGAAGCTGATATAACAGACTAATTTATTTTCAAATGTCACATCCCTTCAAGACTGATGCTGAGAGACTGTCCTGTTATGTTGACTGACTATCCTCCTCCTCCTCAATGATCCGATTGATGATGATAGCTTGGAAGAACATTTTTGTTTCTGGGTGCCTCCACCAGTGGCTAAGGCCCAATTTTTCAGCCCCTGTTTAACAGGGGCGTGTTATTACAATTTTTTATGCAATGCTTTGCAGCAGGGCTCATTCCTGCACTCCAACTAGAGTATCTGGGAGAGGTTGCAGTGTCGTGGCACCAGCACCAGTGCCTAAGGCCCAATTTTTCAGCCCCTGTTCAACAGGGGCATGTAATTACAATTCTTGATCTAATAATTCACAGCAGGACCCATTCCTGCGCCCACCAAGAGTAACTGTGAGGGCTTACAGTGTTGTGGCACAAGCACTACCACCAAAGGCCCAATTTTTCCTACCACTGTTCAACAATGGCATGTAAATACAATTCCTGATATAATAGTTCACAGCAGGTCGTTCCAGCGCCCACCAAGAGTAACTGTGACACCTAAGGGGCAAATTTCTGCAGAGTATATACGGCAGGCCCCTACTTTCAAACATCCAACTTACAAACGACTCCTACTTGCAAACGGAAGGAGATCTACCCTTAGGAAGGGAAATTCTCTCCTGTAAGAGTTAATATGGGAAAAAGGTGTCTCCTCTCTACTGATGCTTTATCACCAATCCTTGTTTCAATAAAAACCCCACTTTTCAAAAACAGTTGTCATTGGGACGGAAAGTGAGGTGAAATGTTTTGAACAGGGGCACAGACAGCAAAACAAATATTACAGGGGTGATAACCCTTCCAAATGTTTTCCAAAAAGCTTAAAAATAGATTTTTTGGCTGGAGCTACACTTAAACAATGTACCTGTTCAAAATTACAAACAGATTCTACTTAAGAACAAACCTACAGTCCCTGTCTTGTTTGCACCGCCTGTATACTGCTGTTCAGAGTATATAGGGCCTTTTTTATTTTGTGTGCAGGGTTCCCCTTAACCACTTCACGCCCGGGCTATAAGCAAAAGACGTCCGCAAAGCGGTCGTCAATTGCTGATAGGACGTCTATGGACGTACTCTTATTTACTTCCGCGATGCGCGCCACCGCGGGCGCGCGTCGGGGAAAAACTGTGCCCGCCGTGTCAGGCGAGTGCCGATGCGCGTGCCTGGCGGCCGCGATGTCCGCCAGGTACGAGCGATCGGCTGTCACAGAGCCAGGGACGTGGATCTCTGTGTGTAAACACAGAGATCCACGTCCTGTCAGGGAGAGGAGACGGATGGTGTGTCCCTTGTACATAGGGACAACCATCAGTCACCTCCCCCAGTCAGTCCCCTCCCCCCCACAGTAAGAACATCTAGCAGGGAACATATTAACCCCTTGATCGCCCCCTAGTGGTTAACCCCTTCCCTGCCAGTCACATTTATACAGTAATCAGTGCATATTTTTAGCACTGTTCGCTGTATAAATGTGAATGGTCCCAAAAATGTGTCAAAAGTGTCCGATGTGTCCGCCGTAATGTCACAGTCACAAAAAAAATTGCAGATCGACGCCATTACTAGTAAAAAAAATAAATAAAAAAATAATAAAAAAAAATCATAATTCTATTCCCTATTTTGTAGGAGCTATAACTTTTGCGCAAACCAATCACTATACGCTTATTGCGATTTTTTTTTACCTAAAATATGTAGAATACGTATCGGCCTAAACTGAGGAAAAAAATAGTTTTTTTAAAAAAAAATGGGATATTATAGCAAAAATTAAAAAATATTGTGTTTTTTTCAAAATTGTCGCTCTATTTTTGTTTATAGCGCAAAAAATAAAAACCACAGAAATGATCAAAGACCACCAAAAGAAAGCTCTATTTGTGGGAAAAAAAGGACGTCAATTTTGTTTGGGAGCCACGTCGCACGACCGCGCAATTGTCATTCAAAACGTGACGGCGCGGAAACCTGAAATTTCGCCTGGGCAGGAAGGGGGTTATGTGCCCAGTTGTCAAGTGGTTAATATCCATACAAGACCCAAAGGGGCTGGTAATGGGCTGGGGTGGGGGTGATGGGGTGATGCCATTTTTCTCAAAGATTTTCATCCATATTACCGGGACCAGACATTACATTAAAGCCGCAAGCAGTTTTAAATGCCTTTTTTTCCTTTAGAAAATTTAATTTTGTGCAGGGACAGTTCTAAACACGGGAAACACGTGCCACTTCACAGGCATACTTTAGACACCCCCAGGTACGATATTTAAAGGAATATTTGACTTTTTTTTTCACTTTATGCATCATTAAAATGACTGCTCCTGAAAAACGGCCATTTTTAAAACTTCGTTTTGCATTGATACATGTCCCCTGGTGCAGAACCGGGTTCCCAAACCCTTTTTAGGACAATAACATGCATATTACTCGTTATAATTAGCACTTTAGATTTCGAACGTTCGCATCCATTGTATTTAATAGGGTTCTAACGTTCGTGCGAACTTTCGGTCCGTTCGTGGGTTCTGGTGCGAACCGAACCCGGGGGTGTTCGGCTCATCCCTAGTCATCACTTCATTCCAAGAACAGTATCCTACTAATGTATCCAGACTTGTTAGTATCTCTAATTGATTGACTGGGCTTTTTACTCTTCATTTGCATCTAAGGTTAATTACCTAAATTAATGGAAACTCAACAGCTTGGTAAATACCGGAACTGTGAATACTTCCTATTGGATAAATCAGTGGGTGGACGATTGTGGTGTGTCTGGCAGGTTGGGTGGCCACCCTTGTTCATAGTTTAAGACTACTCTGATTTTAATATTAGGTGATAGGTGTTGTGAGTTTTTTCTATAATCATACGTGTATTACTATTTAATTGCGGTTTACAAAATAAAGTCTATATGTATAACATCTATTAGTTCCTTGTTGAAGAATTCTGTTTAGAGGACTGCCCAGTCCTCACACTCTCCCCTTTTTTTCTATATGCGTTTAAATTCAGAGGAACAAAGCTTGGGCGAACTGTGTGTACTACAGATAATTTCCCTATTACAATACTAGGTTATGCTGCCAGTCAATGAGGGGGATTTATAAGCAGGAATAAATGCAACCGATCCCCGGCAACAATATAGTGGATGAGCTCTTTATATACCTATTCTTTTGTTTTTTGTATGCAAATTACCAGATGTACTGTATCGACAACCCAATCGTAGCACTGGAGTGGCAGGAGGTCCCAGTGGTAGACATCACAGCACACCTCACTTCGGGTACCATGGCTGATCACACTCGCAAGACCTTAAAGGTCGCCACACATAATGTCCAGGGTCTGAACCCCCCCCCCCCCCCCTCAAACGTAGGAAACTCTTCAATTCATACAAATCATCTAACCTGGACATTGTACTGATACAAGAAACTCACTTCCCAGCTAGGTACAGTCCCAAGTTCCGCCACTCTCACTTCCCTAACTTCTATATGGCCATTGCGGTTAATAAGTCAAAGGGGGTGGCTGTTTTATTTTCAAAATCGTGCAACTTCACCTGGATCGCTGACAAACAAGATCCGAAGGGCATATTTATACTAGTGAAGGGTACGATCGAGGGTCATTTGTACTCCCTAATATCCTACTATACGCCCAACAAGGGTCAAGCGGCCTTTTTCGAACATCTATTTGAAACGCTTGCTCCTCTGTTGGAGGGAAAGGTCATCTTTGGAGGAGACTCCAATGCAGCTTTTGATCAGGGACTGGACAGGACTAAACCTCCCTCGGCCCAACTGACTCGACCGTCCAAGGAAAGCCTAAAAATAGCGAAACTCATCCATGCCCAGGGACTGACCAATGTATGGATTGTACTGAATCCGACCAAGCATGACTACATGCACTTTTCTTACCCCCACAACTCTTATGCCCGAATTGACCACCTGTTAGTTCCGAACCACACTATCCCTCTTGTTGTAAAATCCCACATCAGGGACTCTGTCTTGTCAGATCACTCCATAGTGATCATGACCATTCAAACATATGGCTCGGGGCTGGGCCGGGGACACTGGAGACTGAACAAATCTATTCTCTCTGACCCTGTCCGAGTCACCATGCTCGATAAGGCTCTGAAGGAAAACTTTCTTTTTAACAACATTGATGGGATATCTTCTGAAACCCTGTGGGCGGCCCACAAAACCTTTATGAGAGGGGAAATCATTAGGATGGCAGCACAGTTAAAGAGGGAGAGGGAGGCAGACATAGGTTGCAACAGTTATATTCACAACTGAGAGCCAAGCACAAACTGAACCCCTCCCCCATTACGGCACCGCAACTAGACAAGGCTAGGCTGGAGCTCAATCTCGCTCTCACATCCAAAGCAGACAAACAAATTTGTTGGAGCAAAAATAGATTTTACTCCCAAGGGGACAAGATGGGCTCCATGCTGGCCGCTAGGTTAATGCCCCGCTACAGATCGTACACCATGCCAAAGATAAGGATCCCAGGACAGGGTACTACCGCCAACCCATCTAAGATACTGGATGCTTTCCAGGCATTCTATGCAAATCTTTATAGTCCCCACACACTCTGCAATGACGCTCTCGTACACAAATTCCTGGACAGCCTTCCCATACCGTCACTTTCCCTGGAGCACAAAGGGGAGCTTGAAGCCCCCTTTACTGACGGAGAGGTGCTGGGGGTGATTAAAGCCCTAAAGTCGGGATCGGCCCCTGGGCCGGACGGACTCTCTAACCCCTATTATAAGGCGTTTGCCGAAACCCTAGCCCCACATCTCACTAAATTCTTAAATGCCAAGACGCAGGGTGACCCTCTTGATCCTCAGCTCAACACAGCGTATATTGCAGTGATCCCTAAGCCTGACAAGAATCAGGAAGAGATTGGGAATTATTGACCCATTTCTCTTATAAACAGTGATTTAAGAATCTTAACTAAAATACTGGCTAACCGTTTGGCTTCATTCATAAGCACATACTGTACATACAAAAGGACCAAGTGGGGTTTATCCCTGGCAGGTAGGGCCCAGATCATATTCGGAGGGAATAGAATGCTGGGGTTTTCGGCACACGGTTTTTGGGTCTGATGCACGCATTATACTCGAACCCTTCAGCATATATTAGACTCCAGGGCTGTTACTCAAAGCCCATCTCTATACAGAAAGGGACTAGACAAGGCTGTCCTTTATCCCCGCTCATCTTCACGATTGCTATTGACACACTAGCCATAGCGATACGCCAAAACCCGAACATACAGGGTATCTCGTGTGGCTCCCAAACACATAAATGCGGCCTCTTTGCGGATGACATTTTGCTGTTTGTGACCTCCCCCATCACCTCCCTTCCGAACTTATGCAAAACGTTAGATGATTTTGCAAAGGTATCTGGCCTACAGGTGAATTAAACCAAATCCCAAGCCCTGAACATTTCTCTACAGAATGATACGGTGGCTCTCCTAAAACAATCCTTCCAATTCGCCTGGAGCGAATCCTCCATTAGGTACTTGGGGATCAACTTGACATCTAAGACAGAATCCCTTTTTGCACATAACTACCCCCCCCCCGTACCAAAAGCTAGAATCAGACCTTCTCAATTGGTCCAAAAATAACCTGTCATGGTTGGGAAGGATAAACTCCATAAAAATTACGTTACTCCCACGGTTATTATACCTCTTTTGCTCTCTCCCCATACCCATATGGAAGGACCACGTTAAGTCATTCCAAAGTAAAATACTGAGATTCACCTGGGGAAAGGCGGGGTTTAGGATACCTCAAAAAGCTCTATACCTTCGTAGAAGGAAGGGGGGCCTAGGCTTGCCCCACCTCCTCAATTATTACCAGGCAGCCAGACTAGCACAGTTGTCTATAGTATATTCAAGATTCGAGAAACCAGGCTGGGTACATATAGAAAAACAGGCCGTTCCTCTTTTCATGCTTGACTTCCTACTCTGGAGCCCCCCAAAAGACAGACCCCCAATTTTAGCCCCAACCCTGTCCCTGTCTTTTGCCCTATGGGATAAGCTACGTTCGTCCATTGCTTTAGTATCCTCGTACAGACCCTTAACTCACCTCTTCAACAACCCGAACTTTCCTCCCGGGAAGAATGTAGTAGCATTCAAATGGTGGCTGGAGAAGGGACTTTAATGAATTGGACAATTTTTTACAGCAGCAGGCCCCTTCACCCTAACCCACTGCATTAAAAAGCTGGATCTACCCGTTTCAGAATGATTCAGATTTGGCCAAATATCACACTTTCTGCATTCTCTCTGGAAGGAAAAACCCCTCCCACCAAAGTTAACCGACTACGAGTTGTTGTGTGGTCAAGCCATGGACCAAAAAGGGGGTATCTCGGTGATCTACTCATCACTTGTCTCTGTGGCCTCCACGGAAGCATTTATGACAGCCTGGGAGTCTGACTTCCAATTCCAGTGGGACCTGGAGAAATGGCAAACTACCTGCTTCAGATCATTTAAGGGTATACTCAATACTTCACTGATGGAGGCCAGTCTGAAAGGAATTTCCTGATGGTACTATACCCCTTCCAGACTGGCCTCGATCTACCCCGGAGCGGATCCTCTATGTTTTAGAGGTTGCCGACATATGGGCACAATGGCCCACATATGGTGGGAATTCCCTAGAATACGCCCTTTCTGGAAGAAATTTTTTAACCTTATTGACAGGCTGGTTGGGAGTCGGGTCACCAGGACCCCGACAATCGCACTCTTAAATGAACAGATCCCGGGGCTTTCCAAACCCTCCCGGAGGTTAATTCATTTTATATTATTAGGTACAAAGCTTACGGTGGCTAGGGCCTGGAAACAACCAAAAGTCAAATTTCATGCGGCTAAAAAGAAAATCTCCTGGATAATCTAGTAAGAAAAGCTGTCCAGTATATTGCTAAACACGACTACCAACTTCGAAATGGTCTGGGAACCATGGGCCCAACAGGTGGGCGTTCTACTGGGATCCCCTCCCAGGCCGGTATAGGGCGTTCTCAGTGTTTGTGGTGATGCTCTCCCTCCACTCTTTTTTCCTTTCTGCTCGCTCTGAGCCTCTGCTTCTTTCTTTTCACTTTCTCTTTTTTTTCTCTACTCAAGTGTTCTATGGTTTAGAGGTCTAGTGTGCAAGATCTCAGGTAGAGACTGAGTATTCCACAATTTTATTCTGAAATTTAAGTTCCGGTATGAGTCTCTCCCCGGCTGACGGGGTTTGGTAGAATGGGAGGGTCTGGGATCCCCCCTCCAGCACAGTTAGATCCCACTCTGAGCGTTGGGGGGGGCGGAACCCACTTCCAGTCTTAATTAGTTTCTCTACAGACTTGCCGACAGTTGCTATTATTTGGAAAATTTGGAACGGTCCAAAGACCTATGCTCTTGTTCCTATCTGTTAAAGCTATTCACAGTTTCTATTGCTCTGCATGTTGACTGTCGTTTGTTTATGTATGACTTATGCTTAATGTATAATTTATGCATTTTGAAATAAAAAAAAAATTGAAATTAAAATCAGCTATTTATTCATAAACGATTAAAAACAATCACAGGCCGGTAGAAGGAACTGGAGGCCCTGAGTGCTTAGCCTGTCATCTCTGCAGTCTCTCCTCTTCCTGTGGTGATGTCACTTCTGCCCGTGCACTCCACGCTGATGTACACAGGGCGCCCTGGCCTCACTGTTCCATCCAAGTGTTTGGTTTGCAGCGGCAGAACCTGGAGGACAGAGTGAGTGACTATTGTTTGATGAGAGGCTGTATATCATATATCCTGTGAGTGTTTTTAATACTTTATAAATAAATAGCTGGTTGTAATACTGCACTTATGTGGCACGTCCCTCCATCTCTTCACTTACATGTCACACCAAAACTACTTTAGGGCTTGTTCGCAGCTCCAGTGCATAGACAAGGCAATTGCTTTGTTTCCTATACTGTCATTTCACACCACAGGATTGCTGTGGTATGCGCTGAAAAAAGTAGTGCATACAGTACTTTTTTCAGTGCAGGGCTTTGTGGCCCAAGCCAACACATTGCAACACACTGCGGTTGAATTGAACTGTATTGAGTTGTCACTTGCAGAAGCCTACATGTTTTCATCTGTGCGGAAATAGTACACACCAAACATTGGTAATGGCCTTACCAGTAAAGATAAGGAGTGTGGAATATCTCTGGTTGCTCCAAAATGGTGCCTAAAATGCTTGTAAATGGTGCTTAAAATGCTTGTAAATGGTTTACCTGCATTTGGACTAGAGGGGTGTCTTGCATATGTATATTTTTTTTTATTATTTATCTAAGGGACTGGTTTTGGTGCATGCATGTTCCTCAACTTTTCTTTCATTGGCAGAATATGGCAAACTCTGGTGCACAAGTGTTTAAATGACTTTCACAGGTGCTGCTTCTGTTGTCACATGAACGTTGACTATTCATTACAATAAAGGCGTTTATTGGAGTGCGGCTGTCCAGAACCCATTTCTTCAATACAATCTTTAGCTCGCCAACAGCTGCCATCTGCCTGGAAGGTCGTCGGTCTCCTACATTCACATTATCGAGAGTTACTCGGCAGGGCTGCCCTCTTTCCCCAGCGCTTTTTCGCCATAGCCATGGAACCTGTGGCCAAGGCACTTCGGGTATCCCCACATATTAAAGGACTCAGGTTGGCATGGCTGGAAGAGGGGGTAGCCCTGTATGCGGATGACCATCTACTCTTTCTGAATGACGCGGCCTCCTCCCTGCAGAGAGCACTATCTGTCCTGAATGAGTTCTCAAGAGTAACAGGGCTTAGGGTCAACTGGTCCAAATCTCAACTATTGACCCAGAAGCTAAGAGTGCAGCCCCACCGGGTCTTCAGTTACAATGGGTGGATGAGTTCACTTATATAGGGGTACGTGTCTCACATAATGTTGCAAGTTATATTCCGTTAAATCTGACCCCGGTTATGCATTCTGTTAAACTAAGCTGAAAGCATGGAAGAATCTCCCCTTGTCCCTCCTAGCCAATATCAATCTTCTAAAATGTTATTATTTGTTCAGTAACTCCCCAAAGTGGATTCCCAAATCTTTATTTTCTCAACTAAATTGAAGTTTCTCTTCCTTCCTTTGGGGCTCACACCCTCTCATTACAAATTATCTACTCTTATGCGACCCACCTCGCAAGGGGGCCTGGCACTTCCAGATTGCTTAATTTTTTTTATTGCAGCCCAATTGGTTACGGCGGAATGGTGGTTGAACCCAGATCAGTCCAACCCTGCTGCGATCTGGTGAGGCACTTACAAACCTACCTCTCCGCTGACCCAAAGCAAAAATTTCCAAGGACTGCTGTCTCCCTGAATATCCCTTTATGGAATAACCCTTTATTACAAATTTTTTTTACACTCCCTGATCCTATGGGGTGGGCCAGATACAACATTAAACTGGTGTCTGATATCACCTCGGATTTTTCGTTATATTCATATAATATAATGTCCCAACCTCACATCTTTTTAGATATTTACAGTTATCCCATGCTTTCAGAAGTTTGTTTCCCCCTGAAGTGACACAATTAGTGCAACCCGATCTGGAAAGGGTTCTGCGGTATGAATGTCTGGAGAAACCTACTTCTGTCCTTTGTGCATATATTCTCTGGGGTATCTTCCCCTGAATTATCAGCGCTTTATCAGAGTTGGTCCCACGATCTTCTAGAGCTGGACGTGATTTCCCGTTTAAAACACTGATCTCTTTAAGGGACCGCCTTGTACAATGGCAGATCGTCCATAGAGCATATCTTACTCCTTATAGTTTGCACAAAATGATGCCTTCCCTTTCCTCGGAATGTTGGCATTGTGCTCATACCCTTGGGGCTTTTATTCATATTTTTTGGTCCTGCCCAGTGTTTAGTGTTTACTGGACACAGGTGCTCTCTGTGGTGTGTGAGATAGGAGTTCCCATTCCTCCATCTCCAAAATTATGTCTGCTGGGTTTGGTGGAGGATCTGGTACCCAGGGTGGTGGACAGGACCCTGATTGGTCTCCTTTTTTTTAAGCTAGGAAAACTATCACCTTACAGTGCCTTGAAAAAGTACTCATACCGCTTGAAACATTCCACATTTTGTCATGTTACAACCAAAAACGTAAATGTATTTTATTGGGGTTTTACGTGCTAGACCAACACAGAGTGGCACATAATTGTGAAGTGAAAGGAAAATGATAAATGGTTTACAAATAAATATCTGAAGTGTGGCGTGCATTTGTATTCAGCCCCCTTTACTCTGATACCCCTAACTAAAATCTAGTGGATTCAATTGCCTTCAGAAGTCACCTAATTAGTAAATAGAGTCCCCATGTGTGTAATTTAATCTCAGTATAAATACAGCTGTTCTGTGAAGCCCTCAGAGGTTAGTTAGAGAACCTTAGTGAACAAACAGCATCATGAAGGTCAAGGAACACACCAGACGGGTCAGGGATAAAGTTGTGGAGGAGTTTAAAGCAGGGTTAGGTTATATAAAAATATCCTAAGCTTTGAAAATCTCATGGAGCACTGTTCAATCAATCATCCGTAAATGGAAAGAGTATGGCACAACCAAAAACCTACAAAGACATGGCCATCCACCTAAACTGACAGGCTGGGCAAGGAGAACATTAATCAGAGAAGCAGCCAAGAAGCTCATGGTAACGCTGGAAGAGCTGCAGAGATCCACAGCTCAGGTAGGAGAATCTGTCCACAGGACAACTATTAGTTGTGCACTCCACAAATCTGTCCTTTATGAAAGAGTGGCAAGAAAAAAGCCATTGTTGAAAGAAAGCCATAAGAAGTCCAGTTTGCGAGAAGCCATGTGGGGAACACAGCAAACATGTGGAAGAAGGTGCTCTGGTCGGATGAGACCAAAATTTGACTTTTTGGCCTAAAAGCAAAACGCTATGTGTGGTGGAAAACTAACACTGTACATCACCCTGAACACACCATCCCCACCGTGAAACATGGTGGTGGCAGCATCATGTTGTGGGGATATTTTCCTTCAGCAGGGACAGAGAAGCTTGTCAGAGTTGATGGGAAGATGGATGGAGCCAAATACAGGGCAATCTTAGAAGAAAGGCTGTTAGTCTGCAAAAGACTTGAGACCAGGGCGGAGGTTCTCACCTTCCAGCAGGACAACGACCCTAAACATACAGCCAGAGCTACAATGGAATAGTTTAAATCAAAGCATATTCATGTGTTGGAATGGCCCAGTCAAAGTCCAGACCTAAATCCAACTAAGAATCTGAGGCAAGACTTGAAAATTGCTGTTCAAAGACACTCTCCATCCAATCTGACAGAGCTCGAACATTTTTACAAAGAATGGGCAAAAATTTCACTCTGTAGATGTGCAAAGCTGGTAGAAACATCCCCAAAAAGACTTGCAGCTGAAATTGCAGCAAAAGGTGGTTCTACAAAGTATTGACTCAAGGGGCTGGATACAAATGCACGCCACAATTATGTGCCACTTTGTCTTGGTCTATCACATAAAATCCCAATAAAATACATTTACGTTTTGGTTGTAACATGACAAAATGTGGAAAATTTCAAGAGGTCTGAATACTTTTTCAAGGCACTGTATGTTGGAAGAATAAATACAAGTGAGAGTTCTGCTGTAACCCAAATTAAATGTCCATAAGAAGTCCTTTTCAACTATTGATCTATTTATTAGTCATGCCCTACATGCCTCATCTAAAGTCCCAAACCTCCTTTTTCTTCATATAGATTTAGGGATGGAGACATAGGCGTGCGCAGGGGGTGTTCCGGGTGTGCCTGGGCACATCCTAATCACTCTCTTTTTTTTAATCAAGTATTTTTTTTATTTATTATTTTTTGTTATTGCTTATTTCATACAAAATTTTCAAACAGAAAATGTTAATAATAAGGAAAGGGTACAATCATTTCATTAGGTTTCTAAATGTAGCGGCCTCACCCCCTCTTCTCTGTCTAGGAGTATGTTGTAGGTGAGGGTGAGATGCGCTACGGCCCATGTCCTCCCCATTGTAGCAGGAGAGGTGAAGGCCAGTACCAAGTATTCTTCTCGGGCCTGTGCGCTTCTATTCACAACCAAGTCTTGCTGTGCTGACACTTCCCCTTCCCTCCCATCAACCAGAGTTCCACACACCGATAAGGATCCAACACTTCTTTTATTGTAACACACACAATAAACAGTTCTTTGTTAGCCAATTAGTTGAGATCCATAAACAGTTCAATACGGTGGGGTGAGCAGGTCGAGGCACTGTCCTAATGATAAACTAAACCACTGTGGTTTCACCAGCGGTTGCTATAGCCATTGGCTAGAGAGAGGAACTTGAATTGTATGAGTCTCTACCAGCGTCTCGGAAGAACATAAATGGAGTACCTTCGCTGCGTTGCGGCCCCTGTCAGTGGGAAGATGTCCCTCCAAGGGAGTTACCAGAGGCCCCTCCATCACCGGGTTGATGCTGCTCCGGACTCTTCAGACGGGTAACCTCTCCGGCCTCCTCACCTCAGACATGGGCCCCATCCACCTCAGGGTCCCTCGGACTCATCCACCCTTGCGGAGCCCAGTCGAAGTTACTGGGCCCCAGGCCTCCGGTGTAGTACCTCACCCCAGGCTTAAGGTGCCTGAGATGGACGCCAACACTGCTCCGACCAGGCCATAGGCGCCTGGGCTGGAACTCCGGACCGACCGCACCCAGGCCTAAGGTGCCTGGGCGCCGGATGTAGAAGACCTCGTGGCGAGGGCGTCTCTCCCCTTTATCCCCTCCCGTGACGCCACAGCAGGTTCTCCGCCCCCGCTGTACCACCGCCGGAACGGGACAAAAAAGGACAGCACTGCGGCAGTGATTCTACCTCGACCTGTGGGAACACCGCCACCCCAGGCCAAGGAGAATAGTACACCACCAAAGTCCTCCACGACTGAAAGTGGTCCAAATCCTCTATGATTTACACACACCTGGGTCATACTACCACCCAGGTGTATCCCCCCTAAATTTAGACCCCCGCTACATAAATATATACAAAGGGATAATAATTAAATTACACACTGTAAGATTTAGCTAAGCCACAAGAAACATCGAACAAAACACACAGAAGACAAACACACATCTCTAGTTTAATTTCGGATTCCATTTATTTTGCACCTTTCTCCTCATCTTGGTTTGAAATATATCAGTCTCCTCTTCCCCTCCCATCTCCTCCCTCCCCTCCTCCCCACAGGACCCATCATACATTAAGTTGCTGGTATTGAGCCAATAGGACCAAATTTTATAACATTTTTGGGAAGCTCCTCTGTGTTTATATGACAATTTTTCTCTTTTTAATATATAATTAATATTACCCCATTGTTTATGAGTTGGCGGAGTAATATCAATCCATTTTTGCAAAATAAGTTTGCGGGCTAAATAGAGAGATCTAGTCCACATTGTATACATTTCTACAGGTAGAGCTCCATCTGGAATTATACCCAAAATTTAGGGGTATTTGTTTTTTCTGTCAAGCATATTGTATTCAAGGTCAAAAACACTTTCTCCCAGTATCTATGTGACTTGGGACAATGCCATAACATATGAATAAGGGAGCCATTAGATACTGAGCATCGCGGGCATAAAGGCGAGCTATATTTAGCCCAGGCAAATAATTTTTGAGATGATGAAATAGATACCTCAGGTAGTATCTCCGTAGCCCGTGTCATGGATCTGCCACCTAAGGGTTAATAGTGCAGACTGATTTCAGTGATTGGCAACAGGCTGCCTTATTTAAACACCTCAGCAGCACTGTGTCTTCGCTGCCTGATCTGCAGTTCATACCTGTTCCAGTGACTTCCTGTGATCTGATCTGTTTCCTGTGTTTGACCCGGCTTGTTTGACTACGATTGATCTCTGTTATCCTGATCCCGGCCTGCCTTGTAACCACGCTCAGCTCTACACTGCTTGATTTCCTGTTGCCAAACTTTGCCTGTATCCTGACCATTCTCTGCCTGTCGTCTATACCCACATCTGATCGTCTGTTACCAAACCCGGCTTGTCTGACTACGTATTCAGTGTCTCCCCAGCCAGTGCACCTACCAGCCTGCTTCCTGTTCCCTGCTGCACCAGCTGAACTGACAAGACCAAAGACGAACCAGGCACCCATACACCACCAGGCTCTTGCGGCCACTGTTGAAACATCGGTGCCCCTTGAGCCGAGGTTGTACAAGAGGCCTTCCCACTGCACGCCAGGCTCATCCGGCAGGTACGTAACAGTATCAGGCAGCCATGTCTGAGCCTGCAAGTGGGAAGTCGGCCATGGATGACATCTGCCAGCACCTTGCAGCCCTTACCCAAGCAGTCAAATCTCTACAGGAGGGTTATACGCAACTGGAACAACGTGTACAGACTCTAGCTACACCAGCAAGCACTGCTGAGCCTTCTGCCTCAAGGACTGCCACTGCAGCAACCTCAGTGGTGATGCTGCCCCCTGAACCCAGAGTTCCAGCACCAGAGAGATTTTCAGGTGACCGGGGAAAATTTTGATCCTTCCGCAACGCATGTGAACTGTACTTCGCCCTGCAACCTCGAACTTTCTCCCTTGAAACCACCAAAGTAGGATTCATCATATCACTGCTTCAGGGTGAGCCCCAGTCCTGGGCTCATCGGATGTTGGAAAAGAACGATGTATTGTTACAGTCCATGTCCGCCTTCTTCGGCACGATGGCCGAATTATACGACGACCCGCAACGAACCACCACAGCAGAGGCTGCCCTTCATGCACTCCAGCAAGGCCACAGAACGGCCGAAGATTATGTTACAGACTTTAGACGCTGGAGTGCAGACACACAGTGGAATGACGCAGCCCTGCAACACCAGTTCTGCTTGGGGTTATCAGAAGGTCTGAAAGACGAATTGGCACGTGTCGGAGTCCCAAATACCCTGGAGGCCCTTATCACACTGGCCATTCAAATTGACCGTCGTCTCCGTGAGCGACGATCCGAAAGATCAGCCCAGCAGCCACGTCCAGTCTGGATGATGCCCCGGATCCCAGCTCCCACTCACTCCGCACCTGTTAGCTTCACTCCAGTTCAGCCCGCTCCTGTTACTTCTGCCACCAAAGCCTATGGAAATCGGCCTAATACGCCCCTCTCTGTCTCCAGAGGAACGCCTGCACCGACGACAGAATAACCTATGCCTATACTGTGGGGAAGCGGGCCACTATGTACGTTCCTGTCCAACCTAGACACGTAAGTGGCGGATGATTTCTTCAGTTAATAACTTTTCTTTACCTACCAATGCCACCAACCTAACCCTTCCCATCTCTTTTCAGCTGCTAGAAAGGGAAGTGGCAGTTACTGTGATCATTGATTCCGGGGCCTGCAGTTGCTTCATCGATCTAACCTTTGCAACACAACAACGCATCCCCTTGAGACCTAAAGCACAACTTTCTGTTTTTCTAGCTGACGGGTCACGTATCAAGTCTGGACCTGTGACCCAAGAGACATTTCCCTTACCCGTGTTGGCTTCCTTCCAACATAAGGAAATTCTAAGCCTTGATGTCATCACCTCCCCGCTATTCCCTGTTATTCTGGGCCTACCCTGGCTGCAGGCGCATAATCCGCAAGTTGACTGGGCCACAGGGAGAATCAACTTCCACTCAGCCTATTGCCAGGAGCACTGCCTACCTAGGTCCCCAGCTTCTTCTACAACACTATTATGTGTGGACTCTGAGTCTGAGGTGCGGCAAGTCGTACCTGAACCCTACCATGAGTTCCTGGATGTCTTTAGTAAGCCAGGGGCTGACATTCTTCCCCTGCATTGGCCATACGACTGCCCAATTGAACTGCTTCCAGGGTCTGAAATCCCTTTTGGTAGAATCTTCCCCCTCGCTGAACGAGAACAGGAGGCACTTAAAGAATATATCCAAGAAAACTTGAAAAAGGGGTTCATCCGACCATCTACCTCCCCAGCAGGAGCAGGAATATTTTTTGTTAAGAAAAAGGACCACTCCCTACGACCTTGTGTGGACTATCGGGAGCTCAACAAAATTACAGTTAAAAAACGATATCCTCTCCCTCTAGTACCCAAACTATTTCAGAGATTAAGGTCGGCAACCATCTTCGCCAAACTAGATCTACGGGGGGCCTACAATTTAGTCCGCATCCGTCAAGGGGATGAGTGGAAGACGGCCTTTCGCACCCGATTTGGCCACTATGAATACCTAGTGATGCCCTTTGGACTATGCAATGCCCCGGCTACTTTTCAACACTTTGTCAATGATATATTCCGAGACTTCATGGATATATTTTTGATTGTTTACCTAGATGACATCCTGATTTTTTCCATTTCTCTAGACTCTCATTGAGGTCATGTCAAAAGGGTGCTGAGCCGGCTCCGCCAACACGGACTATATGCTAAAGGTGAAAAATGTGAATTTGAACAAAGCAACATCCAATTCCTGGGACTGATAATCTCACCTGAAGGGATCAAGATGGACTCTGAAAGGGTCTCTGCTATCTTAGACTGGCCTGCTCCTACCGACAAGAAGGGGGTGCAGCTCTTCGTAGGATTTGCCAACTTTTACAGGAGGTTCATTAAGGGCTTTTCCGCCATCATCACCCCTATCACACAGCTGACTAGACAGAACCTTCGCTTCCATTGGATACCCGAGGCACAAGCCGCATTTGAAACCTTGAAGAGACTGTTTACTTCAGCACCTGTTCTTGGTCACCCGGACCCGTCTCTGCCGTATACACTAGAAGTAGATGCATCTGAAGTCGCTATTGGAGCAGTCATCTCCCAACGCCAAGGCCCTAAGGATCTGATGCATCCAGTAGCCTTTTTCTCCCGCAGGCTCTCCCCAGCAGAGAGAAACTATGACGTTGGGGACCGAGAATTACTGGCCATTAAGGCGGCTTTAGAAGAGTGGAGATACCTCCTGGAGGGAGCAGCGCATCCCATATTGGTCTATACTGACCACAAAAATCTTGAGGACTGCTAAACGTCTAAACGTCTAAAGCCACGTCAAGCACGTTGGGCCCTGTTCTTTTCCCGATTTGTGTTCCACATTACCTATCGGCCGGGCTCGAAGAATGTCAAACCAGATGCACTGTCTCGTATGTTCGATGACACCAAGGAACCACCAGTAGCAGATACCATCTTGTCTGAAAATAACTTCTTACTTTTACAGGGCAACCTCCTCAACCGAATGAAGCAGGCTTGGACAGACGTTCCTAACCCTCCAGGGGTCACGCTGACACTCTGGGAAGGATTGCTGTTTAACGGAAGCAAGGTATTTGTGCTTGAATGTTTACGTATAACCATTTTGGGTCTTTCTCATGATCATCCCCTAGCAGGTCATTTTGGGGTCCACAAGACGCTTGATCTCCTGAAGTGCACATTTTGGTGGCCGGACCTAGAAGAAACCTGTGAGAGGTATGTGAATTCCTGTGCAATCTGCAACCGCAGCAAGGGTACAAAGAACCGAGCTTGGGGTCTACTTCGGCCACTGCCAGTCCCTGACAGACCATGGAAAATTATAGCCATGGATTTCATTGTGGAACTTCCCCCATCGGAAGGATGCACAGCCATCTTTGTGATAGTGGACCGACTGTCCAAAATGACCCATTTCCTCGGCCATGGAGACGGCTCAAGTATTTATCAGAGAGATTATGAGGCTTCACGGAGTCCCTATGAACATTGTCTCCGATCGGGAGGGTTCAGTTCACTTCCAGATTCTGGAAAACTCTGTGTGAAGCCCTTAAAATTGAAAGATCCTTGTCCTCCACCTATCATCCCCAGACCAATGGACAGACAGAGAGAACCAATCAGACATTGGAACAGTATATCCGATGCTTCACCACTTTTCGCCTACAATAATGCCACTCACTCTGCCACAGGTCAGTCACCCTTCTTTGCAAATTATGGTTTTCACCCATCCTTCTTGCCCGACTTTATTCCAGAGACCACAGTTCCTGCTGTCCAAGACACAGTGGATTTTCTAATCCGCAACAATAAGTTGCTTCTAGAAGCGGTTACCAAGGCACAAGCAGCAAGCAAGATGGTTTTTGACAGGAAAAGGAGGGGTGAACTGATTCTCCAGCCGGGAGACCAGGTATGGTTGTCTACTACGAATCTCAGGTTGGCATGTCCCTCAGGGAAACTGGCACCTAAATTTGTGGGACCATTCCCAGTCAAGAGGAAACTTAATGAGGTTGCTTATGAATTATCTTTACCTGATTCACTTAAGATACATCCTGTCTTCCATGTTTCTCTCTTGAAACCCGCAGTCCCTGACTCTTTTCCAGATAGAGTATCCAAGCCACCAGAACCTTTGACCATCAATGGCAAAGAGGAGTATGAGGTGGAGGCTATCATAGACTGTAGGAGAAGAAGGAATCAGGTACAGTACCTGGTTAAGTGGAAAGGTTATGTCCCAGAGGATAACTCTTGGGAGGTTGAACAGGATGTGCACGCCAGAGACCTTGTTAATGCCTTTTTTCGCAGAAATCCACAGAAGAGAGACCTGTTGGGCACCCGGAGGTTGCCCGTAAGGGGGGGGGGCAATGTCATGGATCTGCCACCTAAGGGTTAATAGTGCAGACTGATTTCAGTGATTGGCAACAGGCTGCCTTATTTAAACACCTCAGCAGCACTGTGTCTTCGCTGCCTGATCTGCAGTTCATACCTGTTCCAGTGACTTCCTGTGATCTGATCTGTTTCCTGTGTTTGACCCGGCTTGTTTGACTACGATTGATCTCTGTTATCCTGATCCTGCCCTGCCTTGTAACCACGCTCAGCTCTACACTGCTTGATTTCCTGTTGCCGAACTTTACCTGTATCCTGACCATTCTCTGCCTGTCGTCTATATCTACATCTGATCGTCTGTTACCAAACCCGGCTTGTCTGACTACGTATTCAGTGTCTCCCCAGCCAGTGCAACTACCAGCCTGCTTCCTCTTCCCTGCTGCACCAGCTGAACTGACAAGACCAAAGACGAACCAGGCACCCATACAGCGCCAGGCTCTTGCGGCCACTGTTGCAACATCGTGGCCCTTGAGCCAAGGTTGTACGAGAGGCCTTCCCACTGCACGTCAGGCTCATCCGGCAGGTACGTAACAGCCCGTATCCACTCTTCTTCATTAAGATCCATCAAATCTTTTTGCCAATGGGTAAAACTATTTACCTGGGCATCTATTTTATCCACGTTTAATAAAATAAGATAAAGATCCCCTATTAATCCTCATTTAGTAGTCCGTACTGTGGTTGATTTTAGCAATATCTCTGATGGATTGTACTGTAATTGAAATGATAAAGCCTGATGTTGTAATGCGTGGCGTATTTGGAGGTATTGATAAAAATTGTTATTTGATAGTTAAAAACGCTCTCTCAACTTATTAAAGGGTAATAAAGTATCCCCTTCAAATAACTGGTAGAGAAAAATTAACCCAGCTTTTTTCCATTCCCATAGTTCTCGTATTTTATTCAGCTCAGGTAAACAATAATTTTCCCATATTGGCAAATGTCTTGTATATCCCTTATGTTGAGTAATAATACGTATTGTTTCCCATAGTTTATGGATTAATTGGAATGTTGGAAACTTTCTCTTCTCATAAAATTGGTGAGACACTATTTTCTGTACTAATGGAGATAATTGAAATTGGGTCATTATTAGATTCTGTATGGCAGGGATATGCAATTAGCGGACCTCCAGCTGTTGTAAAACTACAAGTCCCATCATGCCTCTGTCTCTGGGTGTCATGCTTGTGGCTGTCAGATTCTTGCTATGCCTCATGGGACTTGTAGTTCTGCAACAGCTGGAGGTCCGGTAATTGCATATCCCTGCTGTATGGGATCCTGTTTATCTACCTCCTCCCAACCACACCAATGTTGAAGTTGTGCTGCCATAAAATAAAATCTTGAATTGGGGAAAGCTATCCCTCCTCTATCCTTTGCTTGTTGCAGGGTTTCAAGTTTGATTCTTGGTTTTCCATGTTTCCATATAAGGTCTCTAAACGTTGCATCTATTGTCCTGAATAGTTTTAATGTCAACCAAACAGTACAGTTATGCATTAACTATCCTATTCACTCTTTGCTTTGCCAATTTCCATTACTGCCCCTGTGTTGCCCCCTTCCCAAAGTTCTGCTGGCTTCCCTCTCCTGGCTGCTGCAGGGATTTATTCAGGATGGAGAGTGGGGGAACGGGCTAGTCAATATGTCATTAACCGGCCCCTTCCTTTTGAAATGAATACACTCACTCACTGTGTTCATTCATAGCTGAAGCATAGTAAAGTGTTTACTATGCTTCAGTTTCTGAATGAACAAGAAGCCGCTCATCACAGAGCACTTCCCATTAATTCACTGTTCAGTGCAGCTGAGGCTGCAGAAAAAGGCATGTGTATGTTTGAGCTTTGGGGGTACACACCCTAATGCAATAGGCTGCGCACACCCATGGATGGAGACGTATGACTATTCTCCTAGGATGACAGGTGCCATGGTATTGATGGTGATGTGATGCTTTGGATATTAGATATGGTTAATAATGGATAAAAAATGGATAAAAAATAAAACTGCATTTATATCTGCATATTGTATATGTAAAAAACGAAATAAACAGCAGTGACTCAAATGTGTGATATCACAAAAAAACAGCATAGAATAAAACAGAGTCGCGCTTAACTGACATATACAGCATAAAACATCTAATAATGAACAGTCCTCCTTATTGGAAAAGAGTGATGTGATAAGTAGACCGCAGTGCTAAAATCTTGAAAGTAAAATTCATAGTCCATGTGTAGACTTACGTGTCCCGGAAGTGTGGGTGCTCGTTGTATGTTTTTTACCGGCCGGTGTTTTACTATTCCTCCATGTGTGAGAGATGGTTTTAAACCAATAAATCGTTGGATATACACAATGCAGAGTTTCCTTTGTGATTCCTAACATCGGGAGAGAGAGAGATCGCCTGCAGGACCACAGATCTTTGGTTGGATTGCAACCCAAAGGCCCTGGCAGGGTAATCAGCCACAAGCGTTACTGGCCTTTAGTAACCAGTATATCAGTATATCTGGTAAGCAGGCATTTCTTATCACCGGTGGTGGTCTCATATGGTGTCCATTGCACAGGGGATTGAAGGGGACTATATTGTGTCCGAAAGTCTACACCTGGACTACGAATTTTATTTTCAAGATTTTGGCACTGCTGTCTACTTATCACCCTGCTTCTCACATCACTCTTTTCCAATAAGGACTGTTCGTTATTAGATGTTTTATGCTGTATATGTCAAGTAAGCGCGACTCTGTTTTATACTATATCGGCTTATTGGCCTGGGTGACAGATTGTTCAACTGTTGCAATATCACATTATTTACCCAGCACTTTACCTATCCAGGAAGGTAGTACTGGTCCAGGGTAGGTACTGAAAAATACAGTATGTTCTGTGATGGCACTGCCCAGTCAGCATCGCTCAGATCCATTCCAGAAGCTCTGCAGAGAAAAGAAGGAGAAGAGTGAGGATTTTGAATCCCTGAACCGATGGAACAGCTGTGTTGGTGCTGACAACTCAACACTTTAAGTATTAAATGTACAGTTTGAAATTGGAACCCATACACTCATGTCACTTTACAGTACGTTTACAATTGATCTCAATTGGCTTGAATTAACTTATCTCAATTGGCTTGAATTTAACCTAGCTTTGTACTAATAAAATGAGTGGCTTTATAAAATATTTGTTGTCATCACTGTATCTTTCTATGTGCTGTTGTTTTGATAAGTAAAACTGAAATTAAAGCCACCATTCCAGATATTTTTTGTATAATAGGATATTTTAGATCTGCATTTAGAATCCATTGACAAATGGTTTGTGACTAAAACACAAATTGCAGCCAATCACAACAAAACATATGCATGAAAAACGAAATCTGTTCAGACCACCTGAGTTCAAGCCAAAGTCTTTTGATATACTCTATGGCTAGATTGTGAACATGTGGCAGAAATACCCATTTAGAGTTTGCGATGCTTGGTAAATTAGCATTGGCTTTGTGTTTTGTTTTTCCTTTTTAATCATCATGAGAGCTAGGAAGAACCAACAGCACTGAATCTTCCTAATCAATCTAGTTCCATTTTAGGAAACTATACAAAGCAAGGCTTTGTGTACCAACGGGACATTTAAGGCACCAAGTTACCAATACGTGAAAACCGTGTATCTCCGAAAATGAGACCTAGAGTGATTTTCGGAGAGGACTGCAATATAAGTTCTACCTGAAAGTAAGCCCTGGTAAAGTCCTAGTAAAAATATGTAATATGTTTTGTAAAAAGATTATATAATGTCCAGTGTGTCTTCTTTTGTAATTTTATTGTCTAAATTATCCTCTTTACAATCGCTGCTGGGCGCTCATGTGACCTGCCGGAGATCTTCTCCTCCTCTCCTGGCTGACGTCAGTGACCCCTCTCTCTGCAGTGCTCGGAGCGGGGGGTGACATCAGCAGGGATCTAGGCCCCTCACTTTGTAGTGCTCAGAGCGGCGCTGACGCAGTGCTCAGAGCGGTGCTGACTTCAGCGGGGATCTCGGACTCTGACTCTGCAGTGCTCAGAGTGGGATAGAAGAGCTCCAGCAGGTCACATGAGCGTCCAGCGGCACTGTAAATAAGGTATTTTTCTTTTTCGTACATCACGGGACACAGAGCGACTTAGTCATTACTAATGGGTTATATAGTTTACCTTCAGGTGTTGGCACTGGCCAATTCCAAACCGGAAGTACCCTCCCCTATATAAGCCCCTCCCACCCGGGAGCACCTCAGTTTTTTGCCAGTGTCTAAGGTGTTGGCCAAAGAGTAACATGTGTTTTCACTGGGCTTGCGTACAGGTTCTTTTGGGCCTTAGTAAGCTGTTCCGGATCCCACCAAAAAAGCTTCATAGCTAAACGGTCGGTACCCGGGCCTTGCAGCAGAAGAGCAAGGTTTTGCCTGTAATGCTTCTCTTAGGAGGGCTGGACCCTGGGATCCAGAGCTCTGGTCATACCCACGACCAAGACGCTGTCTGTGCAGGGTGCTATACAGGTCCAGGGGAGTGGAATCCTTGGGAACCCGGTCCCTGAAGGTTTAATTACAATGCCTGCCGTGATAGGTGAAGTTTGGACTTTTGTGGACCAAACAAAGTCCTGCGGCGGGGATCAGGTAAGTGGGGGCCCTCAGGAACTTGGTTCTATTGGGGGACCCCCAAGCCTAATTTGTCTTTCTGTCTGTTACCTAACGGTATTCCCGCTAAATATCTGTGTTTGCCTATAACTACTGAAAATGTAAAATTTTAATAGTAGTCAAGAAAAAAAAAAAAACAGGGACCGCGGTACCTGTGTTAAACCACTAGAGGCCGCTGTAGTCCATTTTTCTTGTAAATGTGGATCTTTGGTTTTCTCAACTCAAAAGATCCAGGCAGCTGGTAAGTTTCTCTGAGGGAATCCACTTCCTCTGCCCTGTTGCTGCGTTCATCCACCGCACAGGCCCTCCGGCAAAAAGGGCCCTGGCTCCTAGTCCTCTGTTGGTTTTCGAAAAGGGCGCCATTGGCGCACGGGCGCGCGCGCGGGCGCGTGCACGCGCCTCCTATGAAAAAAAAAGGGGCGGGGCGGGTGGATGACGCTCGATGCGCGCCGCGGCGCTTCTGCGCATGTGCGGGCGTCCCAGCATGGTTAAAAGACACAGTACAAGTGTCAGCTGCATGCAAACAGAGCTAGCAACAAACAGTGGCACACAGAGGCGGTTGATGCAGGCATCCCCATAGAAAGGCACTTTAGTGGACACCAGCTGGTATATAGCAGCACCTGTGTTAGACTATTACCAGCAAAAATTGGTGTATGACGACGGGAATACCTCAGCTTTGTGCTTAAAGGATATGTCGTCCAGACGCTCCGGAAATAAATCTTCCAGGAAGCCAAAGGGGTCTCCATCGGGCTCTGAGGATATTGGGCATGCTTGCACTGCACCAATCTCCCCTGAGAATGCAGAGGTCAGTAGCCGTAGAAACCCCGCAGGAATGCCTGGTGCTGCGGCTGTCCCCAGTCCACCTGCTCCTGTATATATAACAGAGGAGGTTTTATCCTCAACTCTGGGAGGATTGGAAGAGAGATTAACAGCATTGATCGCTGCTTCCCTGTCACAGGAAAAGCGCGTCCGATCTCCGTCTCCTCCTTCAGAGTGCCTGTTAGTGGAGGAACAGCCCCACACAGAGATCGACCTACCTGAAGGGGATCAGGATGAGGTTGATTCACTTATAGAGGAATCAACAGTGGAAGAACCTTTCTCAGCTTCTCAGGCTGAAAGATTATGGGTTCAGTCTCTGACTAACATGGTCCGATCAGCATTTAAAATGCCTCTGGCGGAACCACCATCCACTACGGTCTCCTCGCTGGGGTCGCTAAAAGCTCCCCAGGCGGTCTGTTCCTTCCCAATCCACCCTTTATTAGAAGGGCTTATTTACCAGGATTGGGAGCATCCTGATAAAATATTTGCTCCCCCCAAGAGATTTCCGGTGATCTATCCCATGGAGGATAAGTTCATAAGAAAATGGAGGGTCCCTATAGTGGACGCAGCCATCTCTTCTGTTAACAAATCACTGACATGTCCAGTAGATAATGTTCCAATGTTCAAAGACCCAATAGATAAAAAATTGGAGTCTTTACTAAAATCTGCTTTCTCTACAGCAAGTATGGTGACACAACCTGCGGTAGCAGCGATTGGAGTCTGCCAAGCAGTGAAAGATCAGTTGAAACAAGTCTTAAGGGACTTACCAGATCAGCAGGCTCATGCCCTAGCTGACCTGCCTAGAGCTTTGTGTTTTGCGGTGGACGCCATAAAGGATACAATCCAACAGGCCTCCCGCTTTACGCTGTCTATAGTACATATGCGTAGGCTTCTGTGGCTCAAAAACTGGTCTGCTGAAGCTCCCTGTAAAAAACTGCTGGTTAGCTTCCCATTTCATGGAGAACGCTTATTTGGAGAAGATCTGGACAAATATATCCAGAAAATTTCTGCCGGTAAAAGTTCACTCTTACCGGTTAAGAACAAGGGTAGAAGTCCTTCTTTTAAGAGGCCTACCTCTCCAGTCCCGGGCACATCGGCTGTGAAGCAGTTCCGACGGCCTCCGCGGTCAAATTCAGGGGGCAGAAATCAGGGACAATCACAGGGTAACAAGAAGCCCTGGATCAAGAGAGGTACAAAACCTCCCCCTAAGGCATGAAGTATTGCCCCCGCTCAATCGGGTGGGGGGAAGACTTCAGTTGTTCACAGAGACCTGGCGGGACACCATCAGAGACAGATGGGTGCTCTCCGCAGTAAGTCTGGGATACAAGCTGGAGTTAAAAGGCACTCCTCCTGCCCAATTTATGAGGTCAAACGTGCCAAGAGATCCCCAAAAGAGAGGATCCCTCCTTCTGGCACTAGAACAACTATTGCTCCAAGGGGTAATCATGAAGGTTCCCCTGGAAGAAAGCGGATTCGGGTTTTACTCGAACCTTTTCACAGTCCCCAAACCAAATGGGGACGTGAGGCCCATATTAAATCTAAAAGGGCTAAACAAGTTCCTAAATATCAGGACCTTTCGGATGGAGTCGATCCGATCAGTGGCCACCGCCCTACAAGGGCAGGAATGGCTAGCCTCGATCGACATAAGGGATGCTTATCTGCATATTCCCATCTTTCCGGCCCATCAGAAATTTCTACGCTTTGCAGTAGAAGGGCGCCATTTTCAGTTCAGAGCCTTACCTTTCGGTCTGGCCACAGCACCACGAGTGTTCACAAAAATTCTGGCCCCATTATTGGCCAATCTAAGAACACAGGGTGTAACGATAATGGCATATCTAGACGACCTGCTACTAATAGACCACTCAGTGGAAAAGCTGGAAGTAGCTATTCACAAGACAATCGAGTATCTGGAATATCACGGTTGGATTATCAACCGGGACAAGTCAGCTCTAAGACCAGTCAAAAGTCTGGAATACTTAGGGCTAAGGCTGGATTCAAATCAGAGAAAGATTTTCTTACCTCCAGAGAAGGTGTCGTCTTTAAGAAATTTGACCCACTTAGTGGGTACAAAAAGAAAACCATCCATACGTCTCTGCATGAGGCTGCTGGGAAAGATGGTGGCTTCATTCGAAGCGGTACCCTACGGTCAATTCCATTCAAGGAATTTGCAAAGGGCCATACTGTCAGCCTGGAACAAAAAAGTTCAGGCTTTAGACTTACCAATGTCCCTGTCCCCTTCCGTTCGCAAGAGCCTCCATTGGTGGTTGGTGCCCCAGAATCTGGAAAGAGGGAAACCCTTCAGTCCGGTTTCTTGGAAGGTGGTCACTACAGATGCCAGCCTCATCGGCTGGGGGGCAGTGCTGGAGCAATGGTCTCTCCAGGGCAGGTGGTCAGAAGCAGAAAAGGCCCTGCCCATCAATCTCTTAGAGATACGAGCAGCCCGGTATGCCCTAGTAGCATGGACATCCAAACTCCAGGGGTCCCCTGTCAGAATTCAATCAGACAATGCCACGGCAGTGGCATATATCAATCATCAGGGTGGCACCAAAAGTCGTGCAGCCCAGAAGGAAGCAAATTGCATCCTGGAGTGGGCAGAAAGATATGTCCCAGCCATATCTGCGGTTTTCATCCCAGGAGTGGAAAATTGGAGAGCGGACTTTCTAAGTCGCCAACAATTATGCCCGGGGGAATGGTCTCTTCACCCCGAGGTTTTCCAGGCAATATGCCAGCGGTGGGGAACACCGGATGTAGATCTGCTAGCATCCAGATTCAACGCAAAGGTGGACAGGTTTGTGTCTCGCACAAGGGATCCCCTAGCTTGCGGCTCGGATGCCCTAGTGTTCCCTTGGGATCGGTTCAAGCTGATATATGCATTCCCACCGCCACAATTGTTACCGCGATTACTCCGCAGAATCAGGGTAGAAAAGAAACCAGTGATTCTGGTGGCTCCAGCGTGGCCCCGAAGGGCATGGTACGCGGAGATGGTAAAAATGTCAGTGAGGAGTCCTTGGACCCTCCCACTTCGTCCGGACCTGCTGTCGCAAGGACCGATATACCACCCTTCCTTACCAGCCCTAGGTTTGACGGCCTGGCTATTGAAGCCCACATTCTGAAAAAGAGAGGGCTCTCTAATTCTGTGGTATCTACCATGATCAATGCCAGGAAACCGGTATCCAGGCAGATCTATTATAGGATCTGGAAAGCGTACATTACGTGGTGTGAGACCAAGAAATGGCATCCACGTAAGTACATGATAGGGAGGATTCTGGACTTCCTACAGTGGGCTGTAGATAGGAAGCTGGCCTTGAGTACTATCAAGGGTCAGATTTCGGCCTTGTCAATATTTTTTCAAAGGCCCTTGGCTTCGCATTCACTAGTCAAAGCCTTTATACAAGGAGTGATGCGTATTAGCCCTCCGGTTAGTATTCCCATATGTCCTTGGGACTTAAACCTGGTTCTGTCGGTTCTACAGAAACAACCGTTTGAACCATTACAACACATTTCCTTGGTTCTTCTCACCAGGAAATTGGTTTTCTTAGTAGCCATTTGTTCGGCTAAAAGAGTGTCGGAATTAGCAGCTATGTCCTGTAAGGAGCCATATCTGGTTGTCCATAAGGACAGAGTAGTATTACGTCCTCATCCAGCCTTTCTTCCTAAGGTGGTATCGAGGTTTCATTTGAACCAAGATGTGGTTCTTCCTTCTTTTTTCCCCAAACCTATCTCAGTAGAGGAAAAGTTATTACATTCTTTGGATGTGGTAAGAGCAGTTAAAGCTTATCTAAAAGCCACTGCTCAGATTCGCAGAACGGATTCTTTGTTTGTTCTGCCGGAAGGCCCCAGAAGGGGTCAGGCAGCATCAAAATCTACTTTAGCCAAGTGGATTCGACAGGTCATAATACAAGCCTATGGCTTGAGAAAGAGACCGCCTCCGTTCAAAGTTAGGGCGCACTCCACAAGAGCGGTTGGAACTTCATGGGCAGTGCATCACCAGGCCTCCCTGGCTCAAGTATGTAAGGCCGCAACATGGTCTTCGGTACACACGTTTACTAGATTCTATCAGGTAGACGTTAGAAGTCAGGAGGATGTCGCCTTTGGGCGCAGTGTGTTGCAGGCCGCAAAAGATCCTCATGCCTGATGGCGCCCAGCTTATGTACCCCCCCCCTCATTTGGCATTGCTTTGGGACGTCCCATTAGTAATGACTAAGTCGCTCTGTGTCCCGTGATGTACGAAAAAGAAAAAGGGATTTTTATAACAGCTTACCTGTAAAATCCTTTTCTTGGAGTACATCACGGGACACAGAGCTCCCACCCCTCTTTTTGGGACACTTATTGCTTGGCTACAAAACTGAGGTGCTCCCGGGTGGGAGGGGCTTATATAGGGGAGGGTACTTCCGGTTTGGAATTGGCCAGTGCCAACACCTGAAGGTAAACTATATAACCCATTAGTAATGACTAAGTCGCTCTGTGTCCCGTGATGTACTCCAAGAAAAGGATTTTACAGGTAAGCTGTTATAAAAATCCCTTTTTGACAAAGTTACAAAAGGAGACACACTGGACATTATATAATCTTTAAAAACGGATTACATATTTTCACAATGACTTTAACTAAGGTTTATTTTTGGGATTAAAGATGTCACGATGATGACTCCTGAGCTTACAGGGGTAGAGAAGACAGGGGACAGAGGAACTTTTTCAAAAACATTTTATTGTTTTATTCCAGGTTTTTTAGAACATAGAGAGGGGTAAATGACACAGCACAAGCACTGTCATACTTTAAAGCAGGGATATGCAATTAGCGGACCTCCAGCTGTTGCCAAACTACAAGTTACATGAGGCATAGCGAGACTCTGACAGCAGCAAGCATGACACCCAGAGGCAGAGGCATGATGGGACTTGTAGTTTTGCAACAGCTGGAGGTCCGCTAATTGCATATCCCTGCTTTAAAGGATCAGGATTTTTTTAGGGTTACAACCACTTTAAGATTGTCATTGTACATACTGTAAATAAATAAGACATCCCCTGAAAATAAGCCCTAGTGTGTTTTTTGTAGCCAAAATTAATATATGACCTGGTCTTTTTTCTGGGGAAACAGTGCGACATATTGATTTATTTGTAATTAAGGTACTGTTTACGGGATACATTTTTATTTTTGTTTTATTGTGTAAACAAATAAAAAATATTGTTTTTATATATTGGTGACTTGGTCTGCTTGGTTTACAAATCCTTCTTTTTTATAGTTTCCTAAAATTGGATGTGGCACCTGGCTAATCCAAGCCCAAAAGTCTATAACTCTAGTTCCACTTTAGTTGTTTTAAAACAATCCCTAGATGACAGTATGAATCCAGCTCATAACTCTTTGAAAATATTGTATGGTCGACGATCAATGCATTACATACGGTACAAGTTTTTTTGACCAGCTGGGGTTATAAGAGCTTAAACAAAGATATACCCAGTATGTGATGATAATTAAATGTTTTATAGGTGTAATATCTGTGGTCTGTGGCATGCAGCATGCTGTTGATACAAATGTGATGAATATTTGCCATCTTTCTGCTTTTTGGTAACTTAACACCTCCTCAATAAAGGTGAAAATGTGGTGATTCTTAATTTTAATTATCTGCCATATACATTTTAATTAGATGTTAGAGTGTCTAAATAGATTCTAATTTACACAACTAATTCTACACTATTAAACACAACTAATACCCACTTACTACACTAATTTGCATGCATTAACACATTTCATTGTATAATACTTAGTATGTCAAATGATTTACTTATATGTACAAAAGCGGTAGTAAACCATCTTAAAAATAAAAAATTATTCCCCTGCAGGCTCATGTCATATTGTGCTAGTATGCATCGCATACTAGCACATTATAATAGACTTCCCTAAAAAATTGATCCCTCAAAAGGTGCACTGTCACCGCTGACAGGGATTCCATCTTCTTTCTGGGTTTGAATGGCCGAACCACAATGACGTCACTCCTGAACATGTGCATGAGAGTCTCGGTTGCGGCACAGCTCTCTCAATAGACAGCATGCTGTCCATTGAAAGTACATGTCCCGGTGATGTCACTGGCTGCTACACATGTAAATATCTGCTAAACGGTGCACGTTTAGGAGATACTTACTGTACCTACAGACAGGTAAGCCTTATAATAGGATTACTTGTAAGTACAAGATAAAAGGCTGAATTTACTACCGCTTTATAGTGGTTGTAAACCCTTTTGTGTTTTTTTTTTTTTTTCTAACCTGCAAGACAAAGCTATAATGAGCTAGTATGACTAGCATACTAGCTCATTATGTACCACTTACCTTCGATCGGGGCCCCCGAGGTCGTCCGTGTCCCTCCTCTAGCCGCATCCATCGCTGCGGCGATAGCCGGAATGTTACTTCCGGGTATCGCCGCTGCAGCCAATCACAGCACCGCTCCGGCGCTGTGATTGGCCGGAGCGGCGAAGACGTGACTCCGCGCATGCGCGCGTGAGCTGTCAAATTCGGCTACGTCGTCGAATGTTGCGACCTAGCCGAATTTGTGAATGGGGTGACGTCAGCGTCGCCGCATTTACATACAAATATCTCCTTAACCACTTAAGCCCCGGACCATTTGGTAGCTAAAGGACCAGAGGTGAATTCAGAATTTTGCACTGCGCTGCTTTAACTGTAAATTGTGCGGACATGCAATGTTGTACCCAAACTAAATTTGCATACTTTTCTTCCCACAAATAGAGCTTTCTTTTAATGGTATTTGATTGCCTCTGCGATTTTTATTTTTTACGATATAAACGGAAAAAGACCGAAAATTTTGAAAAAAAATGATATTTTCTACTTTTTGTTATAAGAAAAATCGAATAAACTCAATTTTAGTCATACATTTAGGCCAAAATGTATTCAGCCACATGTTTTTAGTAAAAAAAATGTCAATAAGCGTATATTTATCGGTTTGCGCAAAAGTTATAGCGTTTACAACTAGGGTACATTTTCTGGAATTTACACAGCTTTAAATTTATGACTGCCTATCTCATTTCTTGAGGTGCTAAAATCGCAGGGCAGTACAAAACCCCCCTAAATGACCCCATTTTAGAAAGTAGACACCCCAAGGAAATTGCTGAGAGGCATGTTGAGCCCATTGAATTTTTTTTTTTTGTCCCAAGTGATTGAATAATGACAAAAAAAAAAAAAAAAACATTACAAAAAGTTGTCACTAAATGATATATTGCTCACACATGCCATGGTTATATGTGGAATTGCACCCCAAAATACATTCTGCTGCTTCTCCTGAGTACGGGGATACCACATGTGTGGGACTTTTTAGGAGCCTAGCCACGTACGGGACCCCGAAAACCAATCACCGCCTTCAGGATTTCTAGGCACAAATTTTTGATTTCACTCCTCACTACCTATCACAGTTTCGAAGGCCATAAAATGCCAAAATAGCACAAAACCCCACCAAATGACCCCATTTTGGAAAGTAGACACCCCAAGCTGTTTGCTGAGAGGCATGGTGAGTATTTTACAGCTCTCATTTGTTTTTGAAAATGAAGAAAGAACATTTTTTTTTTCTTTTTTTTTTTCAATTTTCAAAACTTTGTGACAAAAAGCGAGATCTGCAAAATACTCACAATACCTCAGCAAATAGCTTGGGGTGTCTACTTTCCAAAATGGGGTCATTTGGGGGGGGTTTTGTGCCATCTGGGCATTCCATGGCCTCCGAAACTGTGATAGGCAGTGAGAAGTGAAATCAAAAATTTACACCCTTTAGAAAGCCTGAAGGCGGTGATTGGTTTTTGGGGTCCCGTACGCAGCTAGGCTCCCAAAAAGTCTCACACATGTGGTATCCCCGTACTCAGGAGAAGCAACAGAATGTATTTTGGGGTGTAATTCCACATATGCCCATGGCATGTTTGAGCAATATATCATTTAGTGACAACTTTGTGCAAAAAAAAAAAAAAAAAACATTAGGAAGCTTACATCCACTCTTCTAACCACTTGAAGACAAAGCCCTTTTTGACACTTTTTGTTTACATGAAAACATATTTTTTTTGCAAGAAAATTATGTTGAACCCCCAAACATTATATATATTTTTAAAGCAAAGGCCCTACAGAATAAAATGGTGGGTGTTGCATTTTTTTTTTCTACACAGTATTTGCGCAGCGATTTTTCAAACGCATTTTTTTGGGGAAAAAATACACTTTTTTAATTTTAATGCACTAAAACACACTATATTGCCCAAATGTTTGATGAAATAAAAAAGATGATCTTAGGCCGAGTACATAGATACCAAACACGACATGCTTTAAAATTTCGCACAAACGCACATTGGCGACAAACTACATACATTTTTAAAAGCCTTTACAGGTTACCCCGTTAGATTTACAGAGGAGATCTACTGCTAAAATTACTGCCCTCGATCTGACCTTCGCGGTGATACCTCACATGCATGGTGCAATTTCTGTTTACATATGACGCCAGACCGACGCTTGCGTTCGCCATTGGGCAAGAGCAGGGCAGGACAGGGGTGCTTTTTTTATTTTTTTATTTTTTTTTTATTATTAATTTTGCTTTTTTATTTTATTTTTAAACTGTTGCTTCCATATTTTTTTTTTTATCATTTTTATTGTTATCTCAGGGAATGTAAATATCCCCTATGATAGCTATAGGTAATGACAGGTACTCTTTTTTGAAAAAACTGGGGTCTATTGGACCCTAGATCTTTCCTCTGCCCTCAAAGCATCTGACCACACCAAGATCGGTGTGATAAAATGCTTTCCCAATTTCCCAATGGCGCTTTTTATATCCGGGGGGGTCATTCCCTCCCACTGCTTGTAAAAGCAGTCCAGAGGCTAATTAGCCACTAGGATTGCTTTTACATGAAAGCCGGCTGCTGGCTGAAAAGAATGATACCAAGATGATACCTAAACCCACAGGCATCATTCTGGTATAAACATTCAAAGTCCAGCAACATACCAGTACGTTGCTGGTCCTTGTTGGACATGTATTGTAATCTTTTTTTTCATGCAGCCTGTTGGCTGAACGAAAAAAAAAGATTGATCGGTGGGTATGCCCACCATTAGAATACCGCCCTTCATCCACCCACTTCTAATGATGGGCATACATGCACCATTTATATATGCCGAAGCATGGGGGCATCTTCCCGCAAAAGTTATGCCGCGTACACATGGTCAGACTTTTCCACGGGCAAGCCTCCGTCGGAATTTCGACTGTATGTACGCGGCATTAGGAGCAAAATCGCTCCTCCGCCCCTGCTGCCCCAATGCTTCGGCATATATGCTTTTTTTTTTTTTTAACTGTGGTGGCGAAATCACCTCCTACAGCACTGGAGTCGCAGGGATCAGGCCTGTCTCTGCGAACGCTGCAGTTATGTGTGTTGTGTTTTGCAAGTGACAGTGATCGATCGATACTGCACTTGGGTGGCCTGGGCTGGACGGAGGGGCAAAACGCAGGTGCTAGCAGGTATCTGGGCTGATTCCGCTAACACTGCGTTTTTGGGAACCCTAAACTGCTGGGGACGCTAGTATAGATCTGATCAGATCAGATATTGATCTGTTCAGATACTATACCACTAAGGGGGGTGTATGCTTCACGCGTGGGTGTTAGCGTTACTGGCACTAACCTGACGCTGCCTGGGGTGTGACGCAGACCCTCTCTGACGCTAAAACCTAATTGATATCACCCGCCGGGCGATCAGGGGGTTAAACCTTTATTGGGTTATATACGGCGGGTGCCCTGACACTATAAAAAGCAAACTAACTAACCAGCATCACCCGTAACACTTATATGGTGATTACTGGTGAAAGGGTTAACTAGGGGCAATTAGGGGGTTAAAACCTTTATTAGGTAATATATGGGGGTACCTGACGCTATATAAAAACCTGACGGCGAACCTAAAAAAAATTACTGGCTACCGATCTGCATCACCGACACTAAGACAACGATCATAAAAACGATCGCTTAGCGACAGTGGTGATAGGGGGTGAAAGGGTTACCTGGGGGGCGATCAGGGGGTTAAACCTTTATTAGATAATATATGGGGGTACCTGACGCTATAAAACCTGCGGCGAACCTAAAAATAATTACTGGCTACCGATCTGCATCACCGACGCTAAGACAGCGATCAGAAAAATGATCGCTTAGCGACAGTGGTGATAGGGGGTGAAAGGGTTACCTGGGGGGCGATCAAGGGGGTTAAACCTTTATTAGGTAATATATTGGGGTACCTGACGCTATAAAAACCTGCGGCGAACCTAAAAAAAATTACTGGCTACCGATCTGCATCACCGACGCTAAGACAGCGATCAGAAAAATGATCGCTTAGTGACAGTGGTGATAGGGGGTGAAAGGGTTACCTGGGGGGCGATCAAGGGGGTTAAACCTTTATTAGGTAATATATGGGGGTACCCGACGCTATAAAAACCTGCGGCGAACCTAAAAAAAATTACTGGCTACCGATCAGCATCACCGACGCTAAGACATCGATCAGAAAAATGATCGCTTAGTGACGGCGGTGCTAGGGGGTGAAAGGGTTACCTGGGGGGTGATCAAGGGGGTTAAACCTTTATTAGGTAATATATGGGGGTACCCGATGCTATAAAAACCTGCGGCGAACCTAGAAAAAAAATACTGGCTACCGATCAGCATCGCCGACGCTAAAACATCGATCAGAAAAATTATCGCTTAGTGACCGTGGTGATAGGGGGTGAAAGGGTTACCTGGGGGGCGATCAAGGGGGTTAAACCTTTATTAGGTAATATATGGGGGTACCCGACGCTATAAAAACCTGCGGCGAACCTAAAAAAAATTACTGGCTACCGATCAGCATCACCGACGCTAAGACATCGATCAGAAAAATGATCGCTTAGCGACGGCGGTACTAGGGGGTGAAAGGGTTATCTGGGGGGTGATCAGGGGGTTAAACCTTTATCAGGGGGGGTTAGGGGGCTACACTGGACCTAAAACTATATGTACTGACACTTTTACAGTCACAAATGTCACTGATTGCAGTGATCACTAAATAAATGGTCACTGCAATCAGTGACACTGTGACTGGGGGCTGGGGGGTGATCTGGGGGTGATCTGGGGGGGTCTGGGAGGGCGATTTATGTACCTATGTGTCCTGGTGTCAGTGTAGTGTTGTGTGCACTAACCTGCATCTTCTCCTGTACGGCGCTCGGTATATGTGAGCGCCACAGGAGAGATGACATCACTTCCTCCAGCCTGTGTAAACAAGCACACAGGCAGGGGAAGCTCTCATTCGCCGGGAGCGATCGAGAGGGGGTGGCCGGAATCGAACGGCCGTCCCCTCATGCCGGATCGCTCCCAAAGGTAAAACGACCGCTCACTGTAAAGAAGGGGGGTCCGATCGGACCCCCAAACTATACAAAGGCAATCACGTACATATACGTGATTCTGCCTGTCGGTGCCATTCTGCCGACGTATATTTACAGTGGGCGGTCGTTAAGTGGTTAACCGTGTAGGTTAAGGAGATATTTCATGCACCTACAGGTAAGCCTTAATCTAGGCTTACCTGTAGGTCTTTGTTTAAAAAGTGGGTTTACAAACACTTTAAATAGAAAGCCAAGTCTGTACTTTTAGGTGATGATGAGAAATTACAAAAAAGGTTCATAAAGATATGCAATCATCTTTCATTCGCCATCAATCATTGTTTTGGAGTGGTTTTAAATGGCTATCATTCTCTTTCTGCTGTCAATGCTAAAATGAAAGTGTGTATCAAACTGCAAGGGCATATTCAGGATCTTCATATGACAATAATATGCCCAATCTTTTTTTTTTATAAAAATATTTCAAGTACTACATTTGGTGCCAAAAGTAAGCATTTTAATATGCCAATATATATGGATTAAATCACTGTGCATACACACTACCAAAGGTGCTTCAGGGTGAAGAAACTGTGGTGTTTCTGAACCAGCCATCTCATATAAACATACCGATTTGTTTACCGGACAGGCCAATCCTGCTGAAGTCACTAATGCTCAGTATTTTATTGGAACAATCAATGTACGTTGCCCATTGTCGCTGTAAAAAAACTGTAGCAGTAGCTGTTGGTGGTCATTAGGGATGAGCCGAACACCCCCAGTTCGGTTCGCACCAGAACCTGCGAACGGACCGAAAGTTTGCGCGAACTTTAGAACCCTATTAAACCCTATTAAATACAATGGACTCGAATGTTCAAAATCAAAAGTTTTTTCGGGAGCAGTGATTTTAATGATGCTTAAAGTGAAAAAAATAAGTGAAATATTCCTTTAAATATCGTACCTGGGGGGTATCTAAAGTATGCCTGTGAAGTGGCACGTGTTTCCCGTGTTTAGAACTGTCCCTGCACAAAATGAAATTTCTAAAGGAAAAAAAGTCATTTAAAACTGCTTGCGGCTTTAATGTAATGTTTGGTCCCGGTAATATGGATGAAAATCATTGAGAAAAATGGCATGGGTATCCCCCCCCTCCCCCCAGCCCACTACCAGCCCCTTTGGTTGTTGTATGGATATTAAGGGGAACCCCGCACCCAAATTTAAAAAGGCCCTATATACTATACAGCAGTATACAGGCGGTGCAAACAAGACAGGGACTGTAGGTTTGTTCTTAAGTAGAATCTGTTTGTAATTTGGAACAGGTACATTTTTTAAGTGTAGCTCCAGCTCAAAAATCAATTTTTAAGCTTTTGTAAAACATAGGGAGGGTTATCACCCCTGTAACATTTGTTTTTCTGTCTGTGCAGTGTGCACCTGTTCAGAACATTTCACCTTACTTTCCGTCCCAATGACAAATGTTTTTTGAAAATTAGTTTTTTTATTGAAACAAGGATTGGTGATTAAGCATCAGTGGAGAGGAGACACTATTTTCCCATATTAACTCTTACAGGAGAGAATTTCCCTTCCTAGGGGTAGATTTCCTCTCACTTCCTGTTGTCTTCTTCCGTTTGCAAGTAGGAGTCGTTTGTAAGTTGGATGTTTGAAAGTAGGGGCCTGCCGTATATACTCTGCAGAAATTTGGCCCTTAGGTGTTGCCACAACACTGTAAGCCCTCGCAGTTACTCTTGGTGGGCGCTGGAACGCCCTGCTGTGAACTATTATATCAAGAATTGTAATTACATGCCATTGGTGAACAGTGGTAGGAAAAATTGGGCCTTTGTTGGTGGTGCTGGTGCCACAACACTGTAAGTCCTCACAGTTACTCTTGGTGGGCGCAGGAATGGGCCCAGCTGTGAAATATTAGATCAAGAATTGTAATTACATGCCCCTGTTGAACAGGGGCAGAAAAATTGGGCCTTTGGTGGTGGTGGTGGTGTTGCCACAACACTGTAAGCCCTCACAGTTACTCTTGGTGGGCACAGGAATGGGCCCTGCTGTGAATTATTAGATCAGGAATTGTAATTACATGCCCCTGAAAAAAAAATTGGGCCTTAGCCACTGGTGGCAGTGCCCAGAACCAAAAATGTTCTTACAAGCTATCAGCATGATCATTGAGGAGGAAGAGGATAGTCACTCAGCATAACAGGATAGCCACTCAGCATCAGCATAGGCAGTCTTGAAGGGATCTGACATTTATAAAAAAATTATTCAGTTACATCAGCATCAGGTGCTTGGTAGCTGGTGGTGATCCAAGACTGAATAATTTTTATGAAAGTCAGTCGATCGACCGAGTCGGTGGACAGGCGCACCCTGTGATCAGTTTCAAAGCCTCCAGCAGCACTGAATGTGCGTTCCGAAAGAACGCTGGATGCAGGACAGGCCAGTAGCTCAATTGCATACTGTGCATGCTCTGGCCAGTGATCCATCCTCAAGACCCAGTAATCCAGAGAATTTTCGGTGGGAAAGGTGTCCAAGTCTGATCTTGCCCCTAGGTATTCCTGCACCATGTAAACCAGACACTGGTGATGGTTGCTGGAACCGATCATACCTTGGGGCTGCGTACTATAAAATTGTCTGAACGCATCGGTCAGACGGCCACCTTCTCCACCGCTCCTCCTTTGACTGACCGAAGCCTCAGCAACACGTTGTCCAGGACCAGGTATTTTTAACCTCCCAGTCTCTTGGAACGCATTGCACAGACCTTTCTGCAAGGCCTCCCAAAGATGCTTCATCCTCTGCTCCCTCTGCAATGGCAAGATAAGGTCCGCAACCTTACCCTTGTAACGTGGATCAAGGAGGGTTGCCAGCCAGTAATGATCCCTCTCCTTGATCGCACGAATACGAGGATCCCTCCGCAGGCTTTGCAGGATCAGGGAGGCCATGCAGCGTAGGTTTGCTGAGGCATTTGGTCCGGAGTCCTCTGGGTCACTCAGGGCAACATGATCCGCAGCCACCTCCTCCCAGCCACGTACAAGTCCATGGGTGTCTTGGGACTGTAATTGATCCCTTGAAGACTGCTGCTGATGCTGAGTGCTAGGCTCCACCTCCATGCTGACACAATCCTCCTCCTGCTCCTCCTCCTCTTCCTGTGTGATGGGCGGGCCAGCAGGAACACTGTCTGGATAAAGGGGGCCTTGAGAGGTAAGGAAGTCCTCCTCTTCCTGCCTCTGTTCTGCCTCAAGTGCCCTGCCCATTATTCCACGCAGCGTGTGCTCCAACAGGTGGACAAGAGGGAGAGTGTCACTGATGCATGCACTGTCACTGCTCACCATCCTCGTGGCCTCCTCAAATGGTGCCAGGACAGTGCATGTATCCCTGATCATGACCCACTGGCGTGGGGGAAAAAATCCAAGCTCCCCTGACCCTGTCCTGGTGCCATATTGCAACAGATACTCATTGATGGACCTCTGCTGCGTGTGCAGCCGCTGCAGCATGGCCAGCATAGAGTTCCACCTGGTGGGCATGTCACAGATTAGGCGGTTCTTGGGCAGGTTGAATTCCTTTTGCAGGTCAGCCAGCCGAGCACTGGCATTATATGACCGGCGGAAATGCCCACAGAGTTTCCTGGCCTGCATCAGGACCTCCTGTAAGCCTGGGTACCTGCCCAAGAACCGCTGCACCACCAAGTTAAGGACGTGAGCCAACAGGGCACATGGGTCAGTTATCCCTGTCAGAGGGCAGAGAGGAGGTTGGTGCCATTGTCGCAAACCACCTTTCCTGGCTTAAGCTGGCATGGCGTCAACCACCTCTGAGCCTGCCCCTGCAGAGCTGACAGAATCTCTGCCCCAGTGTGGCTCCTGTCCCCCAAGCACACCAGCTCAAGCACCGCATGGCATCTTTTTGCCTGCGTACTTGCGTAGCCCATTGAACGCCTATGGAGCACCGCTGGTTCCGAGGACAAAGCACAGGTAGAGGCCATGGAGGAAGTAGAAGAAGGAGGAGGGGGTGGAGGAGAGAGGTGTGTCAGAATCACCAGTAGTAACATTTTGGAGGCATGGTGGCGGAACAACCTCCAACAATACTGCACCTTGTCCTGCATCCTTCCCAGCTGCCAGCAGAGTCACCCAATGCGCCGTGAAAGATAGGTAACATCCCTGTCCATGCCTGCTGGACCATGAGTCAGCGGTATTATGCACCTTACCGCTGACTGCCCTGTCCAGCGAGGCCAAGACATTGCCTTCCACATGCCGATAGAGGGCCGAAATCGCCTTCAGTGAGAAAAAGTGGCGTTTGGGAACCTGCCTCTGAGGAACCGCACATTCCACAAACTCACGGAAGGGGGCAGAGTCTACCAACTGAAAAGGCAGCAGTTGAAGTGCTAGCAATTTAGCCAAGCTAGCATTCAACCGCTGGGCATGTGGATGGCTGGGAGCAAACTTATTTTGGCGGTGCAGCAGCTGGGGCAGGGAAATTTGCCTGGTACAATCTGAGTGACTGATGCCATTGAGCCGAGGGAAGAGGCCGCTTTGGCAGCTGCTTTGCCAGACAAAGTACCCTGAGCCTGGGTGAGAGAGGATGAGGACGGCTTGGTCATCCACTCTACCAAGTCTTGGGCATGTTGCGGCTCAACATGGCCAGCTGCCGAAAAGAAGGACAAGCGTGTCCCACAGCCACGTGCTGATGAGGATGCACCGTGTCCACAACCAGCACTGTTGCCTCTAGACACAGAGCCTGCTTGCCCTCTTTTATTGCCTCGTGACTGTCTGCCTCTCCTTGTTTGCCTTCCAGACATACTAATGGCCTGCAGTGAGATGTAGCTGCACAAAGGTGGGATGTATATAAATATATATATGTATGTATATATATATATATATATATATATATATATATATCTGTACTGATTATAATGCAGCTATCAGAATCAACTGCCTGCTGTGGTGTCATGGATATGCAGTAGTGTTTGTCTGTCAGCTTACCTTCCTTCCCATGTGTTCATCTTAGAGGCCTGAGCCCTTTCACCTGGCTTCCTTTATAATCTCCTCCCAGCCAGACTCCACCCCAGGCCATATCACAGAACACTATATTAACCTGTGCACTGCAAGCCTGCTTTGCTGATCAACGTGTTTGTTAGGCATTGTGTGTTTGGGTTCCTGCCTGCCGTGTGCTACGTCTGTCTCTCTGTTACGTTATTGGCTTGTCCCCGACTATCCCTGTCTGCTCGTGACCCTTGACCTTCGGCTCGTTCTTTCGTTATCCTTGTCTGCTTGTGGCCCCTGACCTTCAGCTTGTTATTCGGTTCTCTCTTATCTTGTGCTGCTGCTTCCCCTCTTTTCCCCTTATCCTACGGGGCGTGAGCTAGGAAACTCCAGGGGCCGCGACCTGGTCCCAGCCTGCAGCATAACATCCTCACCACTAGAGGCCCTGGAGAAGACCAGCTGGGTCTTAGACTCCGCGCCCTGGGGAATCTTGGCTCTAGCTTCCGTTAGGATCCCGGTTGTGCTCCTCTGGTCCCGCTTTCCACAACCACCCAGTTTCCTATCCGCAGAAGCCAGCCATAGGGTTCACTACCTCGCGGTGCACTCCTGTCCCCCTACGGTGTGCATCTGTCACCTGGCCACAGGTGACCTTGACAGTTTGATCAGCCATGAACCCGGCTGACATCCCGTTACCCGTGGATGATCCGTTGCAGGGCATAGTTTGCAGACTTGAAACCCAGGAATCGAATCAGACTCAGGTGATGCGATTCCTCCAGGATCTGGCTTCTCGCTTTGAGCAGCTTCAGGCCTCCTTGGGAACCCTGAATCCGCAACCTCAAATACAACCAGCGGCTGCACCTATTGCACCAGTCGCAGCCACACACTCACTACAACTGCCAGCTCCGTCCCGTTTCTCTGGGGACTCCAAGGCTTGCAGGGGGTTCCTTAGCCAATGCACAATTCATTTTGAGCTCCAGCCCCAAAACTTCCTGTCTGATCGGGCTAAGGTAGCCTATATCATTTCCCTCCTCTCTGGTGAAGCTTTAGCCTGGGCAGCCCCTCTGTGGGAACTGAATGATCCAGTGGTTTCTAGCCTGTCTGGCTTCTTGAAACTTTTTCGGAATATCTTCGAAGAACCGGCTTGTGTCTCTTCAGCGGCCAGCGCCCTTTTACGTCTCCGCCAAGAGTCTGCTTCTGTGGGACAGTATGCCCTTCATTTCCGCATACTGTCGGCTGAGTTGAGCTGGAACAATGAGGCCTTAGTCGCAACCTTTTTGCATGGCCTGTCTGATAGAGTGAAGGATGAATTAGCAGGAAGAACCATCCCCACTGATCTGGCCGGCGCTATCTCCTTGTGTAACCAGATCGATATTCGCTTTCAGGAGAGGACCTTAGAAAAGCAACGCCAGCACTCCTTGGTTCTTAGTCAGCCTGAGCTCCCCTCTCTTCGACCCGTAGAGCATCTCCTACCAGCTGAGGAACCCATGCAGCTGGGTCGGACCAGGCTATCCCCCGAGGAACGTGCTAGGCGCAGAACTCTTGGTCTGTGTCTTTACTGTGGGGGCAAAGGTCATTTTCGTGACACTTGCTCTCTTTGTCCAGAAAAACGTTCGGGTCCACTTCATCTGGAAAGTGGAGTATTGGACCCAGAAATATCACCTTCCCCTTCTCGTCTTCTGCTTTCTGTGTTCCTTCATGTTGGTGCTTCTTCTCATTCGGTCTCAGCATATCTGGATTCCGGAGCCGTTGGTAATTTTATGGACTGGGAAATCGCATCGTCCATGAGACTTACTCTTTTGCCCCTCACCACACCATTGGTGGTCTTGGCGATTGATGGTACTGTTCTCCCAGGGGGACCTATCCGCTTCCAGACCCTCCCTGTTAAGATGTCGGTAGGGACACTCCACCAGGAGTGGATATCCTTCCTTATCTTACCCAAGGCCTCAACGCCTATAATTTTGGGTCTCCCATGGTTACAGCTCCATTCTCCTCATGTGGACTGGACTACTGGACAGATCCTGGCTTGGGATCCCTCCTGTTCCTCGTCCTGCCTACCCAAGGTTGCCCCCTGTGAATCTGAGCCGGTCATTCATTCCAGGTTGCATAACCATTTACATTTCTCTGTCCCTAACCACCCTTGGACGCACAGCCAGGCTAGCTTGTCTACAAGTCCTGCAGTCGCTACGTCTTGCGATGCGATTCAGGTAGTCGCTACACCTGACTCAGCTATTCACTCTGCCTCTGTACTAGTTATGCCAGTCCAGCCCATGCCCAGTGAGCCTCCTACTTTTTCTTGTTCGGGACATTCTGCTTGTCCTTCAGCTATTCAGTTTGACTCCGGCGACATGTCACCTTCTAACCAACCTGACTTCAGGGTTCCACTGACATCTGCCCAGTCTGATGGTCCTGTGCAAGATGACCAGTTCCCCTTTAAGGGTCTAGGGGACCCTCCTCAGATTCCTGTTGATCCTCTCATGCCCTTGCTTATTCCTAGAGAGCCTTTGGTCCTCAATAGATCTTCTTGTCATCTCCCTACCTCGTTTTCGGTCTCTGAGGATAATCTTAAGTACGAGGTTAGACAAGTTCTGGATTCTCGGCTCTGCAGAGGCATTCTTCAGTACCTTGTGCATTGGAGAGGTTTTGGTCCTGAGGAGGCGTCTTGGATCGCTGCATCTGATGTCGCTGCACCTCATCTGTTGAGAAGGTTTCATCAGAGATTTCCCTTTAAGCCTGGGCCCAGGCGGGGGAGGGCCCATAAGAGGGAGGGTACTGTCATGGATATGCAGTAGTGTTTGTCTGTCAGCTTACCTTCCTTCCCATGTGTTCATCTTAGAGGCCTGAGCCCTTTCACCTGGCTTCCTTTATAATCTCCTCCCAGCCAGACTCCACCCCAGGCCATATCACAGAACACTATATTAACCTGTGCACTGCAAGCCTGCTTTGCTGATCAACGTGTTTGTTAGGCATTGTGTGTTTGGGTTCCTGCCTGCCGTGTGCTACGTCTGTCTCTCTGTTACGCTATTGGCTTGTCCCCGACTATCCCTGTCTGCTCGTGACCCTTGACCTTCGGCTCGTTCTTTCGTTATCCTTGTCTGCTTGTGGCCCTTGACCTTCAGCTTGTTATTCGGTTCTCTCTTATCTTGTGCTGCTGCTTCCCCTCTTTTCCCCTTATCCTACGGGGCGTGAGCTAGGAAACTCCAGGGGCCGCGACCTGGTCCCAGCCTGCAGCATAACATCCTCACCACTAGAGGCCCTGGAGAAGACCAGCTGGGTCTTAGACTCCGCGCCCTGGGGAATCTTGGCTCTAGCTTCCGTTAGGATCCCGGTTGTGCTCCTCTGGTCCCGCTTTCCACAACCACCCAGTTTCCTATCCACAGAAGCCAGCCATAGGGTTCACTACCTAGCGGTGCACTCCTGTCCCCCTACGGTGTGCATCTGTCACCTGGCCACAGGTGACCTTGACATGTGGTATTAGTATAAGAAAAGCAGCAATTGTCTTCAGTTAGTTTTAGGTGAACACTGTGCAGAGGACACAGTACACCAACTGAAAATACTTGCAGCTCTCTGCCTGTGGTTTTATTATGAGAACACCACAATCTGTATTCAGGTTCCTTTAAGTGAACGCTGTGCAAAGGAAAGAAGTACTGCAGTACACTAAATAAAATTAATGCATCGCCCTGCCTGTGGTTTTATTATGAGAACACCACTAATTGTATTCAGGTAAGCTTTAGGTGAACGCTATGCAAAGCACACAGTACACTAAGTCAAACACTGCAGCTAGCACAATCACCTGCCTGCCTGTCACAGTATAGAGAATAACAGGAACGGATCTAGCTAAACTAAATACAGTGTATAAATATATATACAACACCTAGGATGCATATACAGTATATCCTCTACACACTGTAACTGCAGCTAGCTAACTTAATATAAATGACACTGTCTCTCTCTCTCTCTGTAAGCTCTCTCTTTAACCAACACCGCAACACACTACACAAGGCCGCCACAGAGGCGGCCTTATATAGGGTGGGGTGTGTACTAAACCCCCTGAGACATAATTGGCCAAAGCCACCCTGGCTTTGGCCAATTATGGCTCTCCGTTTTTTGCACTCTGTGATTGGCCAAAGCATGCGGGTCATAGTTCATGCTTGGCCAATCATCAGCCAGCAATGCACTGCGATGCCGCAGTGAATTATGGGCCGTGACGCACCACTCGAATTTGGTACGAACGGCCCATAATGTTTGCAATTCAACGAACACCCGAACAGGCGATGTTCGAGTCAAACATGGGTTCAACTCGGACTCGAAGCTCATCCCTAGTGGTCGTTCCCATGCTGGTCACCTTTCTGTGGTGCAGCCCTCCATCGGGTATTCAGTTGTCATTGATTATCTTCTGCATGATTACTCAAACACATTCTGCTCATCTGTTTTGCTTCTTCAGCCTTGGCTTGTTGTCATCACCCTGTTTTTGGACTGTCGTCTTCTTCCTTTCTCTTGCTGCCATGTGAATACCACTCAGCCTTGGTGTTCTGTGTCCTGGTGCATAAGCCACCTAATACTACAGTCATTTCTCTAGGTATAGTTTCTCCTGTACTATTGTAGTCCTTGTTGCTTACTTGATCAATCCTGACCTTTAATAAAGTTACCCAACCTCCCGCAAATTCTATCCTACTCCTGTGTTTGACTCCAAAACTTCTCTTGCTTCGATTACCTCCTTACAACCCTCTAGATTGACCCTATTTTTGAGTCCATTGCTTTGGCATTGTATCAACTCTGCTGGCTTGACTGACTGTTTACTATCCCTTGTCTAACCTTCTGATACATGTAATCTTTAAAAACATTGAGCTCAGTCTTTTGCTTACTCCTGCATAGGAATATCAATTCTTTTTTTTTTTTTTTACTTGAAGGACCCAGGGCTACCCAAGTATTTATTTTGATAAATCTGAAATAGGCATTCAAAATTAGTAAGTTCAAATACATTTGAAGATTAGTAGTACGACAGTAAGTAATTTGCAATAAGTAAATTCTCAATAAACGGGTCAATATTCGTGTCAAGGCACTGTTCGTGATAATGAACACAATCATGAACTTACAATGGATAACTGTTATACTATTAAACATAATTGCAATGAAATGGGCAAAAGCGCTTTCCCAAGTGCTGCTCAGAGTGCATTTGTTTATTGCCCGATCAGGAGATCCATAAAAGGATCAATTCCGAACAATAGTTATGGAAAAGAGGAGAGAGTAGCCAAAAGTAAGAAGAAAAGGGATAGAAAGAAGAGAGGAGAAATGGAGATGAGTTCTTTTGGCTTTAGAAAAAAAAAAAAAGAAGGAAGGTTAGGGTTTACTAACCTAGTCTGTTGCTCAATTTCTCTGATGAGGTGTCCAAATGCACCAGAGGTTTTTAATTTTTTTCCACTTATCAAGCTCTCTAGCCTGCATCTCCTCCATGAGCATTATATAAAAAAAAAACAACAGCAGACCTAAATGTAAAGGATAAAAAAATTCTATCATAAAGTGTATGGAGGGGAGGGTCAGTCTTGTTATTTGGGCCTGGCCATTTGTATGGGTAATAAGCAAGCTGTTTTCAAAGTTGAGGCATGAGAAGCCAAGCTCTACCATGGGGTACCAATGCTGCAATAAAAAAAAAAATTAAAAGTATCTCATAAATGTCGGCTCTTACAAGCAGCTCAAACACACTGACAATATGGTTGCTGTAAGCCCACCCCTTTTTAAGGAAAAAAGACCTGGGTTAAAAAATTCTTTAAACTGTTGGCTCTTAGGACTATTTCTGCAGTCAAAAGTTCACCTTTCAAGAACTTCTTGGATCATGGGGATTTGCCTTGAGCCTGAACCTCATTCTTAGCCACATCAAATTCTGATGCAGATCACGTGCCTGTCCAATTATTGCAGCAATCAAAGAACCCAAGAATCATTGGCTGAGTTTTTAAACAAACATAGCTTTTTACTATTTCCAAAGAGTTTACATGTGGTCAGTTGACTGTGTTATAACCCTTTCTGAGGAAAATGGCTGCATAAAAAGGTGGGGACACATGGTTCCATTTACACCTTGCTGCTGTTTATATTGTTGTTGGAGATGTATATCAAGATTAATGAGGGGTGGTGGCGGCCATGACAAGCCATACTGGAAGTATTTAGGTGCTTCACCCACATTGACAAAAATATGACAAAAAGATACCTTGCTGAAACCATATGTTAGGCATGGGAAGGAAGAATGGGTGATACTGTAGCACGGTTGTAAATGTAAGTAATTTTATAGGGTTGTTACCCTTTCTATGAAGTGGTAGGATCAACAGGCATGCAAGAGAACTAAAGAGAGCACAAATGTGACTGAAGCCCTGTGCACACGGCCGGGATTCCCGGCGGTATAAAGTCCACCGGGAATCCCGGCGGGAAAACTGCGGGGAGAGCTTTGGTCGGGAATCCCAGCCGTGTGTACAGGGCTTATGCTCCCTCGGCACTACCTCGCAGTGTTTTCCATTGGCAAGTGTAGTAAATCTGGCAGAAAAAAAATGCTGGGAAAATAGAGAGCAGGTTCTCTATTTTTCCCGCCGGGATTCCCGGCGAGGGAGCATGCACACGCCCGGTTTTCACGGCAAAAAGCTCTCCCAGCAGTTTTCTTGACCGGGAAAACTGGTCGTGTGTACGAGGCTTGATTCATGTAAATATTTACAGCCTCATGCAGACTGGACTTAAAAACGCTGCTTTTACAGGCATTTGGTAATTTATTTTCATCCTGTAAACGCCCTACTATGTTAGCCCATGTGTCCATACAACATAGGCGTTTACAAGGGCATTAGAAGAGGAGCATGTACAGGCTGCAAAAGAAAAAAAAATATCAAAAGCGCATTCAGTAGATGAGCTGAAGAGCAAGGAAAACACTGAACACACCTAAACACGTTGATGCATTGAGCGTTAATGCATTCCAAAGGCCAGAATGAATTACTATTCTGGCCAATGGAATCTATTAATGCTCAAATGCTTGACTCGCCTAAATGTATGTGCAATATGTGGCTTTAGGCACATTTTCCCCTACTTTTCTCCTGCTAGGAGTTCTGGCATTCAGAGGGGGCTAAACAGACATGTACATGAGGCCTACATATGCAGCTTTCACTAATACATTATAAAGTTTGCATTTTCCTGCATATATACTTTAATATAAAGAACAAAAATGAAAGGGCAGCTCACCCATTCTTTTAGCTGTGGTTTTGACAAAGCACTTTCATAGTGTGAAACGCGTCAACCTACCTGCATTTCCCCTGCCTGTACTCATCCAGTGCTTTTAATATTTATGCCTCAATAAAGACTTTCTACTTTACTCTCTGTGTGGGTATGCTGCCGATCCGAAGATTCTCTGTTCCTGCATATATACTTTAATATAAAGCACAAAAATGAAAGGGCAGCTCATCCATTCTTTTCCTGTGGCATTTGCATATCAATGTGTTCGACATTATATTCATTTATAATGGCTATGGCCAATAGGCCTTGTTTTGTATACCTTACCTTTTAAATTCAATAAAAAAAATAAAAAATAAATAACACAAATGGGTATTCAATATTCAGTATTCATTATTTTCAATAATTGGATATAAAATAATATGGGGGGGGGGGGGGATAATGCTCCTCCTTGAGTATAACGCATCTTGTCTTAGAAAAGCAGGTCTCAGATAAGATTTGTTGAAGAGGGAGGAGAAATTCTGCCTGGGCATTATTCGCAGGAGGGTTGTTGAATCCTGTTCGAAATCCATAAACCCCAAACCTAGCATCAAACAAAGTCAATGGAGGATGAACCTGGATACAAAATTTTGGCCATTTTCAAGGCTAATAAGCAAATTATTGTCAAAAAAGGGCATGCGGAGCTGGACACTGCAATGAGGGACATTTAACAAAGCAAATAAAAAAATCTTACAACATGAAATTCTTTGATTTGCATGCTTGGGAGATGCGTTTAACCTGTATGTAGTGTTGCAGAACTGCATGACTTTCAAGGGGAGTGTTACTTTTTTTTAATTTCTTTTTTTGTGTTTATTTTTAGATGTATTTATATTGTTTTTTATTTATGTTTTTTTGTTTAAAAAACATTGTTGGGCTGCACACAGCAGAGTTCAGGCATGTCTGTCAATCCTCTTTCTTGTCAGCATAATCTATCTCCTTCCAGGAACTCAGCTGCCAGTTTTATTTTTTTTATTTATGTATAACAAGGGCAAGCAGCAGCAAATGGAGAGGAAATTCTATGGCCAGGGGGCAGGCAGCAGTAAAACTGAAGTGTAAAATTCTACAGTCATAGGCCTACGCTTCCACCAAATCAAGGTTTATGTTTTACACGTATAATAACATACAGTGCTATATGCATGTGCTAAATATTAATACAATAATAAGGTCTGTGAAATACACAAACTATAAATAAAGGGGAGGGGACAGGGTGGTGTAGGAGGCAGCTGGCTCTGGTTGCTGCTTAGGGACATGACATTCTACTTGATTTGATATTACCTGTTATAGAGTGGTGTGCTTTAGCACCTACAACATGTGAGTACCCTGAATGATCTTATTTTAATAAAGAAGTTTTAACGGTAAAACACTATCCAGACCTTATCTTTTATATGTACAGAGGAACACTACACTGGATATCTCAGGAGGCCATTGAGTCCATATACACAGAACCTAGGGGTGGTTCACAAGCATGCACTGACCAAACTTAAGTGTGCGGTCACACGCCTTGAGGCGAGCAGATTCCCACAGGGAGGGAGCAGGAGTTTGGTTGGCACGCCTCCAGCACCATCACAAGATTGATTTGCAGCATATGAATTTTATTATGTGTATTTATTATATGTCACTGTGCACGGATTTTTTGTTTTAGCACATGCACTGGAGCACTTTATTTATATTTTGTGTATTTCACAGACCTTATTATTGTATTGATATTTAGCACATGAATATAGCACTGCATGTTATTATATAGGTATTTAGTGTTGGTATATTTAGCGCTGCATTTTATTTTAATTTTTGTATAGCATGACTGTATGAGATTGCGGGCAGTGTCAGCAGCTGATATACAGGTGATACTCGAAAAATTTGAATATCGTGCAAAATTTCATTTATTTCACTAATGCAACATAAAAGGTGAAACTAATATATGAGATAGACTCATTACATGCAAAGCAAGATAGTTCAAGCCATGATTTGTCATAATTGTGATGATTATGGCTAAAGCCGTGTACACACGATCGGATTTCCTATGGATTTTTCCATCGGAAAACCGATGAAGCTGACTTCCATCAGTCTTGCCTACACGCCCCCTGAAGACGTAAACCAACGAAACGTACGTCGGTGGCGGTACCTGGTCACGTGATTCGCATTGTCATCCCGGCGCTCAGAGTTTGAACTGATCTGTGAACACCAAGCGCGTCACCTCGGAGGAAGCAGCAGGGGAGTTCGTATACAGACAAGCTCACAATCCTAGTGCCGGGAAAGGCACTTTTAAAGTAAGATACCATTTGGCACATCTTGTTTTTTATATTGTTTTAATAAACTGTATTACGCTATGAAGCTTCCTGTTTCTATTCACATATCCTGTCTCTATGCCTGACAAACACAGGAAAAAATCCAGACCTCTCTTGAGTGTCGATGTGCATGCAGGCACAATCCTGCACAAGCTCTAAGGACCATCTTTTTAATTAAAGTGGTCAATACAATCTGGTAAGCGCATCCTTTGTCTGAGCACTTTGGGTGAAATATATTGTTTGGTGGAGGAATAACACGCCAATTACGAAGATTTTTTTGATAAATGTTTCACGATTAACCGACTTTCAAGCAATATTTTGATTTAATATCAGCACTTGGTTGGAACTTTTTTTGGAGACTTCTTTGGAAAAATTGGACTCTTTGATTGCATTTATATTGGGACTCACATTTAGATATTATTTACATATAATTCTTTGAACTATTTTTGGATTCAAATATTATTATTAATTAAGGATTTAATAATATATCTATCTATCAATATAGGTTGTTCATCAAGGGTGTATGTGAGGTACTCCTTTTGAGATACCTTTGATAGGGTAATTACTTATATTCATAATATAACACTTAAATAGATGTGATTGTATATTTTGTAAGTATAATTAGCACACTCTTATTATTTATTTAATAATTTTTCACTTGATCATTTTGGTAGTCGCCACGGCTACCACTTTGCAGAGGAGCAGCTGTAAGATAGTTAACTATTATATATTCATTAGTGGTGGCGCGGATTTTTTTTAAATATTTTTTTTGCCTACACACCATCAGTCCAAAAACCGACCGTTCCAAACGCGGTGACGTAAAACACTCCGATGAGCCGAGAAAAATGAAGTTCAATGCTTCTGAGCATGCGTCGACTTGATTCTGAGCATGCGTGGGTTTTTTAACCGATGGACTTGCCCATAGACGATCGGAATTTGCTATCGGTTTTTTATCCATCGGAAAAATTTAAAACATGTTCTATTTTTTGACACTGATGGAAAAAAGACCGATGGGGCCCATACACGATCGGTTTGTCCGATGAAAAAAATCCATCGGACTGTTTTCATCGGTAAAACCGATCGTGTGTACGCGGCTTTACAGCTCATGAAAACCCCAAATCCACAGTCTCAGAAAATTTTAATAATGTGAAAAGATGCAATATTCTAGGCTCAAAGTGTCCCAATCTAATCAGCTAATTAAGCCATAACACCTGCAAAGGGGTTCCTGAGCCTTTAAATGGTCTCTCACTCTGGTTCAGTAGGAATCACAATAATGGGAAAGACTGCTGACCTGACAGTTCTGCAGAAAACCATCATTGACACCCTCCATAAGGAGGGAAAGCCTCAAAAGGTAATTGCATAAGAAGTTGGATGTTCCCAAAGTGCTGCATCAAAGCACATTAATAGAAAGTTATGTGGAAGGGAAAAATGTGGAAGAAAAAGGTTCACAAGCAGCAGGGATGACCGCAGCCTGGAGAGGATTGTTAGGAAAAGGCCATTCAAAAGTGTTGGGGACTTTCACAAGTAGTGGACTGAGGCTGGAGTGCATCAAGAGCCACCACACTCTGGATCCTGGACATGGGCTTCAAATGTCGTATTCCTCTTGTCAAGCCACTCCTGAACAACAAACAACGTCAGAAGCGTCTTACCTGGGCTAAAGAAAAACAGACCTGGTCTGTGGCTCAGTGGTCCAAGTCCTCTTTTCTGATGAGAGAAAATTTTGCATCTCATTTGGAAACCAAGGACCCAGAGTATGGAGGAAGAATGGAGAGGCACACACTGCAAGATGCTTGAAGTCCAGTGTGAAGTTTCCACAGTCTTTGTTGATTTTGAGAGCCATGTCATCTGCTGGTGTTGGTCCACTGTGCTTCATTAAGTCCAGGGTCAACACAGCCGTCTACCAGGAGATTTTGGAGCACTTCATGCTTCCTTCCCCAGACAAGCTCTATGGGGATGCCGACTTCATTTTCCAGCAGGACTTGGCACCTGCCCACACTGCCAAAAGCACCAAAACCTGGTTCAATGACCGTGGGATTACTGTGCTTGATTGGCCAGCAAACTCGCCTGACCTGAACCCCATAGAGAATCTATGGGACATTGCCAAGAGGAAGATGAGAGACATGAGGCTGAACAATGCAGAAGAGCTGAAGGCCGCTATTGAAGCATCCTGGTTTTCCATAACACCTCAGCAGTGCCACAGGCTGATAGCTTCTATTGCACACCGCATTGAGGCAGTAATTGCTGCAAAAGGGGTCCAAATTAAGTACTGAGTACATATGCATGCTTATACTTTTCAGGAGGTCCGATATTGTTCTATGTACAATCCTTGTTTTATTGATTGCATGTAATATTCCAATTTTCTGAGATTGTGGATTTGGGGTTTTCATGGGCTATAAGCCATAATCATCACAATTATGACAAATCACGGCTTGAACTATCTTGCTTTGCATGTAATGAGTCTATCTCATATATTAGTGTAGCGGGTATGTACTATTTAGGGGCAGCATCTGGGTGGTAGTATGACCCAGATGCACTAATTGGTAGAGTAGGGCTGTGTTTTCGTTCGTGTGGAGACATCAGTGGTGTTCAGTTCCCTGCGGCCCAGTAGGTGGCGCTGTCGCTTTGGGCCGGGGTTGAACAGCCACTGCAGAGCCGTTCCCTTTGCGACCTCTCACAGCAGCTGTATGGCGGGGCGGGGAACCCGTTGGGCTTGCTGGGAGAGGGTATAAAGGGGGCGGACATCTTCACCACGAGGTTCGAGTCCCAGGCACCTTCAGCCTGAGGGCTGCTGTCCGTGATCGGTGTCCAGGTGCCCTTGGCCTGTACACGTGGAGTTCGTGTTCCATCCCAGACACCTTCAGTCTGGGGTGAGGTACTTGACCGAAGGCCTGGGGCCCAGTACCTTCCACTGGGTCCCGCGAGGGAGGGATTCTCCTAAGGTGCCCCTGGTGTCGGGCACCTAAATCCAAGGCGTAAGGGACCGGAGAGGTGACCCTCCCGTAGAGCTGGTGCAGCATATTGCCAGTGCCGGGTGGGCCTCCGGAGACCGTTCGGATGGATGTCTTTCCCCAACAAGGGCCAATCCATCAATGAAGGTAAATTCATGTTCTACGGCCGGTGGCAGCGGTACATCTAGTCAACTCAGGTCGGTGGCAGAGACCTGCTCGAAGGCCTGTGGCAGGGGCCTCAACAGTTCGCCCGGTCGGTGGCAGCGACCAATCTCACGGTCGTGGCAGAGACGTGCGCCAAGCCTATTTGCACTAGAAGGAATAGGAGAGTTCACTGTGCCTGGACCTACTCGTATCCACACCCTGTCTGTTTATTCAAAAGTTCAACTGATACTGTTTACTACTCTAGAAGAATAAAGGAGTGTTGGACATTTTATGGTGTGGGGCTCTATTACTGACAGTCAAACCTCCACGGGAGAAGCAGAGGCTCCATCTAGAACACAGGCCCGAAGGTAAAACAAGTGTTGGCTTTCACCTCTGCACACTAGAGTACATAGGCCGTAGTGAACCCTCACCCTCCTCCCACATACCCCTAGACAAGCCAGCCATTTTATTAATAAAGGGGGCGGGGGTGAGGCCGCTACACGTGGGGTCTCGAGTCCGGGATTGTGTTATGGATCCGGAGCTAACGGAGTTTGAGCGTGTCTGCCCAATGGAGTTCCGAGTAGGTCGGCCATATTGGCCAACACGCCACGAGGCACACTCTCCCTGCACAGTTTGTGGGCATGACTTGGAGAATGCCCGCAAACTGATACGCCAACAGGGAGGAGTCCAGCCATGTGAGGAGGATCACGTGGGGACTGTGGCACGAACTACGCAGTGCGCGATGGAGGAGCAAGCCGTGACCATGTTCGGAAATGCTTTGTGGTTTCCAGTTTCAACCCCCACGAGGATGGCTTTGACTAATGCTCCGGTTACGGATACGGGGATCCGGCTCAAGCCCCGGGTAAAATTCGTCCTGTATTCCTGCAGAGACGTTGAGGCCCTGGGTATGATTTGTCCCGGCTGTTCGGGACTGGTGGTGCAGCTGAAGCCATTCGGGTGCTGCAAAGCCTGCGGAGAGTTCACATTCGAGGTGGAACCGTCCATTGAAAAGCCAAGAGCCATCTACCTCGACCACACAGGCGCCACTACTCAGGAAGGAGGAATCACTGCTTGGACAGCCGTCCCCACGCGCACTGCCGGGACCCTTGAGGAGGTCTCCATCAAGGAAGGGAAATCCGAGGATGCTGCTTCGGTCACCGCAGGATCCTTGCTCCCACCGTCGAAACGGAAGGTCGGCCTGGTCAAGGCTTCCCGTGGCCGTGGAGGAGCTTCACCCCGCTGCTTGCCTGGCCTGGATGGATCCGGAGGGAAGAGCCCTGGACATCGTGACACTACTACAGGCCCAGGTGAGCCAGAGATTGGGACTGTCTGTGTGGTTGGAGGTGTCGGGAGTCCACAGTCGGTGGTGCCCGCTGAGGGGGGTGACTCTGAGTCTACAAGAGGTTACCTGCCTGCTGACATGTATGACACCTCCGACCTCGAGTCGCTCTCCGACATTGGAGACGATACAGAGATTGACAAGATTTTCTGTAAGAAGGGCTGGGACAAGATACCTCTCTCCTCGTCCCGCAAAATCAGGGATCCACCTATGTCTGAAGGGGATAGTACACCCCAGGTGGAGGCACCAGCGTCTGAGGAGGGGTCCCGTCCCCAGTCTGCCCTTCGATCCCCGGTGCCACCTGCATCTAACATCGGGGGCCAGAGACTGTCGCTGCGGGCGCCTATGCCCAATATGGAGGTGGTCAAGGCACCTCGCCATCCGGATTGTATTGTCTTGCCGGGCGTGGGGAACAAAGCTACTATGCCTCCCTTGGCCAGGCTTCAGCGCTTATTCTGCCAGAAGGTCACCAACGAGTATGGGTGGGAATACCCATACTTGCCAAAAGAACTGTTGTACGAGGTCGAAGTTTGTCGGGAGCGTTGGTACAATAACTTTGTGTGGACACATATCAAAGTGCCACACGCTTGTAGGTACCTTGCCTGCTCTCCCAAGGCATCACAACAGTTCAAGGACTGCAAGGCAGAATGGATGCTGGGTCGGCACATCCACGCGGACAAGGTGATGATTCGCCGGAAAGATAAGGAGGACGCTGAGTATCAGATCAAGACCATGGATCAGCACTTGAAACCGCTTGTCCTGCCGCACCCCAGGTTCTATCTGTAGGAGAAAAAGACTCCTTTCCTTTGTCCTTTTTTTTTTCCCAAGTTGACGAACTTTCCGGGGTTTGTGTTTTTCTTCTCCCCGGAAAAGCAGTGACTGCGCCCTAGGTGAAGGGGTGTTTGTGCTCTTCGGAGGAATGGAGACTGTTTCAGTTCTTTGTTCTCCTTTCTTCCCTCCCGCAAAGTAATCATGGACTTTGGGGTAGTTAGGGCCAAGACACAGAGAAGTTTCGTCTCAGGATTCGACAAGTGCTTTTACTGCAGCATTGTCACCAGGTGGCAGTGTTGCGCACCGACATTCACTTTTCACACACACACACACTTCTGGAAGGAAAGAATTTCTCTTAGGAGGAGTTTTTTCGTTCCCCACACGAACATATGTGTCAGGGATTTGTGTGCTTCATTTTTTTTTTGTTTCCCCTCTGCAGGAGAACGTCCGTCAAGGCCGCTGAGAATGGGGCGGGTCTTAGTTAGTGATGTGGGAGGGGGAAAAATGTCAATAATGTTGATGTGCTGACAATTTGTTATGTGTTTGTTTCCTTTCCCTTCCATGTCAGGTTCAGGCACAGGGTCAAGTTTTTTCTCTTTCAAAATTTTTGTTTGCTTTTGAATTTCCCTCAGCTAGTCTCTGGATCGGGTTATGTTGGCTCCCTTTGGGGCATGGCTTGTTCCAGACACTGGGGACCAGTGTCAAATTACTGGGGGGAGAGTGTAGCGGGTATGTACTATTTAGGGGCAGCATCTGTGTGGTAGTATGACCCAGATGCACTAATTGGTAGAGTAGGGCTGTGTTTTCGTTCATGTGGAGACATCAGTGGTGTTCAGTTCCCTGCGGCCCAGTAGATGGCGCTGTCGTTTTGGGCCGGGGTTGAACCGCCACTGCAGTGCCGTACCCTTTGTGACCTCTCGCAGCAGCTGTAAGTCGGGGCGGGGAACCCGCTGGGCTTGCTGGGAGAGGGTATAAAGGGGGCGGACATCTTCACCACGAGGTTCGAGTCCCAGGCACCTTCAGCCTGGGGGCTGCTGTCCGTGATCGGTGTCCAGGCGCCCTTGGCCTGTACACGTGGAGTTTGTGTTCCATCCCAGACACCTTCAGTCTGGGGTAAGGTACTTGACCGAAGGCCTGGGGCCCAGTACCTTCCACTGGGTCCCGCGAGGGAGGGATTCTCTTAAGGTGCCCCTGGTGTCGGGCACCTGAATCCAGGGCGTAAGGGACCGGAGAGGTGACCCTCCCGTAGAGCTGGTGCAGCATATTGCCAGTGCCGTGTGGGCCTCCGGAGACCGTTCGGATGGATGTCTTTCCCCAACAAGGGCCAATCTATCAAGGAAGGTAAATTCATGTTCTACGGCCGGTGGCAGCGGTACATCTAGTCAACTCAGGTCGGTGGCAGAGACCTGCTCGAAGGCCTGTGGCAGGAGCCTCAACAGTTCACCCGGTCGGTGGCAGCGACCAATCTCACGGTCGGTGGCAGAGACCGTGCGCCAAGCCTATTTGCACTAGAAGGAATAGGAGAGGTCACTGTGCCTGGACCTACTTGTATCCACACCCTGTCTGTTTATTCAAAAGTTCAACTGATACTGTTTACTATTCTAGAAGAATAAAGGAGTGTTGGACTTTTTATGGTGTGGGGCTCTATTACTGACAGTCAAACCTCCACAGGAGAAGCAGAGGCTCCATCTAGAACACAGGCCCGAAGGTAAAACAAGTGTAGGCTTTCACCTCTGCACACTAGTGAACCTCACCCTCCTCCCACATACCCCTAGACAAGCCAGCCGTTTTATTAATAAAGGGGGCGGGGGTGAGGCCGCTACATTCGTTTCACCTTTTAAGTTGCATTAGTGAAATAAATGAATTTTTGCACGATATTCAAATTTTTAGAGTATCACCTGTAATTAGTACGGTCAATTACTAATTTTGGTTTGCTCGCAAGATCACTAGTTTACAAGGTTTATGTTTTCTTAGGGAGGCAAATTTTATTTTATTTTGCTGGAGACTGCAGCATACCTTTGTTGCTGTGAAAGGCAAGGCTGCCTTTTGTTTGCAGCACGTTATTGCATTCTCATGCAATAAAGTAGTGTGCATCAAAGCACCACACATTTATCCCCCCTATAGCTGCTATTAAAGTGGAACCAAACGTATTTAACCACTTAAGCCCCAGAAGATTTGGCCCCTTAATGACCAGGCCCATCTTTTGCGATACTGCACTGCATCACCTTAACTGACAATTGCGCGGTCGTGCGACGTTGTAAAAAACAAAATTGACGCCTTTTTCCCCACGAATAGAGCTTTCTTTTGGTGGTATTTGATCACCTCTGCAAATTTTTTTTTTGGCGATATAAACCAATAAAGAGTGACAATTTTGAAATAATAAATAACCCCCAATTTTTTTCTAAAAAACACATTTCTTCCTCCGTTTAGGCCGATATGTATTCTTCTACATATTTTTGGGAAAAAAAAATCGCATTAAGCGTATATTGATTGGTTTGCGCAAAAGTTATAGCGTCTCCAAAATAGGGGATAGATTTATGGAATTTTTTGATATTATTTTTTTTTTTTTTACTAGTAATGGCTGTGATCTGCGATTTTTAATCGGGGACAGAGACATTGCGACGGACAGATCGGACACTTTTGACACTTTTTTGGGACCATAGACATTTATACAGCGATCAGAGCTAAAAATAGCAGATGATTACTGTATAAATGTAATTGGCAGGGAAGGGGTTAACACTAGGGGGCGATCAAGGGGTTAAATGTGTGTCCTAGGGACTGTTTCTAACTGTTGAGGGGATGGGACTGCCTGGGGGAGGAGACTGATTGTTTTTCCTAAGCATTAAGAACAACTCATATGTCTCCTCACCCCTGACATAACGGAGATCTGTCTATTTACATTGACAGACTCCGTTATGTCTCTGTGTGGAGCGATCGCGGGTGCCCGGCGGATATCGCATCTGCCGGGCACACGCATCGGCTCAGTCGTCGCCCTCCCCCAGTGGTCCTAAAGCGGCCATCGTACAGCTACGACAGCTCACCCAGGGGAGCCAACCTGCTGCAGTATAACTGCGCCGGCTGGTCAGGAAGCAGTTAATCAGCATTAACTATTTTAGTCCTATTGCAATCCTTATGCTGCTAGCCTTAGTAATTAAATAGCAAACTATATTATTTACATTTAACCTTTTTTTTATTTCTTCAGATGACCCCAATGGAGGTGATACAAATATGCACTTGGGGTACTAGCCTGCCCTGCTGTACATGTTATATCATTGAGAACCTTCTGTGCGGGGATGGAGGGATTTGTGCCTGAGAAGTTGAGTTTTAATAAAACCTGGATCACAAAGGACTAATACCCCACAGATGTTACTGATAATATATCAAGACATTTATTTTATATGCTTTTATTTCAGAAAAGACCAAACAATTTTTGGGTAGAGACGAGGGTTGCAGTGAAGCAGCCCTTGAACAGACTGTCATCAATGACTTCTCATGCGCTCTAATCACCCCAAGCTAAATGTTGTAATTCCAAAAAAATTTAAAGATCCTTTCCTTATTACAGCTAAAGCAAATTGTTAACATGACGTCTGTGACATCACCCTTATATAATGAGGGGGCCTAACCCAAACCCCAGTAATAAATATTCTATATATATTTTTGAATACAATAAAGTAAAAAGGGTAAAATCTTTGTATCAGGTATCACAATATTTTGATATGTAAAAGAAGTATGACTTGAGATATAATGAGGCTGATGCACTAAAAAAAAAAAAAGTGAGGATACTCACTTATGTGAAAAGAAAATTCCTGATCACTTTGTATACCTAGTGATGTGCAGGTGCTTTTCACATAATTGAATATTTAAGTTAATATTGTCACTATTTTTTTCAGTGAAGATTTAAAATTTCTAAAGTTAATCAGCATCCTTGCCTTCGGGTGATGCTTGTTTGGTTAAGAATTTGTGTATTATTTATGTATTGCCCAAGTTGTATCAAAGGGGACTGCATATTAGGATGTGGCATGCTGAAATTTGTTAGGAATTTTATTCTATGCCTCTTTAGGAAGCCAGTATACCAGTAGCTGATTATCAAATCAAAGAGATCATACAAAAATCATAATGACTTGCTAATCGTGTATACTTCATCTGATAGTGAATGTACTGTATTTACAAATATGAGGATATATTAAATAATAGGCCAAGAAAATAAAAAAGACTATAAAGAACAAAAAATTTACCAAAACGTGAGCATATAAATTTTGTTGACCCTTGTAGCGGCCTCACCCCATCTCTTTTGTCTAGGGGTATCACACACGACAGGGTGAGATGCGCTACGGCCCATGTCCTCCCCATAACTGTGGGTGAGGTGAAGGCCAGTACCAGATATTTCCTCGGGTCTATGTGCTTCTGTAAAGGAGTAAGTCCTGTTGTGCCAACACTTCCCTTTGCTCCCATTAACCAGAGTCTCACACACTGATCACAGTCCAACTCTTGTTTTATTGCATATCTCACAATAAACAGTGCTTCAGTAGCCAACTGGTTGCGACTTGTTAACATTTGGATACAGGGGATGAGCAGGCCGAGGCACTATCCTAATTCTCAGCTAAACCACTGCGATCTCGCCAGCGGTTACTATAGCCATATCTTGAAAGGACTTAGAGCTTGAGAGTCTCTACCAGCGACTCAAGAGAACATAGATAGGAGTACCTTCGCTGCGTTGCGGCCCCTATCAGGGGAAGATGTCCCTCCAAGGGAGTTACCAGAGGCCCATCCGTCACTGGGTTGATGCTGCTCCAGACTCTCCAAATGGGTAACCTCCCCGGCCTCCTCACCTCAGACATGGGCCCCATCCACTTCAGGGACCCTCGGACTTCTCCACCCTCGCGGGACCCAGTCGAAGTCACTGGGCCCCAGGCCTCCTGGTTTAGTACCTCACCCCAGGCTGAAGGTGCCTGGGATGGACTCCAACTTCATTCCGGTCAGGCCTAGGGCACCTGAGCCGGAATCCGGAACCGCCCGCACCCAGGCCTAAGGTGCCTGGGCGCGTGATGAAGAACCTCCACCAGAGCAAGACCCCGTGACCAGGGCGTCTCCCCCTTTTATACCCTCCAATGACGACATGGCAGGTTCCCCGCCCTCGCCGTACCATCTCCGAGAAGGGACAAAAAGGCCAGCACTATCGCAGTGAATCTACCTTGAGCCTGTGGGCACTCACCACCCACTGGCCAAGGAGATTATTACACCGCCCAATCCTCCACGAATACAAATAGTCATTACTCCCATACCTACACTTCTGAACTTCCACCCAGGTGTACCTCACCTAAATTTAAAGACCCCGCTACACCCTGTATAAGCAGCTCCCACATAATTAACCATTTCGTACGCTAATTGTATTGCTCCAATGTATGACTAGAGTTGGAAAAACAAAAACTGTTCACACTCAGTGTGGAATAAAAAAAAACAATTGCTGCTTCAGGTGTGGAGACTGCTCTATCACCTAAAGCCAGAATGTATAAGGAAAGTGGAAAAAAGTTCTACCAGGGGACAAAGGTTTCTCTATCTTGTGAGCTGGACCAGCATGGTGATGTTGCAAATGATCTACAAAACTATGTTCCAATTATGTTGATTTTTAGGGTTTGTTGGTAGTCTTTTTTTTCCAGGCTATCTGTGCCTGCAAAAAATGATTTCTAAATGTCTGCCTATCAAACGGTTTACTGCTAGTCTTCAAGCACATTTGTAGTTTTCCAGGTCACAGATGACAGCGAAAAGTGACCTGAAGTGAGGCAACAACTCAACGTGAGGCAGAAGTGAACTCTGTAAACAGGCAGGAGTTTAGTTTAATTATAGAGGTAAGGTAACTAATTAAGGCATGCGGCGTGTAGGTGAACACGCAAATCAGTGCGAATGTCCCAATTTAATCCCCAACTATAGAAGGACACCAGCATAAGAATGGCCAAGAGCACAGAACACTGACTGCTTGTGAGAGGTGAATAAAAGCATTACATTAGCAGATTATATATTGGATTGCTATCTCCTAAAGTTGTCTTGCATGGGAGAAGCTATATTCAAACCTATGCTAAGCTTATGCAAAAATCTGAAGAAAAATTAAGGCTTTGTGGTAAATCTGAGCTCTAGACAATCAACTAAATATGTGTGAAATACGTGTAAAATATCTTACCTGCCTGCATTTATAATTGGTGTAGCGCAAACTTCCATAGGAGCTGCTGAAATTTTGCCCAGGTTCTTCCCCAGTGGATTGCCCCGCAGCCAGGCACACAATCTCAAAACACATTTTTCCTCAATAACCAGTCTAGGGGTGTTTTTTTTTTTTTTTGGAGAACTTGGATAGGGATGAGGGAATTGAGTGGTATACTCCATAAAAAGGAAACTATGTACAGGTTCAGGCAGGTGAACTACTTTCTAAAAGGTTGACGCAAGAGTTCTTGCAGGTAGCAAACTGTGGACATGGCTTGTAATAGAAGCAGTTAGAAGTTGGCTTCTTTCTTTAGAGCACCAGGAGAAGAGTCCATTCACAAAGAACTAGATAAACTGAGCTCTTCTGTGGTAAAAGCAGTTAAGGCACACAAGCCTCTTTCTTTAGAACAATAAGAGCATAGTCCCTTTACAAGGAATTCAATAAAATAAGCTCTTCAAGACACCAGTCGATGTTCCCTTTAGCAAACACATAGTTGATTCTCTAGCACAAGAAGGGTGGTAGCAGCCCAAAGGTCTCTAAGATCTCTCACAGCAGTCTGTGCTCACAAAATGTCCAGGGAAAGCTGGTTGCCACCTTCCAACTTCCAAGCGACACTTTCCTCCAGTTATACCAAACTAGATCTTTAGAAGCCCCTTAGTCAGCTCTCAGTAGCTTTAGCATCCAGGCCCTCAGGTCACCCACCTGAGGCCTCACAAACAGGAAGCACATGGCAGCATTGCCCTGGAATTCAGAAAGCTCTCCAGACTGGACTAATCCTCTCCTGGAAAATATATACAGTTCCCCAGCAGTCTTCAGGGCTCTGCTCCTCATATCAACAATAGGGCACTATTCCTCCCACTGATACCAACAACGAGGCACTATAACTCCCAGTAAAACCAATGAAGGGGCATTTTCGACTCACAGTCCAGTAGAGCTGCACGATTAATCATTAAAAGATCACAATCTCGATTCAACCCCCCTAACGATGCTAATATGTTGTTTCCACGATTCTATGTAAACAGTGCAGAGCCGAGCTGTCAAAAAAAAAGAAAGCTGACAAATGTTTATCAACATTCCTCCGCTCTGAGTGTTTGGCCCCTTTCACAAGGGGCGGATCCGCTCAGCGGAGTCCACCACCTCAGCAGGAGATTGCTTCGTTGATCTCCGCTGAGCCGGTGGATGACAGGTCCGTCTCTGCTCACTGAGCGGGGAGGGACCTGTCAGAGCCCTGCTGATCTCTATGGGGAGATCGGACGAAAATGGACAGCATGTCCATTTTCATCAGATCTCATCTGATCCGCCAAGAGGGATGGCAGACGTATCGCCATACGTCTGTCTTGAGTGGATCGAATGGCAAACGAGTGTCAGCGGACACATCTCCGCTGACATCCGCCTGCCCACAGGAGTCAAGGGATGGCCCGCTTGGATCCACCTGATAAATGGAGAGGCGGATCCGAGTGGGCTTATCGCGTAAAAGGGGCCATAGAGAAGAGGAGACATACAATGTATCTCTTGGTTCTTTTTGATGAAAGGAATGAACTTCAGTCAGTAGATGAGGGCAATTTAACCACTTAAAGACCAATTTTGCCATCCGCACGGGCACACACACGTCTGAATACTTTACAGTGGGTAGGGGTACTCGTTAGGGGTGCCCTCTATCGCCATTTTTGTTTGCGCTCATGATGGAGCCGTTAGCGGTGGCATTGCGAGCGTTAACAAGGGTCAAAGCAATTCGGGTGGGCAATATAGATGAGGGATTGGCATTATACGCCGATGACCTTTTGTTATTTCTGCAGGACCCGGCAGACTCACTGGAGGCAGCTCTGGATCTAATGGACACTTTTGCTGGTTACTCGGGTCTGAGGGTTAACTGGGCCAAGTCCTCCATTCTACCTTTAGATGAAGGAGCAACTTGCCGTTGAAATGGGTCACTCAGATTACATATCTTGGAATAAAAGTGACGGCGAAGGTGTCGGACTATATGTCCTTGAATCTATAACCCCTTATTACCTTCTTTAACCACTTGTCGCCCGCCCTATAGTGGATTGACGGCGGCAAAGTGGTTTTAAAATCCTGACTGGACGTCAAATGACGTCCTCAGGATTTTAAGCCGCTGCGCGCCCCCGGGGGCGCGCATCGCGGCGATCGTTGTTGCGGGGTGTCAGTCTGACACCCCGCAACACCGATCTAGGTAAAGAGTCTCCGACGGAGACTCTTTACCACGTGATCAGCCGTGTCCAATCACGGCTGATCACATGTAAACAGGAAAAGCCAGTAATCGGCTTTTCCTCACTCGCGTCTGTCAGACGCGAGTAGAGGAGAGCCGATCGGCTGCTCCTCTGACAGGGGGGGTTTGTGCTGATCAATTATCAGCACAGCCCCCCCGAGGATGCCCACACTGGACCACCAGGGATGTCCATTACCAGGTATGCCTCCCTAGACCACCAGGGATGCCAATCAGTGCCCCCTAATGGATGCCAATCAGTGCCCCCTAATGGATGCCAATCAGTGCCCACAATGGGCATCACTGATTGGCAGTCATTGTTTGGCACTGATTGGCATCCATTAACACATTACAGTGCCACCTATCAGTGCCCATCCATGCCACCTATCAGTGCCCATCCATGCCCATCCGTGCCACCTATCAGTGCCCATCCATGCCATCTATCGGTGCCCATCCGTGCCACCTATCTGTGCCCATCCATGCCGCTTATCTGTGCCCATCTGTGCCCATCCGTGCCGCCTATCTGTGCCCATCCGTGCCGCCTATCGGTGCCCATCAGTGCTGCCTATTGGTGCCCATCTGCGCTGCCTATCGGTGCCCATCCGCGCCGCCTATCGGTGCCCATCCGCGCCGCCTCATCAGTGCCGCCTTATCAGTGCCCGTCAGTGCAGCCCCATCAGTGAAGGAGAAAACGTACTTATTTACAAAGTTTTGTAACTGAAACAAAAAAAAAACATTTCAAAATTTTCTGTCTTTTTAAAATTATTTTAGCAGAAAATAAAAATCGCAGAGGTGATCAAATACCACCAAAAGAAAGCTCTATGTGTGGGAACAAAATGATAAAAATGTAGTTTGGGTACAGTGTAGCACAACCGCGCAATTGTCATTCAAAATGCAACAGCGCCGAAAGCTGAAAATTGGTCTGGGCAGGAAGCTGTATAAGTGGCCAGTATGGAAGTGGTTAAACAAAAGACGCAGACGTGGCAAAGGCTCCCGTTATCCTTGATGGGTACGATTAGCCTAATAAAAATGAAAATTCTCCCGGTCATCTTATATTTCTTGAGAAATGCTCCGGTGTGGGTACCGAAGTCTTTTTTCAAGAAACTAGATGGGATCACCAGCTCCTTTCTGTGGGCCTCTAAAATGCCTAGAATAGGCCCGAAAGTGCTACAAGAACCATGGGGACAAGGAGGGTTAGCCTTACCAGACTGGTGCAAGTACTACTTAGCGGGCCAATTAGTTTTTGTACACAGATGGTTGGTGGCGGATGGGGGAGACTCAGCAACAATTCTTGAGGCAGCTCATCTAGGATCATACGAATCCCTTCGTTTAGCCATTCACAGAGGCCTAAAAAGCGAGCTCCCCCTCACAGATTCTATGAAAGCCACCATAAAGGCATGGGAGGAGGCGGTGAAACTGGCGTGCCCCAGTTTTCAGGGAATTTCACCAATGACTCCGCTGTGGATGAATCCCAAACTGAAACAATTCTATAACATGGAAGACTCAACTGGGTGGGCAGGCAAGGGAATCAGACTATTGAAAGATATCACACGAGATAGTGAACTCTTGCCATTCAATGACCTCAAAGCTAGACATGACCTTCACAACTCCCAGTTCTTCAGATACTTGCAGTTAAGACACGCCTTCCAAACGCAATTTAGGGAGACGAGAGTGGAATCCTTCCCCTCCAGTTTGGAAGACACACTCATGACGGAGGACCTAGCAAAGACATTATCAGTCACATATAAAGAACTGTTTAAAACTAGTCCCAAGGCTCTAACTAAATGTAGAGAACGATGGGCGGCGGAGGTACCAGGCATACAGGGAGAGGATTGGGATGATATGTGGGAACAACCATTTCGGAATCTAGTGGCAGCAAGGGATAGGCTTATACATTTTAAATTCTTACACAGAATATACTATACCCCTGCTAGATTAGCCGCAATATATCCATCCGTTTCTTCGGAGTGCTGGCGATGCTCTGCAGCATCGGCGGACACACACTGGAGCTGCCCCTTGATCAGCCAATTCTGGTCTGGGGTCACCTCCTGTATAGCGGAGATACTGCAGGTTCCGGTACCATTGACTATTGAGGTGTGTCTTCTTGGATTGGTGGACAAGGTGGTCCCATCAAGGGCACACAGAACCTTACTTACCATACTATTATTTTATGGAAAGAAGGCCATATTGCTGAAATGGAAAAAAATGGGAGCCCCTGAGGTAACCTTTTGGAAAGGATTGGTGAACGCGATGCTTCCATTCTACAAAGTCGCGTATAGAGCTAGAGGGTGCAAAACAAAATTTGACAAAGTCTGGAGAGCATGGTATGAGTCTGATCTAACAGTGTGATGAGTCAATAGTAAGCTACAAGGTTGGAAGGGTCAGGTGTATAGCTAATGAGTAGTATACTCCGGAGGAGGCCTACAAACAAACAAACACTTTATTTTGGGTGACTAGAAAAATTATATGGCCTGCATCCCACAAAATAGAGCCAATTTGGGTTGGGGGACTGGGAACTGAGTATCGGGAGGGGGGAGGGGGTAGGGGGGGTTATACTTGTCATAGCTGTCAATTGGATGGCATGTTGGCTGGCTGTTAGTTTGGTGTTGTGCCAAGCTATGTATGTATTATGTGTCAAAAATTTCAATAAAAATAATTTACAAAAAAAAAAAAGACCAATTTTGAAGGAATTGCTTAAACGTGCATCCTCACAGGGCGACACTGTGGATGCACAAGTATAAATGTGCCAACGTCCCGATATAGCAGGAAGAATATAAATGGACTAAAAAATTGACTTTAGGCGGCACATGGGTAGATAATGTAAAAAACTAGGGGTTTTTATTTTAGACATAGTAATGAGAAAATACATATAAACATTCAAAAAATGACAGTCTATTAGTCCTTTGATACAAGGCTCAGGCTAATGCTCTCACAATGCTTTAAAGTTATAAAACATAGATGCACTCCACCCTTAATGAAATACATAACCAGCAACCAAGGCTAGTGAAACAGTAAATGTATGAAGCAGGTGGCGTTAGCCATGGGTCCGGTGTATCAGATGTAGTCTTGAATTGCTCTACCAGTTTCGCGAATTAACGCTTCTTCAGGAGCATAATAGTCTGTTGGACATCGATATAAACAACCAAAAATATATATTTACCATCTTTTTAATACATAAAACAAAATATGTTAAACAGCATAAAAAACAAAAAACTTTTTCAAAAATAAATAAAAATTGCTGACCCCACATAGCATAGGATACCAGAAAGCAAACCAACTGTAAGACACCAACCCAACATGTGGACTAGCCCCCAAGCTGGGGTAATAAAAGATGATAATGGTGCTGACAGTGGTGCCTGGGAGTGAAAGGGGGGAAAAAATATATATCATCTCGGGTATTGGCTGTCTGACTGAGAATGCCAGCAGATTGGTAGACTCGGTCTTGATGCCTCATGTGATTGCTCTCCCTTCATACATTAGAGACACCTTAGCCCTCCTCAAGCAGATTGAAGGGATGGTCGTTCCTCCTGGCTCCCTGCTCATGACCTTGGATGTGGAGGCTTTGTACTCCAGCATCCCTCACGAGCAGGGAGTCGAGACGATATGTACCTTCCTCCATGAAGAAGACCACCATCGATGGCCATACAATGAATTCATCATCAAACTCTTGCAATTTATTCTCACCCATAATTGGTTCAGTTTTTGTGACTCCCACTACCTCCAGGTGCAGGGCGTAGCACCTGCTGTGCCCCTGGCTATGCCAATCTGTACCTGGGGGGGTGGGAGAGGGACCTGTTTTCCAGTGAACCCCTTAGCAGGTTCACTGACAGTGTGCTAGTCTGGATGCGCTACATTGATGACGTGTTCATCGTCTGGACTGGCACCAGAGTGTTGCTTGATGAATTCATACAGAATCTCAATACCAATCAGTTCAATTTGAAGTTCACTGTTAGTTGCGATATGTATACCACTACATTTTTGGACTTAACAATTTTCTGAAATTCTGATAATTCCTTGGCCTTTTCCGTAAAAGTACGGCAGGTAATACATTGCTGCACGCAGCCAGTCTTCACCCTCCAGCCTTGATACGCAGCATTCCATATGCCCAGTATATTAGGCTGCGACGCAACTGTACACGTCTGTCTGATTTTCAAGTGCAAGCCAAAGCACTCAAAATCCGCTTACTTGCTAGAGGGTATAGTAAGTCGCTGCGACAGGCCTACAACAAAACCATTGGTCAAACTCGCAATGAGCTTTTGTACAAAACTAAAATCACTCCCCGTCAACCCACTACTAAATTGGTTACCAAATTTTCCAGTCACCACCTAGACATTCGATACATGCTTGAAAATCACTGGCACCTCCTGCGTGAGGACCCAATACTTGGGAAATACGTAGGGGAACAACCCGAAATAATCTTCAAACGTGCTAATTCCCTAAGGGATAAATTAACTGCAAGCCATTACACTAGGAACAAGAACATCAGTGCCAAAACACCGCTTGACACTTCTAGATGTGGCAAATGCTCCTTTTGTAAATGGGTCAAACCCTGCGAAAACAACGTACTCCCTAATGGGGAAATCTTCTCACCCAAATTCTCAGCTAATTGCCGCGCTGAAGGTGTCATCTACCTTATGACCTGTGGATGTGGGGTGTTCTATGTGGGCAAAACAGCCTGACAGCTGAGACAGAGAATCAATGACCACATCTACTATTCGGGTAACGGCAAAATGTTGACACCAGTCAGCCGTCATCTTGATCTATATCATCGCTTTGATACCTCCTTGGTCTCTTTCTCTGTCTTAGCTGTCGTCCCCAAAAGCCCCAGGGGGGGCAAGTGGGATAGAATTATCCTCCAGAAGGAAACCCTATGGGTTGAGAGACTCAACGCCACATGCCCTCCTGGTCTTAATGAAACCCAGTCATACAGGCCATTTCTATGATTACAACAATGTTGAAATATACACATTGTGGCAAATTGGGATCTATATTCTCTTCCTTCTGTGCTTTTTCCTGTGTCTTAATCTTTGTATGTTGTCCGCGGTCTCGTGGAATAGGCAAATTATGGGAATCCAGCTTTACTTTTGAGCCCAATAGGTCTACGAATTTCACCCATTCCCTTCTTTTCTGTCTCTCCCCTTTTTTTTTCCCCCCATTCTCACCCCCCTAAACTCACCCCCCTTACTCAATGGGCCGAATACACACCCACTGTAGTCACCACACATTTGAGCTGACACTTCATTTTTAGTATGTTAAAAAAAAAATTATGCTAACACAATATAGTTTTCGACTTCCAGGTTGTTGTCATTACAACCATCACATCCAATCAGGTTGTTTATCATACACCTACTTGGCCTACTAATTTTAGGTTTACCTCATTCCCCCCCCCCTTTTTCACCCTTCACTCCCCAAATACCCTTCCCTCTTTTTTCCCCCTTTTTCCCCCCCTTTGACCCCCCACCCCCTTCTCCTCCCCCCCCTCCCACACACACACCCCTCCTGCACTTTTTCATCTTGTCCCTGCTTCACTACCATCACTCAATGGTTCACCACTTTAATTCAACAACAAGTTTCACAATACACGTGATTTGATAATTACTTGATACACCTTTTATACCCCCAATTTTTCACTTTAAACACATCCATCATCCCATTCTCCTTCTTTCCCTTTTTTCCCCCCCGGCCCCTTTCTTTTCTTCTCTTCCTTTAAATGACAGATTACCTTACCCATGGCGTATCCGTGACCTTGGGCGCTCACACTGGCCCTTGGTTTTTACTATGCAGATTCCATCTGACCGCGGGAAACTGTTTGCCATCGTGAACTAATTGAGGAAATTAAAACCTCTATGACCTCTATTATACCAAGGTATATTGATGTAGGATCAAGACAATTTATTTTCTATTTATTATTTTTCCTTTGTTCCTCTTTCCCTTCACCCTCCTGTATTTGTTTAGGTTAAACAGAATTTTTGGATGTATATAGTAGTATTATAAATACACAACTGTTTTAACTAATTAAAATGTAGGTGCGTTTGAGCACCTTTTTATTGGTTGCTGACTTTATATTATGTTCTGTTTGCTGCCCCTGCATTGCTGCTATGCCAAGAGCATCCCCTCTTTCATCTTCCCTTTCCCCTCCCATTTCCCCTCCTCCTCTCCTTTCCGCTCGCCCATCTGTGGCAATTGGATTCTGCGCAGTGTGCGAGATCCAGTTTGTCATTGTGATCAGGGTCACGCCATCAGGGCTATCTCTAATACCGCCCCCTGGCCGCTAGAGTCCCGCCCATGTCATTTTCATTGGCCGAGGTTTGCTGCGTCATCGGCACCCTCGGCGCATGCGCATTGGCCCTTTAACCTCCTGTGACAGCGTCATTTCCTGCTAAGATGACGTTTGTCCTGCATGGACTTAAAAGAGTGGTGCACACCGCTCGAACAGCACAGCTGACTGCTAGGATTGCTCTGGACTGGTTAACCCCCTTCTTTCTCAAGGCGTAGATTTACAGGTATGTCATCTTTGCTATTGCTTTTCAGGATTAATATCAAGCCTAAGCTCTGCACAGTTACTAATATATACTCCTGTTTATCTTCCAGCCTGGCCATTGTACCGTAGGCTCTCTGGGGTTAGATACTCTCTGCCCAATATACACCAGGATTCATACTGGTATATACCCAGCCTCTTTCCTTCATTTTTTGGTATCTATAGCCTCAAAAGTCCTGGAGGACATTACCTGTTGCTGCTTACCAGCAGTCTCTACCTAGCAGTTTACCCAGCTGTCGATCATTGTGGTGAGCACCCTCTGTTTTGGCCATATACCCTATTTGGCTATTTTCACTTACTGTGTCATATACGCTATGGTTGTTAACAAGGCGATCTTGTATTCTTTCCTTTCCCCTCAGATTTTTACCATTATTGGCTAGTTGCTACAGACAAATAGCCAATTTAATTTTACCCAGGGTTGTGTTGCATTTGGCAGCACATTCGGCCCGTGAGTATAAAGACTACATCTGATACACCGGACCCATGGCTAACGCCACCTGCTTCATACGTTTACTGTTTCACTAGCCTTGGTTGCTGGTTATGTATTTCATTAAGGGTGGAGTGCATCTATGTTTTATCATTTTGAAGCATTGTGAGAGCATTAGCCTGAGCCTTGTATCAAAGAACTAATAGACTGTCATTTTTTTGAATGTTTATATGTATTTTCTCATTACTATGTCTAAAATAAAAACCCCTAGTTTTTTTACATTATCTACCCATGTGCCGCCTAAAGTCCATTTTTTAGTCCATTTATATTCTTCCCACTTAAAGACCAAACCTTTTCTGACATTTGTTGCTTACAATTAAAATCTGTATTTTTTTGCTAGAAAATTACTTAGAACTCCCAAACATTATATATTTATATAACATTATATATATATTAGCAGAAACCTTAGAGATGTTGCATTTGCGCAGCAGTCTTTCGAATGCAATTTTTGGAAAAAATACACTTCAAATAATAAAAATAAAAAAACGAAAGAGTAAAGTTATCCCAATTTTTTTTGTATAATGTGAAAGATGATGTTACGCTACGAGAATCGTGAGAGAATCGTGATCTTTATTCTAAGCGAAAAAAATTGTGATTCTCATTTTATCCAGAATCATGCAGCTCTACAGTCCAGCCTCCCTAAAGTCTAAAGGACAGTAAACTGGCCTTTTTTTAGAAGGTTTGGAGACCCCTGTGCTGGATAAACGGCATTGTGCAGTGCAGTAGAGCTTGATCTACAGTGCTGTTCCTTCTTATCTATTTCAGTATGTCAGAGGATTACAAAATATCAAGAAAGATTCAATTTTTTTTTCTTTTACCAGCTGTATAAAAACAAACATACAGTTGATATTTAAATGAATCCATAACTTGTTTAAATAATATTTGTATACCTGTCTAGAGCTCAGCTTTAAGTGTTAAGGGTAATTATACACATTTAGTCCCTAAAAATGCCATATAATTGTATTGTAACTAAAAAGTCATTTATCTTTCTCTTTATTACCATATACAGTTTTTGCTGTTTTATAAAGAGATTAAAACATAAACATACTGACCATCTGGAGAATCAAGCTTTCAGCAAGGGAGAGAAGTGAACATCTTCATTAATTGAACTGATAATATATCATTTTAGAGACCAAATATCTCTTTTAAAGTAATTCACACTTTCTCAACTATAAAATCTATAGCCAGACATTACTCTGTGGGGATTTTTGCAATAATTGAGCTTTTTTCCCAGGCTTGGTGATTCCCTACCTGACATTTCTAATTAGAGGCACCTTTACTTACAGCCACTATTACTAGAGAAAGGACAAACCATATGCTGCATTTGACCTTGGCTTATCTTCTGTAACATTTTAATCTCACTGATAATTATTCTGAGCATCAAAATGAAAGAAGGAAAATTTTGTGACTAATAAAAAAAACAGCAATAACTGTTATTTGGGAGAAATAATTAAAATTGTGTACCAAAGACACAATGGAAAGACAAAGTATAAACTAGCATAGTATATTTTACAAAATACTAAATAATATACTGTATATTTTTTTTTTCATTTTGGTTTTGTTCTTTCCTAACATATAATGCACTTGCCAGTTTCATGTATTTCACCACTGGCTAGGAGAATTGTGTTAACAGGGAAATAAAACTATCAAGACAGAAAGTACCAAGAAGAACAATGGCTGCATACATTTGGTATATACACTACAAAGGTTTTAGGAAGGTGTGAATTTTTTTGTAAATTAACCACTTTAACACAGGGCACTTCCCCCCTTTCTGCCCATCCAATTTTCAGTTTTCAACTGTTGCATTTTAAATAACAATTGCACAGTCATGCAACACTGTACTCAAATACAATGTTTATCATTTTGTTCCCACAAATAGAGCTTTCTTTTGGTGGTATTTGATTACCACTTGGGTTTTTAAGTATTGCTAAACAAATAAAACAAGGCCGAAAGTTTTTCTTTGTTACTGTTATAAAATTTTGTAAATAAGTATGTTTTCGCCTTCACTGATGGGCACTGATGAGGTGGCACTGATGATGAGGCACTAATATGCAGCACTGATGGGCACTGCACCACACCACACCAACGATCGCGGCTAATCCTGCTGGACGTCATATGACGTCTAGTCAGGATAACTTAACCACTTTGTGCACATCATTCTGTTATATGGCGGGCGGGAAGTTGTTAAGAATGCTTTCAGAAATAGAAATGTAAATAGTTTATTTTTTATTAATTAATAAAATGGAAAGTAAATAAACAGAAGAAAAATCCAAACTAAATCAATATCATCTTCTGTGGATGTAGGCTGCCTCAAATACTTCAGTCTCTCATATAATCCCAGACAGACTCGATGATGTTAAAATCAGGGCTCTGTGAGGGCCAAACCATCACTTTCAGGATTCCTTTACCTCTTTACGCTGAAGATAGTTCCTAATGACACTGGCTGTATGTTTCAGGTCATTATGCTGCTGTAGAATATGCTGTCTGTATTTCTTAGACGCCATTGCTCCTGACCAAATCTCCAACTCTGTTGGCAGAAATGCAACTTGTAAGGAACCTCCACCATGCTTCACTGTTGCCTACAGACATTCATTATTGTACTGCTCTCCAGCCTTTTGCGAATAAACTGCCTCCTGCTACAGCCAAATATTTCACATTTTGACTCATCAGTCCAGAGCACCTGCTGCCATTTTTCTGCACCCCGGTTCCTATTTTTTTGTGCATAGTTGAGTCTTAGCCTTGTTTCCATGTTGGAGGTATGGCTTGTTGCCCACAATTCTTCCATGAAGACCAGTTCTGGCTAGACATGTCCGGACAATAGATTGGTGTACCTGGAACCCACTGGTTTCTGACAATTCTGTGCTGATGGCACTTCTGGACATGGTTCGACGTAGGAGAGAAATATGAATGATGTGTCTTTCATTCAGCTCAGGTGGGAGAATCTGTCCACAGGACAACTATTAGTTGTGCACTCCACAAATCTGGCCTTTATGGAAGGAGTGGCAAGAAAAAAGCCATTGTTGAAAGAAAGCCATAAGAAGTCTTGTTTGCAGTTTGCGAGAAGCCATGTGGGGGACACAGCAAACATGTGGAAGAAGGTGCTCTGGTCAGATGAGACCAAAATTGTACTTTTTGGCCTAAAAGCAAATTGCTATGTGTGGCGGAAAACTAACACTGCACATCACCCTAAACACACCATCCCCACCATGAAACGTGGTGGCAGCATCATGTTGTGGGGATGCTTTACTTCAGCAGGGACAGGGAAGCTGCTCAGAGTTGATGGGAAGATGGATGTAGCCAAATACAGGGCAATCCTAGAAGAAAACCTGTTATGCCTTGTACACACGGTCGGTTTTTCCGATGAAAAAATTCTGATGGACTTTTTTCATCGGAAAAAACGATCGTGTGTGGGCCCCATCTGACTTTTTTCCATCGGTGTTAAAAAATTAGAACATGTTTTAAATTTTCCGATGGAAAAATAAAACGATAGGAAATTGTGATCGTCTGTGTGGAACTCCAATGGAGAAAAAACCCACGCATGCTCAGAATCAAGTCGACGCATGCTCAGAAGCATTGAACTTAATTTTTCTCGGCTCGTCTGAGTGTTTTACGTCACGGCATTTTGGACAGTCTGAATTTTGTCTGATGGTGTGTAGGCAAGACTGATGAAAGTCAGCTTCATCGGAATTCCGACGGAAAATTCCATCTGATTTTATTCCATCGGAAATCCGATCGTGTGTACAGGGCATTAGAGTCTGCAAAAGACTTGAGACTGGGGAGGGGGTTTACCTTCCAGCAGGACAACGACCCTAAACATACAGCCAGAGCTACAATGGAATGGTTTAGATCAATGCATATTCATGTGTTAGAATGGTAACCGTAAAATGCTACAGTGCTAACACTGTGCCCATCCTGTAGGTGTAAGTTGTCATATAACAGGTTATGAGATATAAAAGAACTATTACAAGATTCTTATTCCGGGAGGTATATGAATAAAATGTCACGTGGTGGAGAACGGCTGACACTATGGTGCTGGCAAGGCTGCTTTCAGTTGTGGGCTGGGAATCCACAATCTGTAATGAATGTGTTAGAATGGTCCAGTCAAAGTCCAGACCTACATCCAATTGAGAATCTGTGGCAAGCAGGCCCGGATTTACTCCCTTTGCCGCCCCAAGGCTGGGTCCTTCAATGTCGCCCCCCCCCCCACCATCACATAGGGGGGGGCGGAGGGGCGACGCGCGCGCGGGGGGGGTAAGCGATTTTTCGCAGACAATGACTGGTGTTAGTGCTTCAATCATTCCGGCACCATGGTTGTTATGATGTCAGGATGATTGAAATTACATTGTAATATAAAATTAAATAGTTCAACTCACCATAAAGCAGAATGAGTGGGAGCCCTGAGCGTGTCACTTGCCACCGTCGCTTGCGCTTGTCACCAGATGGGAATGTCACTTGTCCCGCTGCCTGCCACCAGATGGGAATGTCACTTGCCACACTGCCTCCCCCCCAGCATTGCAGAGTACTTGCAACCAGGTACAACGCTGTCAGCCTCTCCTCTCCCACGCGGGAAAACTAGCTGCAGGTGAACCGTGAAACAGAGGCACATGAGACTCGAGTGAGAGATTAGAGTGAGGGCGGGCGGTGAGAGATGACATCATTCTCTCTCTTCTGTGTGATGTCACGCAGCCTTCGCGGCCCTGTAAGTAATGGTGGAAGTTGGAACAGCAGTGCAGGCAATGAGAGATGATGTAATCTCTCTCTGCCACCCAGTGGCGTAGCGTGGGTTGTCAGCACCCGAGGCAAGGCAAGTAATTTGCGCCCCCCTAACCTGCGGACTTTTAGCACTCCCCGAGTCCCTTCAAATACCTATCTGACCTACCTGATTCCAACACTGACCTATCTGATACCTATACTGACCACTATACTATATTGTCCACTATACTATACTGTCCACTACACTGACCACTATACTGACCACTACCCTGACCACTATACTATACTGTCCACTACACTACACTGACCACTATACTATTTTTCCACTACACTACACTGACCACTATACTATTTTTCCACTACACTACACTGACCACTATACTATTTTTCCACGACACTGACCACTATACTACACTGACCACTACACTACACTGACCACAATACTACACTGTTCACTACACTACACTGACCACTATACTACACTGTCCACTACACTACACTGACCACTATACTGTCCTGCCTACTGTAACTCTCTCTCTGCTACTCTCTGCCTCTGCAACTCTCTGCCTCTGCCACTCTGCCTCTCTCTGCCACTCTCCCTCTCTCTGCCCCTCTCTCTGCCACTCTCTGCCCGTCTCTCACTCTCTGCCCCCGTCTCTCACTCTCTGCCCCCGTCTCTCACTCTCTCTATCTGCCTCTGTCTCTCTCTGCCTCTCTCTTTGCCTCTCTCTCTCTTTGCCCCTCTCTCTCTCTTTGCCTCTCTCTCTCTCTTTGCCTCTCCCTCTTTGCCTCTGTCTCTATCTCTTTCTTTGCCTCTGTGTCTCTCTCTCTTTATTTGCCTCTGTCTCTCTCAATCTTTGCCTCTGTCTCTCTCTCTCTCTTTACCCCTGTCTCTCTCTCAGTGCCTCTCTCTCTCAGTGCCTCTGTCTCTCTCTCTCTCAGTGCCTCTGTCTCTCTCTCCCTCTCAGTGCCTCTGTCTCTCTCTCTTTGCCTCTGTCTCTCTCTCTCAGTGCCTCTGTCTCTCTCTCTCAGTGCCACTGTCTCTCTCTCTGTGCCACTGTCTCTCTCTCTGTGCCACTGTCTCTCTCTCAGTGCCACTGTCTCTCTCTCAGTGCCTCTCTCTCTCTCTCAGTGCCTCTGTCTCTCTCTCTCAGTGCCTCTGTCTCTCTCTCTCTCAGTGCCACTGTCTCTCTCTCAGTGCCACTGTCTCTCTCTCAGTGCCTCTGTCTCTCTCTCTCAGTGCCTCTGTCTCTCTCTGTGTCTCTGTCTCTCGCTCTGTGCCTCTGTCTCTCGCTCTGTGCCTCTGTCTCTCGCTCTGTGCCTCTGTCTCTCGCTCTGTGCCTCTGTCTCTTTGCCTCACTCTCTCTTTGCCTCTGCCGCTCTGTCTCTGCCTCCATTTCTCTCTCTGCCTCTCTCCCCAGTCTGTGTTCCTCCTCACCTGCTTGTCCTGCATCATGGACATAGGTCCGGAGGATAGGAGGAGGCGGCCACCATGTTTGTTCAGTGTCCGGCACACTGTGATTGGGCATATGAAGGCCCCCATGGCCCAATCACAGGGCGCCAGACATTGAAAAATGGCGGCCGGAGCTTTGGGCGGCTGGGGACACAGAAAATGAATTTTAGGAGGACTTGTCTCCTCCGCCGCGTGGCTCCGCCCCTGCACACAGTGCCGCCCCGAGGCCTGGCCTCTTTGGCCTTGTGGGAAATCCGGCCCTGGTGGCAAGACTTGAAAATTGCTGGTGACAGACGCTCTCCATCCAATCTGACAGAGCTTAAGCCTTTTTGTACAGGAAGAATTGTCAAAAATGTTACTCTCTAGATGTGCAAAGCTGGTAGAGACAGCCCCAAAAAAGCTTGCAGCTGTAATTGCAGCGAAAGGTGATTCTACAAAGTATTGACTGAATACAAATGCACGCCACACTTTTCACATATTTATTTGTAAAAAACTTTGGAAACCATTTATCATTTTCCTTCCACTTCACAATTATGTGCCATTTTGTGTTGTTCTATCACATAAAATCCCAATAAAATACATTTAGGTTTTTGGTTATAACACGACAAAATGTGGAAAATTTCAGAGGGTATGAATGCTTTTTCAAGGCACTGTATTAAGCTGTCCACTCATTTTTTTTACGTTTTTTAACCTACTGGTTTAGCCCATCCTTCTTGATAGTTGGAAATTGTGTGATAAACTGCATCCACTTATATACAACCTCTTAAATAATAAGTTTTGCTCTCACTATAAGAGGATACCTGGTATCAAGTTGATGATATCAAGGGCTTCATCCTCACAACCCTGGCCCAGTGGCTGTGGGGGGTCTGTGGGTGGGGCTTATCAGAATCTGGAAGCCCCTTTAACAAGAAAGGGGCAATGGGATACTGTTCCATCTCTGCAAATGAGTAAGGGGTACATAATACCCCTATTATTGACAAAAAATGTAAATGGTAAATAATAAAAGACAATTTTTTTTTTACAGTCCTTTAAAAAATATATCCTAACATGTAAATCATTTGTTAATCATGTCATCCAGCAATGCAGATCCACATCAATCATGTTGAATGATGATCACTGAAAGAAAAATAAATCCCAGTAAGCAATGGGCCATGTCCGATTATATCAGTGATGGACATCAAATGGCATCTCCTGGGCCCAGCTGCTAATAGAAAACTAAATTGTGGGGTTTCCTGCATGACATTATAGATCAAATATGGCCTCAGAAATATTTTGTCAATATCATTGTCCAAATATGGCCAAGAGGCCATATTTGGTCAGTGAGGTCACGCTATCCCCAGTAATATCATGCTATCTCCAGTAAATGAACGAGGCCGGGTGATGTCACTGGTTTCTAATGATGAGGTGGGTGCCGGCACCTGCTTTCCTTTAAGCCCTGTACACACGATCGGATTTCCTATGGTTTTTAAACCAATGGATTTTTCCATCCGAAAACCAATGAAACTGACCGTTCCAAACGCGGTGACGTAAAACACTCCGATGAGCCGAGAAAAATGAAGTTCAATGCTTCTGAGCATGCATCGACTTGATTCTGAGCATGCGTGGGTTTTTTAACCGATGGACTTGCCCATAGACGATCGGAATTTGCTATCGGTTTTTTATCCATCGGAAAAATTTAAAACATGTTCTATTTTTTGACACCGATGGAAAAAAGACCGATGGGGCCCATACACGATCGGTTTGTCCGATGAAAAAAATCCATCGGACTGTTTTCATCAGTAAAACCGGTCGTGTGTACGCGGCTTAATAGTCATTGACAGATAAGAAGCTGTCATGGATAGCAGCTGTAGAAATATCACTCTTATATATGATTTTCGGCTCCTGACGAATGGGCTAAAACTCTGGCTTTCAGACGAATACCAGAACAGCCAAAATACAGTCCGAATATGTGTTTAGACCAAACCTTGAGCTTATCCCTATTTATCGTTTTTGGATAAAGTTTGGAGACCATAAGTGAATATAGGTTAATATGTTTAACTGTTCCTAAAGAAACTCTTCTCTTCTACACACAATTAGGCTGCTTTGCGAAAGGAGTTGATACTCTTCACACAATAAACTGTGTAAATATTCACTTTAAATATCCATTTATGTGAAATTAAAATTCCTGTTCATTTTGAAAATCCAATCATGTACAGAGAAAATGAGTAAACAGAATTTACATTTCACATTATTGAATAACTGAAGTGAATAGTAACACGATTTATTGTGCAAAAATTCATAACTCATTTTGTAAATATGCCTCCTTGAATGAATGTATATTATTGTAATCAGACAGGTTCCCTTTAATTCAGTTTTTCTTCTTATTTTTTCAGCAGCATCCTGTTGCTGTGTATCATTTGGAACTTCACATTTTTATGTGTAATGCCGCGTACACACGATCGATTTTTTCGACGGTGAAAACACCGTCGAGAAAATCGACGTGAAAAACGAGGAACAGCTTGTTCCCCCCACACACGGCCGTTTTAAATTACATTTTTTTTTGGTCGAAAAAAACGACCGTGTGTGGGCTCCGCGGGAAGTGTTTCCCTATGGGAAAACTGGCGCGGAAAAAAACGACGGAAATCACGATGAGAAAAATTAGAGCATGTTCTAATTTTTCTCGTCGTGATTAATGCCATTTTTCCCAACGAGAAAAACGACAAAAGGCCCACAGACGATCGTTTTTCTCGTCCAAAGGAAAAAATTTAATTTTTCTCGACGGGAAAAACGGTCGTGTGTGCGCGGCATAAGATGTATCTGTGTTTTCAAAGTAACTGCCTGTGATTTAATAAACGCTATATGAGTTGTACTAGAATTTTACTAATATATACTCATACTAATCGTTTATTTCCAGAGGTTTTATAGTTGGTAATAATATCAAGTAGTAATGTTTCACCTCTGAGCTATTACTCTTTAGACTGAGCTGGTATGAACTATGAGCTCTATGGATAAATTTTTTTTTTTTTAGCCTGACTCATTACTATTTAATTACTGTGTGTGGTTAAGGCTCTCTGTACACCATCACGTTTAAAGAGAGCATTAGCATATGGATCAAGAGTAAAAGGTTGGTTAGAACATGTTGTGCTAGTGAGGGTGATGTCACTAGAGATATTTTTAGAACCTTCGATTTTGATGTCATAGCCTATTGTTCATGCAACAAAATTATTTACTGATTTCTAACCCAAGGAACCTAAATTAAAAAAAATAAATAAAAAAAAAAAATTATAGTGGGGCCACAAAAAAATAATATATATAAAAATCAAAAATGTTTACCCAGCCACAACCCATTACTCAGGACTGCAAACACATCTCTTCTCATAGGGTGGTGAATTTTCACAAACCTATTCTGGGCTGTGTTGAGAAAGCAACCACTATAATGAAAAATGTTGCATTATGGTTAATGTATGGAATGGATACCTGTAAAGATAATATTCACTATACAAATCCTTTTTTTTATATAATTATTTAAGGCTTTTGTATTTTTTTCCACAAATGGACTAAGCTGCCCAGTAAAGGTGACCGTTACAGGGGTTGAGACAAACCATCTAACACTGCAGGGGTGCTTACAACAGTCAGCTTTTAATCATACATTTTTAAATGTTTTTTCCAAAATAATAATTTTTTTTTTTTTTTTTGCTGTAACTGTATAACAATTGTTTACTGGTGTTGAGCTTTAATTTGTTGGTCCTTTAAAGTGGAACTTTACCCATAACAACCTGATAAAAAAATAATATTCTTTAGCAAGGAACATACATTAATAAGTATGCTATAAATTAGTGTATGCTGTAAATTGCCTCCAGCATTGCTTCTGTTTTTTTCTTGCTGGAGGCTGCTATTTTGCTGAAGCCCAGAGCCCTTGAACAGCACTAAATCATAAACCAGAACTAAAGCCATCGATTTAAAGTTTAAAAAAACAGTTACATTCCTGGAATGATGAGATTGCTAACTGTGACATTTGCCTGTGTCCTCAACCAAACTGTCAAACCATCAAATGGCTGGTGTCATAACTGATCACATGTGCAGCACCAGGACAGTTGCAGATCAAACAGAAGCAGCTTCCTTGGCTGCAAAGGATGGATGGGTTTAATTCCGCTTTAAGGCTGTCAGCAGATCAACCTCTACGAATTTGGCAGTGCCTAAAAACGGAGAGTAAGTGAGCATGTGCAGAAAAAGATGAAACAGTGGGGGAGATTTACTAAAACTGCAGCGCTCAGAATCTGGTGCAGCTGTGCATGGTAGCCAATCAGCTTGTAATTTCAGCTTGTTCTTGTTCACTTAAGCTTTGGCAATCAAACCTGGAAACCGATTGGTTTCTATGCAGAGTATACACTCTTCCATTCTAGTAAATAACCCCCAGTGTATTACTGGATTTTAAACAGTATAGCTATACCTGCAAAAGGTGCCAACCTGAAGTGATCTAGTAGGACTTCATTTTCTGACTAAAGTTCCACACTATTGTGAATTGGATGCAGGTTTCCCGCATCCAATTCACATGTCAGGAGATTGTGACCGACTCTCTATGGAGCCGGTTCACACATCTCCGGAGTGGTTCCGGTGCAAGTTACACAAGAGCCCTGTGTGTCTTTTGGTTTGTTTCAGCTCCGAATTCAGCCTGAAATCGGACCTGAACAGTGAATGGAGAAGCACCGGACCCCTGCTGTGAGCCGGTCCGTGTTCTAGTGTAAACCCCCCCCCCCTTAACTATCCATGCACTGTGAATTTTGGATTGTTCCTGATCTGATGAAATGTCCAAAATTTACTTCATAGGCAAATCCCATCTTTCCACTGAAAAATGGAAGGAAGCGGGAAAAAAAATTGTTGGGTAAATAACGGCTGCATCCAATCACATGCAGCTGCTGTTCAGGTACTCTGACAGCCAGTGGCGACAGCTGTCAGAATACAATAGTTCAGCAGGGTAATTTCTCCATCTGCTCTTTACAGTGTAGATAGAATAATCAAAACAAAAACTAGTGTTAACCCCTTCCCTGCCAGTGACATTTTTACAGCGATCAGTGCATTTTTATAGCACTGATCGCTGTATAAATGCCAATGGTCCCAAAAACGTGTCAAAAGTGTCTGATTTGTCAGTCATAATGTCGCAGTCCCAATAAAAATCGCAAATCGCCGCCATTACTAGTAAAAAAATAATAATAAAAATGCTATAAATCTATCCCCTATTTTGTAGATATAACTTTTGTGCAATCCAATCAATATACGCTTATTGCGATTTTTATTACCAAAAATATGTAGAAGAATACTTATCGGCCTAAACTGAGAAAAAAATTGAGGTTTTTTTTTTTTTTCAATGTGGATATTTATTATAGCAAAAAGTACAAAATATTGTGTTTATTTAAAAATTGTTGCTCTTTTTTTGTTTATAGCGCAAAAAATAAAAATTGCAGAGATGATCAAATACCACAAAAAGGAAGCTCTATTTGTAGGGGAAAAAAAAAGATATCAATTTTGTTTTGGTACAGCGTCGCACGACCGCGCAATTGTCAGTTAAAGCGACGCAGTGCCGAATTGCAAAAAAATGGCCCGGTCAATGAGCAGCCAATTCTTCTGGGGCTGAAGTGGTTAATAAATGTACTGAGCCCCCAATCTGGGCTACTCACATCAGTCTGTCAGAGTTCAATTGATAAAAACAAAAGTCCGCACACTAGGGCAAGCTGTTCCAAGAGTTGTAGAAGACTCAAGAGATGAGGGAGGAAACAAAAAGGAAAAAAGTGACGCTTAAAGTGGAGTTCCACACAAAAATGGAACTTCCACTTTAAAGAAAGGTGACCCCCTGACATGCCACATTTGGCATGTCATTTTTTTTGTGGGGGGGGAGCGAAAACCCTCTTTTTAGAGGGTTCCAGCTCCCACTTCCTCCCTAGGTCGCCTCGGTGACCGGAAGTAAGTCACCTCTCCCCCCTTCCTCTCCGCAATCATCTGGGACACATCACAGGTCCCAGGTGATTGCTCCGCCAATCACGTTGCGCAGCGTGGCTCGCGCATGCGCAGTGCGTGCTAGGCTGTGAAGCCACAGCTGGGCGCCCACATTGACAATGCCGGCGCCGCGGAGAGGAGGGGGAGATGAGCGGGGCTTTGTTCCCCCGCATCGCTGGACCCTGGGACAGGTAATTGTCCGATTATTAAAAGTATTTGTAGCTGCTGACTTTTAATTTTTTTTTTTTTTTTAGGCGGAACTCCTCTTTAAGTGTAGACTTAATAAATTTACTGAGCCCCCAATCTGGGCTATATGTTTGTTCAAAAATCTACCAGTGTGTGGCTAGCCTTATTACATTTAAAACTACATGTCATTAGGGTGACAACACTGCTGTGCAATTTTACCACAGAAAGAATACGGTTGTCACTGGGGTCAGGAAACCTCAAGTATAGTTAAGTAGAAATTGCATTGTTTATAATGAAAATAACAACAGGTTGACTGGCCTACGCCTACAGTTTGATCCCAAATCGGGGTAGGCGAGACCTACTAACTTGGAAAATGATATAATTTTGTTAATTGGTTACCTTTATATTTTTGTTAGCTACTGTAAAATATTTGTATTCTTATAACCTATGTCAATAAGGAAATATGTGATGTGTTGATGACTGTCATGAGCAGTTGCTCTTTTTTGTTAAAGAAATGTATAAAAAAGAAGTAAAAAAATAAATAAAAAAGGAAAGCAGATAGATAATGGATCCACAAGTTACCACAACAGTTACCTTTGGAACTCAGAAAAATACTGCTGTGTTTATGCTAGTGACAACCTTCTACAGTATACTATACTACAGTTTTACTTTAACATCCTTCTTTTTCAGCCTGCTGCGCTATACAAGTCCTGTAGCAGCCATCCAGTCCTGATCAGACTCACCCCTGTCCATTTCCAATAAGGAAAACTGATTTTGCTTATCAATGTCTGTCACTGCATGGCAGTTGTGATCATTTATGGGGGGGGGGGGGGTGGGGGATGGGAGCAATTGTAAATGAAAATGCATAGCAATGGACAGCTGAAAGATTCATCAATAGGTCCTCAGTTGCACACGTTAGTCATTTGTTGGATGAGGTAACATATCTCTATGGAATTACTGTATCTGTACAGAATGATGCATGCCTGATCAGGATGGAGATAAGACAAAGGCACTGTGCTTCATAGACGCTGTGTAACAATACTGGGGAAAAAAATGGAAATTATATTATGATTAAAATGAAATAATAGTAGCTGATGACACTGGTGATGAGATGTACTACTAGGATGAAAAGTAATGCCCCGTACACACGATCCGAATATCGTACGACAGATCGTAAGACTTTTTTCGCTTAATAGTCACAAGTAAAATTGAATAGGTTATTAAAGTCACGAAAATTCTCGTACGACAGAAGAAAAAAAAATCGGAAGTGATGTCATGTGTTGTAATGAATTTGTATTGTATTTTCGGACTACAACTGTACTGACTAAACGAAAATCGTACGATCTGGCATCGTACGAAAAAAAATTCCGTGCATGTCCGATAGAATAATATCGGATGAACTGTCCTGATCGGCTCTCGAAAGCGCTGTACTAACGATCCGATTATCGTACGATCGTTTCGAAAGTGGCATTATTCGTACGATTTTCGGATCGTGTGTACCGGGCTTAACTAACTGCAAACCGATTCTCATGTATTTGTTACAAACTCTACTCTTTGGAACAAAATAAAATTGAATTTCTATTGAAAAAAAAAATGTTTGAATACAGTTGTAGGTTGCTCTTAAAATGAAAGAGTAACGATATTAATGGTTTCATGGTAGCAGAACCGAGTAGTAGTAATACTGACTACAGTTATTTAATAAAGCATAGTGTGCCCACTGTCATCCTTCCTGTGATCTGTCTAGGACACTATGGGGGGGAGGGGACCCTTCGGCTGCAAAGGATCTTTAAGGGGTGTCATTGCCATACATGCATCTGTGTGATTTTAGGTGAGCCTGTGATCCATAAATAATAATAATCAGACCAAAAGTGAGTAAATAAGAAAATAGGGTTTGCATGTATTTAAATTCTACAAGTAATACAACTACTACTAGTACTACTATTAATAATAATGATTAATATTATTACTCATGCATCCTTATGCGACTTTGGTTAGTTTTCACACCCACATTCACTGATGAACTCAACAAATAAAAAGTTTCTCTTTAGTTAATTTTCGTAAGAAATGGAGGACCCTAAAGTGAGCAAGACACTGGAGACTCATTTGCAGCACACAAGCCTGCTGGCCATGAGATGATGTCCTTGACAGTTGCCTCATTTGCAAGGCTCTGAAATAACTGTGCTGGGAATGAGGTAATTGACAACAAGTGGTTAATCCCATGCGTTGTAAACACCCTAACCCTGAATACCTTCATTACTTTTCAAACAAAAGTAAAAAAATAAAAAATAAACTAAATTCTCAGCTTGGATATCAATAAAAAATGTATTACATGCTCTTCAGATCAGACTCCCTTATGGCAAGTTCTGATTTTTTTTAAATAAATATGCTCTGATTTTATTTATTTTTTTTCACAAACGAAATCTGCATTTTCTTTTTGAAATAAAATAAAACCACGCCAGAGAGAGCACTAAAAGACTGTGCCATACATGACACCGGAGGGCAGGGAATAATAGCGCCATGCAGAATATAGAGCTTTGCTGGAGGAAATCGCCGATTGTTTCTACAACATATGTTCTCTGATTGCTGCTGAGGATCAGGTAATGAGGAGATAGCGCCTGTTCACATTATTCTGTCCTGTCTGTGGCACATTGCCCATTTATGACTAGAAATCTCATAATATCCACCAGGTTCTAAAGACCTGGGCGACCAACCATACCTTTGTGAATCTGATATTTGTAGAAGGCAGCAATTAAAGTATTAACTAAGATCCATCTGCTGCTCAGCTCATGTCGCCGGCCCTTTCCTTTGTCTGCTGCTGAAGCAAAAAAAAAGGCCAGAAAACTAGTAATACATAAAAGGGAGCTGGTGAAGAAAGACACCTCTTTGTGGTGGGCCCTTCACAAACAGCCAGGGTTGCTTGCTGCCTTTCCTATTATTCTCTACTACTCCAGACCCCAAGAGCTAGCAATCCAACTTCTGGGCAGGAGCTCCATATATCGTGCCCAGCTAAACCATATACAAGGACAGGAACGATTCTCTACACAGCCCAATCTCTAAAGATGGATAAATAGATATATATAGACAGACAGACAGAGAAATGTAGAGATAGATAGATAGATAGATAGATAGATAGATAGATAGATAGATAGATAGATGTAGCCAGGTAGATATAGATATATATTTAAAGATAGATATATGTAGATAGTTATGATTGATAGATATAGATGTGTAGATATAAATAGAGATTTATAGAGAGAGAGAGATAGATAGTGAGAGAGTGTGTGTGTGTGTGAGAGAGATGTAGCCAGGTAGATATAGATATATATTTGAAGATAGATATATGTAGATAGTTATGATTGATAGATATAGATGTATAGATATAGATAGAGATTTATAGAGAGCGATATATATATATATATATATATATATATATATATATTTATTTAAAGATAGATATATGTAGATAGTTATGATTGATAGATATAGATGTGTAGATATAGATAGAGATTTATAGAGAGCGATAGAGAGAGAGAGAGAGAGCGATAGAGAGAGAGAGAGATGTAGCCAGGTAAATATAGATATATATTTAAAGATAGATACATGTAGATAGTTATGATTGATAGATATAGATGTGTAGATATAGATAGAGATTTATATAGATAGATAGATAGATAGATAGATAGATAGAGATATTTATAGAGAGAGAGAGAGAGAGAGAGATGTAGATACATAGGATAATAATAATAAAAAGAAAACTATTATTATTGTTACTATTTAAATTAATATATTTTATAGGTATATATAATTAATGCGTATATAAAAACTATATATGTATGTACCTGTGTTGATTTATTTCTCAGAAACACAGTATGTGACTCTTTTTGGAAAAGGCCCACTATATTGAATACTGTTTTTTACTTACAATCTTACATGTTATTTCTTATTATTATCATAATAATAATTAGTAGTAGTAGTAGTAGTATTATTATAATAAGAATATATATAATATATATATTATAAGAATAATAATGCCATCTGAAATTGATGGGAATTTATGTGGCTATGATGTAATATTATTAATTCAGACACACATATATATATATATATATATATATATATATATATATATATATATATATATATAAATTATTGTGTGCGTGTTAACAATAATTGGATGTATTTCTTAGGATGTTTAGAGACGTCCCAGTTATTTGAGGGGTCATTTCTGTTACTAACAATCTTCTTGGCAGCAATGAAATGCATTAGCACTCAGTAGTTTGGTGAAGCAGGTTAGCAGCACAGCACAGGACAGGCATTGAACCCAAGGCTCCAGACAACTTGCAATGTGTATTGTAGGTTAACAGATTCCCCCGGCCGGCTCTCACACTCTGCTCAACAAAGAGCTGTCTTTAGCTGCAGCAGAGGGAACTCAGAGCTGCGGGATTTCAATGAAACTTTTCTGACACAGAGCTGGGATAAATGGCAGCAGTCTCTTTTGTGAGAATCAGAGCTATGATTAGGGGCAGGCAACCCAACACTTGCAATCCTTCAATGACTCCACAACACATTTCTTAGAGTGGAACTCATTTATTGGAGAAAGCTGCAATGTAAGTGTTTTGAAGTGGGCACTTTTTTTTTCTTTTTCCCAGGGATGTGATCTCCACTTGCAGAAAACTCTTGGTGTCTGCATTGACTTTATTATGACTGTGATGGAAGACAGTGAGAAGGCACAAGGTACTGATTGCTCTACATGAGAGGGGCAGATAGGTAGTGTTAGCATCTAGGTGTACAGAAGGTCAGGGAATGCAGACACACCAGGAAAAATCCACTCTAGGGGGTTTGTTTGACAAATAGAGTGCCACCCTCCCTACCTTTCCCTGATTTCTCCCTGTGCTTTGTGGATGATGTCATGACAAAGCAAGGAGGAACATTGATCTGAGATCAGCGCTGGCTCTTGAGTGTGAGGAACAGATTGAGCAGAAAGGAAACAAGACTCCCCCCTCCCTTCTCTGGGCGGGTGACTACTAATCGCCAATAAAAGTAGCCTATGCTCCCCCCTTAAAAAAAAAAAAAAAAAAAGGGAAAACTTTTTCTGTTGACTGCTGGAAACGAATTGAGCAATTATCTAGTTTACCTTCTCCTCTTGGAAGTTAACGATTGGCGAGATCTTTACTGCGTTATTGACACAACACATCCCATTGAGCAGGCCTGCTAGCAATAAGTAGTGATTGCTCGGGTGTCATTGCTGCTCCATGTAATCTGAAATGGATTGGCACCTGTCCACTGGGCTGCTTGTGGTTGGATTGTACAGCAGCACCATGATGATGATGATGATGATGATGAGGAGGACGATGATGATAATGACTGCCCCACTCCCTGCGAATCACTGACAAGAAGGGAAGGTGGCGTCTTGAGAAGAAGACATCTCCTTCAGCAAGCCAAGACATGGACAGTAGTATACAGCACAGAGCTCCTAAAATTCTAACAAGAGAACATCTATCCAGCAGAGTCAACATGATCAGCACGTCCAAGCCGCTGGCTTTTTCCATTGAGAGGATAATGTCAAGGACTCCAGAACCCAAATGCCTGCCTGTACCCAGTTTACTGCAGAGCTCAATGCACAAGGGGGAGCAGAAACAAGCGCTCCATGTCAGCTCGTCCTCCATGCCTTGCATGATCCCCTTTGTACCTGTCACCTATGACCATTGTCCCAAGCTTGGCATCACTGGTGCTGAACTGAGGAAGAGCCACCAAGACTCCTCGTCCTCCTTCAGCTGCAATGAGCTGCTAAATTGTGCTGTGACTTTTAAAGGGGATTTTCCCCGAGATGCCTTCTCCCTTCCCCAGTACAAACTGGTCCGACCTCGAGTGGTCAATCATTCTTCCTTCCATGCCATGGGGGCAGCTCTGTGCTACTTCAACAGAGGCGATGCCCCCTGCCACCCTGCTGCCAGTATAAACATCCATCCTGTCGCCTCCTATTTCCTGGGCTCCCAGCTGCACCAGTCTCCTAAGTCCTACCTGGCAGAGAGGAACAAGCTGGTGGTCCCGTCTGTGGAGAAGTACTCATCGGGGGTCTCCTTCAAGGATCTGTCTCCAGCCCAGTTTCAGCACTACATGAAGGAGAGCGCACACTCTCTCTCCGACAAGATCGCCTATAAATCGGCCGCCAAGTACGCCAGCTCTTCCCCAAGCAGCAAGCCAAAAGTTTTCACCTGCGAAGTCTGCGGAAAGGCAAGTACAAGAGCAGCGGTGATCGTCCCATCATCCGTTTTCTCCCACCACCCTGATCCTGCCTTTATACCTTTTATTTTCTATTCAAGGTGTTCAATGCTCACTACAACTTAACCCGACACATGCCGGTACACACCGGGGCCAGGCCGTTCGTCTGCAAAATCTGCGGAAAAGGCTTTCGCCAGGCTAGTACGCTGTGCCGCCACAAGATCATCCATACACAGGTAACAGGCTACTGGCATGAGCTGGGGGAAAGAGTGGCAAGAAGAAAGAAAATAGAGGACAGCTAGATGAAGAAAGAGAGGACAACTAGATAAAAGATAGAAAGAGAGGACAACCAGGGAAAGATAAAAATAAATGACACATTAAAGAAAGGACAACCAGGGGAAGATAAAAATAAATGACACATTAAAGAGAGGATATCTGGTGAAAGATAGAAAGAGAGGACAACTAAAGAGAGAGAAATAGATAACTTAAAAAATATATAAATAAATAAAACTAGAGAAAGAGAGGACAACTAAAGAGAGGCAGAAATAGAGATTAAAAAAAAAATGATGGTAACGATAGAAAGAGAGGACAACTAACAAGAGAAAAATAAATAGATAATAAAGAAAGATAGAAATAGATGACAACTAGAGAAAGAAAGAGAGGACAACCAAAGAGAGGCATAAATAGATAATAACTAGAGAAAGCTAGAAAGAGGGGACAACTAAAGATAGACAGACAGAAATAGAGGACAACTAGAGAAAGATAGAAAGAGAGGACAACTAAAGATAGACAAAAATAGAGGACAACTAGAGAAAGATAGAAAAAGAGGACAACTAGAGAGAGGACAACTAAAGATAGACAAAAATAGAGGACAACTAGAGAAAGATAGAAAGAGGGGGACAGCTAAAGATAGACAAAAATAGAGGACAACTAGAGAAAGAGGGGGACAACTAAAGATAGACAGAACTAGAGAAAGATAGAAATAGAGAAAGAGAGGACAATTAGAGAAAGTGGAAACAACTAAAGATAGACAAAAATAGAGGACAACTAAAGAAAGATAGAAATAGATGACAACTAGAGGGGAAAAAAAGAGAGGACAACTAGAGAAAGACAGAAATAGAGGATAAGGAAAATGAAAGAAAGAACGAACACACTGGACAAACAGTTATGGAAAAGATACAGAGAACATGGGGTAGAAAACAAAGAAATATAGAGAACAGAAACACGATATAAAAGATATAAATGTGAGATAAAAAGAAAGAAAAACATAACGTATAGGACAAATATATAGAAATAATATAGAAAACAGATATTAGGGATATAAATAAAAGATAAAGAGAACACTGGATAGAAAGGAAAAACATATATAAAGGGGAAGAGAGATGAGATATAAAATTAATTAAAATAAAATATATAGAAGTGGTATAAAAGACACAAGGAACAGATAGATCAGAAATAAAGAAATGATATAGAAAAAGGGAAAGAAAAATGTAAAAAAGAAAGAAGGAAAGAAAAGAATTTAGAGAGCAGATGGGGTATAAAATAAAAGATGTAGACAACAGTTATAAAAGAAAAATAAGATAAGAACTTTTTAAGCTGTAATGTAACCAGATACATGGGGTCTTTGTACAAGTTGTATGTTCCTTGTATTATGTAGCTTTGATTTGAATTGTCCTACTTGTATTTTAACCCTCACAGGAGAAGCCACATAAGTGTAACCAGTGCGGCAAAGCTTTCAATAGGAGTTCCACGCTGAACACGCACACGAGGATCCACGCAGGATACAAGCCTTTCGTCTGTGAATTTTGTGGCAAGGGCTTCCACCAAAAAGGTAGAATTTATCAGAATGTCCACTGACCTTTCCATTACCCTCCTGTCATTGCAGCCTGTGTACTGTCATTTCCCTACCTCATCTGTGTTCCTGACATTTGGATGTGATGCTGCTCTTGAAGTAACAATTTTAGGAAATTAGGATGAAGGGGAAAATAAGCAGGTTCAGAATTGGAAAATGATCACTTGAGTTGTGCAGCTGTTGATAAGTGCTTGTGTTCATTGCAGGTAATTACAAGAACCACAAGCTCACTCACAGCGGGGAGAAGCAGTTCAAGTGCAATATCTGTAACAAGGCATTTCATCAGATCTACAACCTGACCTTCCACATGCACACCCACAACGACAAGAAACCCTTCACCTGCCCCACCTGCGGCAAAGGATTCTGCAGGAACTTCGACTTGAAGAAACATGTGCGTAAACTGCATGATAACAACACTGGTGGAGGGGCCTCAGGGTCAAGTCCAGCTGGGCAGGAGGAGTTGGGAAATCCTTCCAGGGACCAGCCTTCTAGAAACCAGAGCCCCAGCTTGCAAAAAGGCATTTACTGACACTTACCTGTGGACACCTTTACCCCCATCTCACTGAACATTTTCAATGCACAGAAGAAAAAATATTTAAAATCCACGGGAGACTCCTCTGGTGTGAACATCTTGGATCTGAGGTTGGTCCAGGGGCAGTGGAGGGGCTGCCTCTATGGGGAGGGGGGTAATCAAATGCCAAAACCCCATATACAGCGCCACCAGCTTACAGCCAAAAAGGGTAATGGGAAAGAATATAGGGGTAGCCATGGTTCTTCACGCAGCTTTATCCTTCTAGAGATGGTTGGTTACCAACCTCAGTCTCAAGTCGCCCCAACAGGTCATGTTTTCAGGATTTTCTTTTTCACCTTGAACAGGTGCTTAAAAATCACAGTCAATGGCTTGGTATTTATAAAAGTTTCTATATCTGGGGGGCAACTCTAAAAACGTGGCCTGTTGGGGGTACTTAAGGACAAAGGTTGGGGACCACTGCCCTACAGGATCTGTTTTGGAAAACTGTACGGAGAGGTGTAAAAATAGTTGTTTACAGGGTCAATGATACTTTAAGGTTCTATAGTCACCCTACTGAGAAACAAGCCACCCTAATGAGGACTCTTCTGTCCCCCTTTCCATAACTTCCCCGTCCAATGTGCTTTGGAATAAAACGTTTACACTATCTTGGTTGCTGTCCTGGGGATGGTTGGTTCCTACCAACTTTTTGCATGCACCTAATATTATTTGAGTATTACGCTCTAATTATTTCTTCAGCAGTTTATTCTTGAACTTTTTTTGGTGTGTTTTGTAAAGGTTCTATATTGCTGTCATCACAGCTTTTGCAGAGTTGAACAGATACATTCTGTATATTTGACGTATTTATTTGGATATGTATTATCCTTTAAGGAATGCTGCGCCAATTTATTAATTCTATTTATTGTAAATATATACATACATAAAAGTTTATATCTGTTGTGTTTGTCCATGCCGTCCTATATAGATTTTTTTTTCTTTTTTTACTGTTTGGGGTGCAGAGTAACTTCTATATTGATAGAGCGTTTAAACATATGTATAAGTTTTATTCTTGCACGTGAAAATAAACGATTTCATTGTGGTTATTAATACATGGGGAAGTTTATGTTTGTGGACTGGATTTTCCGAGGAAATACAAGTGCTAGGCTGATTCCTTCAACGTATCATTCCATTTATCTCTATTGGGAACCTGAGATATAGGTGAAAATAAATATACAATTGATGCCAGGTCCTTAAATTGTAGGAAGTGTTAATCAGCAATCTGCTACACTCTCAGCGTCGCTTTCCACGTTCAACGCCGCTTATTTTTCTTGCCAAAACACTGAAACAAGTGACATCAATTAAGAAGGGTAATTAGTAGAGATTTATCAAAGGCTGTCTGTCATTCTATTAGCTTGCCCCCCCCTGTTTGGTGCCAGCAGCGCCTTATAACTTCTTTACACTGGATTGGGAAAGGCAGAAGAGCATATATTAATGCATTGTAATTATTAACAGCTGTACTACCAACTAGAAGGCCATACACTATACAGCCTGATTGTACAATCTCCTTAAGGTCTATCACCAACTATGCAAGGACTTGTCTGATATAAGAATTGAATTGCTTGGGGTTGTCCCCATATTATAGAATTATAAATCTAAAAGGAGATTGAACAATTTTTGTGTGTGTGTGTGTGTGTGTAGTTCTTTATAGACATCAGCCATGGCCCACAGATTGTTGCAGGATAAGAGTTTGCTGAAAAGTCTTGTCCCAGGTGATACATTACAATATAGAGAGTTGGATGTCATCATAACCCAGAATAGCATACCCAGCAGACAGATAGACAGGCGCAGCTGATGATCTCACTCATCATCTATACCTTGTCACATGCCTTCACCAGCTATCGATTTGATTACCTATAATTCACACACCGACCATATGGGCAGATCCTGACATCAGATCTATTGCTGCAACTTTGTTCAAAAACTCTATGCCCTTAAAAACGCTGAATGATGTTTTTTTTATTACTATTTATTAAAAGATGGTCATACATTTTTTTTTTTTATTTATTTTTTTTTTTTTTTGTGATTTTTATTATTACAGTTACTTATTTTTTTTAACCGGTCAAGTCTGGTTGTAAAAAAATATAAGTAACTGTAATAATCTCAGTGTGCTGGCAGCAATAAAACTGGCAAGTGGATTTTAAAAAGAGACAGGAGTTTCGGAAATTTGAACGGAGACACCTGTTGTAAGAAGATGCTTGAATTATTGGGCAGATTAGGGAGTTGAAAATGTTCATGTAATAGATTGTGTGAATGATCACTTCAATCATCCATGCACACTGGCTTAAAAAAAAGTTGCTTCTACAGGAGTTTTGTGTTCTGCCTGTAGAAGCAGCTCAATGTTATTATATGTGTGTTCATGCACATTAGGACGTTTAGAGGCATATTTTGAGCAGGATAAAAAAAACAAAAACAAAAACAAAAAAAAAAACTCTGGTTCCGGTTTCTGATTGGAGCTCACTGGCAGGAAAAAAAACAAAACATAAAAACTTGCCTAGACTTTGTACAACAAAATGCAATATATGAGCGTTTTTTACTCCAAAGAGAACAAACGTTTTTTTTTAAGCCCAGTGTGCATGGAGCAAAGTCATTAAGCAGAAAGTTGCTTTTCATCACATGATAGTGTGTGTATGTATGTATAATATATATATATATATAATCTCACAATTATGAAAAGATTCTGAAGTGTCTTTATCGGAGCC